>JAJEJO010049607.1:399364-744442 GCA_020662805.1 Glaucomys volans
CGTGATCCTCCTGACTCAGCCTCCCAAGTCACTTGGATTACAGGTGTGCGCCACCACGCCCAGCTAGAAATTTTTGAGCCAAAGGAGTAGCATGACTTCATCAATACTTTGGAAAACTATTTTGGCTGTAATACCCAAAAGAGATGGGAAGAGCCTGGGGCTAAGGAAATAGGTTAGCAGGTTATAACCACAACTTCCAGACAAAGAGAGAGGCAAGTTGAATGAGGGTGAAGAGGGAAAATATGGAAGCATGTTGAAGAGAGATCTCCAAACTTGAGAGGGAGTAAAGAGAAGTATGTACCTAGGATAATTTGTTTTCCCTGATAGGTGGATGATGATATATAATCAGGTTGGGAGGGGTGGGGGGTGAGAGAAGAATGGAGGAACTTTAGATTATGTAGAGGGAAATGAAAGGAAGGAGGGGGCAGGGTATGAAAAATGGTAGAACGAGACAGACATCATTATCCTATGGACATGTATGATTACATGAATGGTATGAACCTACATCATGTACAACCATAGAAATGAAAATTGTACCCCATTTGTGTACAATGAATCAGAATAAAAAGAAACACACATACACACACACAAAAGATAATTTCCTTTTTTTTTTTTTTTTGCGGTGGTGGGGATTGAACCCAGGGTCTTGTGCTTAGGAAAGCAAGCACTCTACCAACTGAGCTATATCCCCAGCCCAAAAGATAATTTATGTTGAAAGGAATAGGAGAAAGGTAGTCCCACAGCAGAGGATGAGGAAGTTAGGGGGAAACTGAGTTGGGAAGGGTGATTTTAGATAAATCAAACAAAACACTAAAGTAACAGTGGGATAGCCATGTGGAGACAGTGGCAATATTCTGCATAAGACCTGGCTTCCATTACAGGATGAGCATCCCTAAATTGAAAATGTGAAACTCAATATGATTCAAAATCTGAAACTTTTTGAGTACCTACATGAGGCCACAAGAGGAAAATTCCACAGCTGACCTCACAACAAGTTGTAGTCGTAATGCAAGCACACTAAAAATATTGTATTATACATTTCAGCCTAACTGTATAAGTTGTATATTAAAAAAAGATAAAATTTTTGTATTTAGACTTGGGTCCTATCTCCATGATATCTCATTATTTACATGCAAATATTTCAATATCTGAAAAAAAATTTGAAATCTGAAACACTTCTGGCCTCAAACACTGAATACCCTTTAGTTCTGTCAAATTCTTAAGAAGTCACCTAACATTTACATTAAGATTCTGTGATGTTATATCACTCATATGCTATCGAAAAAACCTGCAAATAAAACACAGGGGAAACTGACTTACTGGATGTGCTTCAGGAATTGGGTGATTTTATTCCACAAGGCATAAGTGGTTCAATATAAAAGTTTGTTAAAATTTATCTTAATAGTCTTTTTCTAATCTTTAGCAATACCAGATGAATTTAGAATTTAGCTAAAGTTGTGAAGAAACTACAAAGTGGATGCCATAAAAAAGTGATATAATTACTATCTACTTTCTATAAACAAATAGAAAATATTTTTTAAAAAACCCAATAGGCAATTCCCAGAAGTAAAATTTAAACATATAAAAAGATGCTTGACATTGCTATTAACCAAAATACATACTAAAAGAAGATCTCGGTGTTTACTAAAAACAAAAAAGGCACAGGTTTTGTCTGTTTAGGACCTATGACCCTTTTAAGAACAAATTGGCAATAAACATTAAAACTTAAATGTGTACAACCAGAAATTTCACGTTTCTAGAAACATCTAGATTTGATCCTTCAAAAACTCTTACACAGGGGCTGGGGCTGTGTGGCTCAGTGGTAGAGGGCTTGCCTGGCGTGTGTGAGGCCCTGGGTTCAATCCTCAGGACCACATATAAATACATGAATAAAATAAAGGTGCACTGACAATTAAAAAAAATACTCTTACACAAGGACATTCACCGAAGCATAATTTTAATTGTGAAAAATCAGAAACACCTTAAACAAAAAGGATAGGGCTAAAAAGATAATGGGTAAGCTATCAGGATATAGGAGGCCAGGTTCCTGCTTTGGCTCAAGGCTATAAAGAATGTGAATGAAGAGAATGCAGTGTGAAAGTATCCTGAGGTGGTACACAACATCACATAATAGGTAATTTTATCAGCACTTAAGGGTGAGAGTCTGTAAAGGAGTGCCTGTAGGCCTGAAAGAGAAAAAGGGTTCTGCAGAGCCAAATGCAATTGGATTTCTCTGAGGGTCCAGGATGAGAAAGACAGCCATCCAAAAATGGTTTCACTGGCTCTGCATGTTTTCAACTCTCTTTTGGTCTTATCTATTAGTGTTCTATGCATAAGTAGACACCTAGGTCTTCAAAGAATTGTATTTCCATGTGGCATCAACTGCCAAGAGGTTTGCAGGGGGCTCTGGTAGTTACTCAGCACCAATCACAGGGTTATCCTGTAGGTAACTCTGAATTTCCAAATTTAAAATCTTTGTTCTAATGAACAAATATTTGTTATGAAAAATCATGTGGAAAGATTTTGGTTCCACAAACTGATTCAAATAAGCAAACAATTCTATTAACCAATGCTTCAATAAATGGAATCAATCAACCATTAGAAGGTATCACAAATTCACTATCATGCTGAGAGAAGAAAACATAAGGGTTCTGACTTTTTGTTCCCTTCCCAATGTTTAACCCACTGACAGAAGACTGACAGATATAAACACACATATGTACACACTCAACTGCAAACAGGATGAGTTTTATATTACTCACCTTTCTAAAATATGATTATTTTCAGCAAGTTCTTTAACCACCCCTTCCATTTCTTCCTTCAATTTCTTCATACTGTAATACAAAATAAACAGCATTGCTACACAAAATAGTATGCAAACATTTTAGAATTATATTTACATTTTAATTATCACTGTATTCAAAATAAACATCAAGAATTTAAAATATAAGAGCAAAATTACAAACTGAAATAAAAGTAAATAAAAATGTTTTAATTTCCAAATAAGTTTCTTACCCAAGAGTCATTTCCACTAAGGTGTTAGAACTTGGATAGATTGGGGTTATGGTATGTTTGATTCCACTGGAGGCTGCAAACATTTTCTGAGGCAGAGTTTCTTGTAACTGAAACATCACAAACCACATCACAGAACAAAAGTACTTACTATAGGTCACAGATCAAGTGTTTTAGCTTTTAGTAAAGTCATTTACAGCTTTAAATTTCTATTTTAAAGTCATCAATGATACAATGCCTTTAAAAAAACACTTTTCTTACAAATGACAAAAGAATGGTTTATCAGATGTTTTGGTTATATAACATAAAAATTCTTAAAACTTGCCTCAAAATATATACTAAAAATGGGCGAATACAGATGAATATAGGCATGTGAAAAATGTCCTGTTTCTCCTTTCTCAATCATTATCAGACATAAAGTAAGAATTTAATTTTTTTCTAATGGGACAAGGATTTTTTCTAGATATTTTTGAGAGCTGTACCTCATTAGTATAGTCTTGATACTTTGATACTTCTTCTTCAATATCAAAACACTGATTAGTTAGAGATAATAACTGTTTCCTAAGATGAAGCATCTTTCTGAAAACCAAAAATAACCCATTAATAAGCAGTCTAATGAAATTTTTCTCAATATAATTTTTCTCAATATAAGTCTAATGAATTATATTGTGAATTTTCCACCCATCACCCCAAAATAAGTTTACTTACCTCATCCATTCTTCTGACTTATCCAAAAATGCTTCATACTTTTTAACACATTCATCTGAAAAGTGGGTCATAGCTTTTGTTGCATGGTAATACAGTTTTTGCCTGCAATTTAGAAATAGAGGCTTAAACCAAGTTATTGTTTCTACTTCCAATATTTAAACATTTTCAAATATATGAAATAATCTGTTTCCTATGATGATTTTTATGGCTTTAGAACATTTACGGTAGAAAGCAAAGGTTTTTAAGACAGATATAGCAAAAAGAGAAAGAGAAGGTTCAAACTGGAGAATGTTAACAAAAATAAACTGCCCTCGACTCTGTTTTCTATGCTCTAACCTTCTGCAATCAGAACACATGAGAGAGAAGTGGACTGAGTGGAAGAGGGATCTTTCTTCCCCCTGTTTGTCTGTCTTGGTAACTTCCCAATTAGGGACAAGATGGCTAGGCCTCAAAAATGCATACCCATAGTACCAATCCTTTAAAGTTTAGATTAAGATGTATTTTTTTAATTGTAATTAATCACAACTTTCAGAAGAATCATGTTAATAGAGTAAACTAAAATAGAACCAAAACCACTTAAACAGATACTTACTTATCAAATTTGTGGATTTGTTCTTCATTGTAAGCTAGTCCTACAAATCAAAAATACATACTTCTGTTAATGTAGAATCATAACATCACCCACATTATTTTTTCTCTTTTGAGATTACTGCCTCAAAAAGGTAAAGAGTTTGAAACAGATGTCACAGACCTATCGCGGAAGGATTATGTATCACCTACAGATAGAAGTTTTTATTTGGTCTGTACAGTGTCAATATTAAAAGAAAAAAAAAACCTGCTAGTATTTAAAAATCAGACTATTTTTGACAAAAGCTGTATTTCTAACTTCTCTTGAGCAGTGGCTCTCCCTCTTAGATGGGCTGTCTACTCTCCAGTAGAATCTCATTCTTGTCTGCTACTTGCCTGGTCTTGAGGCTTTGGAGTTAATGATTTTAAAATATTCAAAAGGTTATTTTAAGAATAATTTTTAGTATATTCAATCTCTTTCCTGACAGAATTCCATCTGTGGAACAAATAATTTAAGCAGTTACCCTTACAAATATACAAAATTAATCCATCTGCATTACAACTACTAAGGCTGATTCATTAGATTAACAAATAGTAAATTTTACTTACTACGTTCTGCTTTGTCTTTTTTGAACTGATAGTAAATTTCTGTGATGCAGTTTAACAGGACTTGTAGTTTTTCTACACTATTTAAGAAAAAAAAAAATTAATTGAATCCGTGTGAGAAAAGGGTATCTAATAAGAGCAGAAACTACTTATAAAACCAAAACCTACTTTCTGTCTTTTGGATGGGTGCCTTCCTGATGTGCCCATGCATCTGTCAGCAGTCCACCTGGAGATAACCTGCTGTCGATGTCCTGAAGACTGGTTTCTATTGTTCCCTGGGAACTGGAAAGCTAAATAAAAACCAGTGGATTCAGATCCAGATTGCTGAAGTCAAAAAATGATAATCATGGTGCAAATGGAGTCTGGACATTTCTTTGTAGACTGCTTCAAGTTGAGGCAGATTAATTATTTTCATCTTTAAATATAAGAGCAGTTTCTTAGGTATATTTCCACCAAGAGTACAATATAATAATAGAACATAACACTAACTATACTAAAACATTTTATAAAATGCTTCATTGAATACTCTGGTGTGTGTGTGTGTGTGTGTGTGTGTGTGTGTAGGGAGGGTTTAGGAAGAATGCTAGGCAAGTGCTCTATCACTAGCCCTCCCACCCTATTCTAGGAAATACTGTGTAAAAACAAACATGTAAAATGTGTATCCTCAGTTAACATTGTTTCTTTTTCTATTAAAAAAATTAGTATTCTATATTACAGAATAATGAATACGAAATAAGAAAACCATTAGCAAAGTACCAAGGATAAAGTGTAGGTATGTATGATTTGCGCTCTCTAGAAGCCCAAGAAAAGTAGCTTCTCTTAAAAACAGATAATGAAAAGAAACCTTATCTAAGATCCCATTCATTTTAAGCTTAGCATATATTTACCATTTACCTACCACAGAACTAAATATTTGTAAAGCTTGAGAAAGGATGAAGGTTAGTTTTAAAGAATAAACACTTCCAAATATTTTAAGGGTCCTGATATACACTATTGCTTTTCATTTAGAAAGTCTTTAAGTGAACTTCCGCTAGAAACAAACAAGGGAGCTCTTCACACCATACTTTTGTCAGCACTAGTATCACAATTTTTTAAGCCCTGATCATTTAAAAGACAAAAATGGTATCTTACTATTATTATAATATGCAATTTTCTATTACTATGTTAGGTATAAACTTTATAAGTTTTTCATTATATTTTTGTTTGTAAATTGTCCTTGCTTATTTGCAAATGTTCCTTGCTCATCTACTTATTAGTTTTATAAAAAATTACCAAATTTTCCCAACTTACTTGCTTTTTAACATTTTTTAAGCAAATAAGATTTTAAATTTTTATATAGTCAAATATACATTTTGATTTTATGTTTTATGTCTTCTTTAACATTAATGTTTAGAATGTATTTGATTACACATTCAATATATGGAAAATAGTTTATGGAAAAGTTATTTCTTATAGTGTTACACAGAGAAGTGGAAAATTATAAGCACATAAAGGATGAATAATAAGGGGATAATAAGTAAGACTAAGCTGTGTGTGGTGGTGCATGCCTGTAATCCCAGCAACTCAGGAGCTGAGTCAGGAGGACTGTGAGTTCAAGACTAGCCTCAGCAACTTAGTGAGGCCCTGTTTCAAAATAAAAAAATAAAAATGTCTGGGGATATGGCTCAGTTGTTAAGCACCCCTGGGTTCAATCCCTGGTACCAAAGTAAAATAAAATAAAAAATACTAAAAAGATATAGTGCATAAATAAATGAACCAAAAGTTTCAGAGAACAGTGATTTCATAATCTATGATGCATTCTGACATTTTCTGTTCTACTTAAAAATACTGCTGATTAGAAAGCACTAAACTTCACAACCTACTACTTGATTATGACTATTTTGGAAAATCGCTATTCTTAAGACTGGAAAAAGAAACAACTAAAGACCAGCTTAAGGTTGAAAGAGAAAATAATTTCATCTCAATTTTTTCACTTTTAATTTAACATCCATTTTATGAACTTTAAATACTAAAAGCTTCCAAGAGTACAGTATTTTTTTTCCCTTTCAATAGTGGGGATTGAACCCAGGGACACTATCACTGAGCTACATCCCCAGCCCTTTTAATTTTTAAATTTTAAGACAGACCATTGCTAAATTGCTCATGCTGGCTCTGAACTTATCCTCTGGCTTCAGCCTCTGAAGTAGCTGTGAATATAGGAGTGTGCCACCACATCCAGCAGGAGTATCTTTACCTATATCATTTCACTGGTACAATAGTCCATGAGATGAGCAGAGTATGAAATTGCTCATTTTGAGGGGGAAAAAAAAGACAGAAGCATGCAAAGAAGTAAATGCCTTATGTAGCAAGACAGAAGCAGCTAGGTAAATAGGGGCAGCTGTGGGATTAAAAGTCAGCTCTCACAATGTATAATTCTGTATACTTCTACTTTTTTTGGTCGTACTAGGGACTGAATTCAGGGATGCTCTATCACTGATTTAAGTCCCCAGTTCTTTATAATTTTTGAGACAGGGTCTCACTAAGTTGCTCAGTCTGGCCTTAAACTTGTGATCCTCTTGCCTCAGTCTCTTGAGTTGCTGAAATTACGGGTCCACACCATCACCTGGCTCTATAATACATTTTAATAAGAGATTCAGACTCCCTGAAATAGATTGCATTTTTTTTGGCAAAGTTGAAACTTGTGTCCTAATTGCTTTTTCTAGTGATAGAAATGATCTAGTGTCTTGAAGATTCTCTTTTTTTTAAAATATATTTTTTAGATGTTGATGGACGTTTATTTTATTGATTTATATTTATGTGGTGCTGAGAATTGAACCCAGTGCCTCATACGTTAGGGAAGCACTCTACCACTGAGCCACAACCCCAGTTCCCTAACTCTTTTTTTTTTTTTGTGGAACCAGGAATTGAACTCAGGGACACTCGGCCACTGAGCCACATCCCCAGCCCTATTTTGTATTTTATTTAGAGACAGGGTCTCACTGAGTTGCTTAGGTCCTCGCTAAGTTGCTGAGGCTGGCTTTGAACTCTCGATCCTCCTGCCTCAGCCTCCCAAGTCGCTTGGATTACAGGCGTGCGCCACCACGCCCGGCTCTAACTCTTTTTTTCTTACTTTTTATTTTAGAAAAGATCTCATACTATTGTCCTAATTTGCATTTATTTCTAAACAAACTGAACCACCCAAAATCCAACTGCATGTTAAATCGCTTTTATGAATTTGCTTTAATAGCCACAGCAGCAACATAATACCACATTGGATTTAAGACAAAAAGCAGGGAGGGGAGAAAGAAAAAAGGGAAAGAGGGAGGGAGGGAGGGAGGGAAGGAGGGTGTGTGTGTGTGTTTGTGTGTGTGTGTGTGTGTGTAAAGTACAGCAGGTGTTTGAACACGCTATAAAAAATGTCATGACAGGAAAGATATACAAATATTGTTAAGAAGTCTATGAAGATGGGAAAAAGTTACTCCCTCTCTGGAGATTTTTAGAAACTTTAAGTTTCCAAAGAAACTTTTAAGTAAAATCTTGCCAGAAAAGAATAGATTCTTAGCCTATGATTTTGTAATACTTACTCTCAACAATTTGGTGTGTATGTCTGAAATTTCACCTAACTCTGTTGCTTCTAGGTTGATCTTCATCAATTTTTCATATCTGTATAAAAGTAAGTCACAGGAAAAAATAAGATGAATGCAACAAATACATACATATATTTTTTATTTATTTATTTATTTTTTTTGGTGGTATCAAGGATTGAACTCAGGGCTACATTCCTAGTTCTTTTTATTTTTCATTTAGAGACTGGCTCTTGCTAAGAGTTACCCAGGGTGGTTGTGAACTTGCAATCTTCCTGCCTCAGCCTCCACTTAAAAGCTGGTTTACAAATTGTTATTTTATGATAACTATTTAATAAATAAAAAATTTATTCAAAGTCTATAAGCCAGTAGATTCTAAGAAAATCCTGATGCCTTCCTGAAAAAGAAATTTTATATGTAATGGTTCCCCCTCATCTGTGTTTTTGCTTTCGATGGGCTTCTGTTACTGGTGGTCAATAGTGGTCTAAAATATTACATAATATTACATGCAAAATTCCACAAATAATCCACAGTTTTGAATTTTAGGCCACTGATAGTGTGATAAAATCACATGCCATTCACTCTTTCTAGCATGGAACCTGAATCATCCTTTTGTTTTATATATCTGCACTGTGTATGCTACCCACCTATTAATCACTTAGCAGCCACCTCAGTTATCAAATTGACTGTCATGATATTATATTACAGTGCTTATGTAAAAGGCTTTGTACTAGCTGAGGTTTCTGGTATGTCTTAGAATACCAGAGTGTACCTCTTGGGGATAAGGGTGCTACTTCTGTGTTACTAGGCTTTTACTTAAAAATTTGCACATGAAAGCAAAAAATAGAAAAGGCAAGTTAATTTTAAATAATTTTATGCCAGGATAACAGTAAAAATACTAGTTTTCAGATTTAACAGAGGTCAATAGTAAATACCAATTTCATTTATATATTTCTTCTGTGGTACAAATAGTATTGCCTAGGAAGAAGACAGTTTAAACTATCATTCTGTTTCAAAGGGCCTTCTCAGGGATAAGATTAATATGTAAGAATGAACTTGGGCTGGGGAGATAGCTCAGTTCCTAGAGTGCTTCAATCCCCACCACTGCAAAAAAAAAAATAAAAAAAAAAAAAGAATAATAAACTAAAAGTAACACGTAAAATTCTAAAAATACTCCAAAGGTTATTCTTAAATCTCTCTTCCTACTTCTTTGTTGTTGACAGGTTTTTGTTTTCCTCTTCAGAAATTCTGCTTTGCAAGATGTTTCTATGTCCCACCATCTTTTCCTTCACCAAGGGACGGTACAAAGATATGGTGCTCATTACTTATGAGAAACTGCTTTCCTCTTCAGGATGAAGTAACCACTCACCTAAGGCTGCTCCATAATACAAAACACTTGAATTGCATGCCACATGCTAACAATGACTAAATAAACTAAATAGAAATGGAACATTTAATATTTAAACCACTATTTAAAAGGAAGTAATCTACTCACACTTTCACAGTTTTTTCAATGTTTCTGATGCAGAAATCCAATGTGATCACAACTTCTGTCTTTTTGTGTACAGTTTCATTGTAATCATCTTTAACTAATTCACTAAAAAGTAACATTATTACCATTAGTTTAAGGTATTATTTATTTTTTCTTATCTATCACTAATTACACTGCTATACTACTGTTTAATAAACATTTCATAACAATAGTCTTATCATGAAAGCCAAATCGCACTTTTAGGACAACATTAAAAGCATTTGTTACCCATAAACTTATCTACAGCACTTTATTTTTGGCAAACCATATTACAGAATTTAACAGTTTAGAAACCTAATGTATTGAAATGATACTAATAACAATTTAATCTTCAAACACACAAAGTAGTTATAACATTACATTTTATACCATCAGAATTAATTTTACTACCTATAGTAGACTGCTGTCTTTCTTTTTATTCATTTTTTTGCAGTACTGCTGGGGATGGAACCCAGGGTCTTGCACATGTCAGGCAAGTGTTCTACCACTGAGCTATACCCCCAACTCAATTTATACTTTAAAACAATTAATGTGATCATCAAAGAAAGATGACATAGTAAATAAAATATAATTAAAAGGCTTTTGTTCTATTTCAGGGATCAACAAACTAAGGTGTGAGGCCTGTTTCTGTACAACCCATGAGGACATTACATTTTGAAAGGCTGTAGAAATAAGAGCAAAGCAAAGAAAAATCCACATATGGCCCACGAAATCTAAAGTGCTGACAGTCATTTCAAGAAAAAGTCTGTCAACAGCAGTAGTCTATGTTAAAAATTCTTCTTTCATGAATTATAAAAATATAGGTAAGTGAAAGGGGGAAAACTTTACAGATCAATGACTGGTATAGAAAATAGAAAATGAAAACCATTTTCCCAGAAACCACTTAGTAAAAACAAGGAAATTTTATTAATTTATTTGTGCTTCTGAATTGAATTCATAGACATGTGGCACAAGCTCTATCATTGAGTCACACCTTCAGCCCAACAAGGAGGCTTCTTAATGAAAACAGGAAAATAGACTTAGAAATTGGATACATCAACACATAGAAAATTATTGTATTTTTGGGTTTCACATAATGTTGGTAGAAAAATAAAAGCCTAAAAAAGAGAATAAGAATGATGAAATATTTCATACACATTTTTGCAAGAAGGGATGGGCATGAGGTAGGAATATATACACTGTCACAAGCATTAAAGTCCAGGGACATGGCATGCAGTGAGGTGAGCTCAGAAAACATACTTCTATTTTTTTGCAACAAAGCCATTATCATACAGGTACAAGATCCAAATGCTTCGAACAATGTACAGAATGCTAAGCATAATTCTCAGAAGACATCTACTTATTTTTATGCTTATCAGATGGAAAAATGACATTATAAATAAAAGGTCAAGAAAAAAAGGCCAAAATCATACCCATGTTACATTTATTAAGATCACTTTCAGGAATAAAATCCTTAGATGATCAATGTTTTGTTCTAGAAAAACTATATGGAAGTGATTTAGTAAAATATTATCTTTTAAACTGCTTATCAAGGTGAGTGTTTATTCATACTGTATGATTCTTTTATATGAAATATACTAGGCAAATCTATAATGACTAACTAAATTAGTGGCTGCCTAGGATTGGATGGTTTGGAGTAAAATGAGGAATGAAGGCCAGTGAGTGCAAAAGTTCTTTCTGGTGTGATAAAAAAAGGTTCTAAACAAAGTGGTGATAGCTGCACACTGTGTAAACATACTAAAAACTGTACATATTGGACTGGTGTTGTGGCTCAGTGGTAGAGTGCTTGCCTAGCATGTGTGAGGCACTGGTTTGATCCTCAGCAGCACACAAAAAAAATAAATAAAGTTCTTATGTCTATTTATAACTAAAAATATTTTTAAAAACTGTACATACTAAAACATATGTTTTAAATGGTGAATAATATAAGAATGTAATAGTATGTGAATTATATTCAATACTGCTGTTAAAAAAAAGTGAATGTGTACTTCATTTGGGGAAAAAGGTAGGAAATGGAGGAAGATCCTGACAACTTAAACCTGCAAAGTATTCTTGTGTTGGAGCATGACAATGAAAAGGCCTTTAATAATAGCATAATGACAACCAAGCCAGTGTCTTTGGAAAAGGAATTCATTTGCCATCACATGGTATGGTGTTGTGTAAGGTTTTTAGGTGGTGGGGAGTGGGGGTACTGGGGATTGAACCTAGAGGTGCTCTACCCTTGAGCTACATCCCCAGTACTTTTTAATTATTTATTTCAGGACAAGATTTTGCTAAATTGCTGAGGTTGGTCTTGAACTTGTGATCCTCCTACGTCAATGGCCCTAGTTGTTGGGATTCAAGATGTGTGCCACCACAACTGGCATGTTTTATAAGTTTCAATATTCAAATTCTATTAACACTGTCTCAAAGTTATTGTAGGAAATAAGTGAAAAAATAGCTTCTAAATGTTTTATAAACTAACTGTAAAACAAATACAGTATAAAAAAAATCAAGCATGTGCCCCTAGTTTGTCTGAGGTGGTTTATCTATCAATAATGGGTTGATTACCAGTTAATTAGGAGGTCTATAGGAAGATCATTTTTAGAATTTTAATCTATTACTTACATCAACCATCGTATCCCTTTTCGCATTAATTCCTGATAAAGCAGCAAGGTACTGGCAATTCTACAGGCATAACATACAACCCCTGTTATTACCTGATGAAAAAAAATAAAAAAATCATATTTGGTGCCAAGTGTGGTAGAGTAAAAAAACTTTTTCACAAAAATTTTCAAGCCTATGTACTTCTATCAGATAAATTAAAACAGCAACAAACTACCAATGGGTAAAAGCTAAGAATAGATATAACTAAAATAAATATTTCATCCTTTTCTTTTTTGGAACCGGGGATTGAACTCAGGTGCACTTGGCCACTGAGCCAGATCCCCAGCCCTATTTTGTATTTTATTTAGGGACAGGGTCTCACTGAGTTGCCTGAGTTGCTTAGGGCCTCACCAAGTTGCTGAGGCTGGCTTTGAACTCGAGATCCTCCTGCCTCAGCCTCCCGAGTTGCTGGGATTACAGGCGTGCGCCACCGTGCCCGGCTAATATTTCATCCTTAATGTTATCTATACATGTACCATCTCAATGGAATTTTCTTACAATGAGTTCAAGAAAGGATAGAAAGTAGACAGCACAAAACAATCTGGAAAGTGTAATAAATTAAATAAATAATTTTCTAAGTCACAGAGGCATTTATAAAGACCTAATTATATTTTATTGCTTCCACTATTAAAAGGATAATTCAAATGTTTACATAATAATTCAATTAAATACTAACCTTAGCCATGCTAGCATCCCCATCTAAATCATAACGTGGATGTACTTTAGGGAGGGAAACTGAAATAGAAAGTAAAAGACTTAAAATCAGAAATAAAATTTTCTGAGCAAATTATTTTATTCTTTATATGGCAAATAGAATGTCTAAATTAAACATTAGTGTCAAAACTCTTTAGTGTACTTCTCCTAATTAAAAAAAACCTACCTGAAACAATGCTCATTCCCTAATTACCTTCAATATTTCTAAGGTGTTTCTTTTTTTCTTAAATATATTCCAACACAATGAGCTCAGTGCTTCCAAAGTTCTAAATAGGAATGTAAAAATCTGGGTAATTCATTTTTTGGATGAATAATTTAAGATTTCAAGAATTTCAAGAATGCAGATCTAATTTTTCTTAAGAATCTAAAGCCTGGCACAATGTTGAATACACACTGGACATAATATTTTCTGACATTACATTTATGATACAAAAGGTTAATTCTGCATGTCAGCACAACATTGAAGGCAGAGTTATAGTAAAATATACACATGAAAACTATTTTTCTGCTTCATGACATAAAATATTTGATGTCAAATTATCACTATTAATTTTACTCCTTTTTTGACTAATTTATAAAATTTTAATATTAATAAAAGTTCTACATTAATGTTACCATCAACTTGATAAAAATTACAATCATTTATAATGATATATTTTTGATACTTTTTAATGGATAGTAAGAACAAGAAAAATCCCAACTTACTTTTTTCATATATTAGTCCTATCGTACTCAGGGGTTCCCGGCTTACAACAAAGATAGGATTTTCCTCTGTGGTTCTAGGGAAATGCTGTGCCAGTCTTCCAGGTTCTAGGACTAAGCGTCGTCCTTCATAGATAAGTTCTTGATTTGAAGATATGATTTTAGTTTGTTTATATACCAGTTCATGAAATACTGTAGCACTGTATAAAAAAAATTCAAGACAAGGTAATTTTAGATCAAATGAGTAGTACAATTTTATTTAAATGTTGAGTGTAATGGCATTAATTTCTAAATGGTTTCTGAGATCATGACATTCCCTATAACATTGTTTTTTTTATGTGGATACTAAAATGTCCATTAAAATGAAAATTCCATATAACCTGTCTATATAGAAAACCATTCTAAAACATTTTTCTGTATAGATATTTTTGTAATATACAGGCTTCCTAACGTTTAAAGATGGGGGAAAACCTAACAGAGACATTAAGAATACTGATTCTGAGTCAGACAGACACCTGGGTTCAAATTCCAGCTCTTCCACTTTCTTGCTGTATAATGCTGTTACTTAATTCTTCTGTACTTAGTTTCCTCATCAGTATATAGGAATAGTACTCATTTCAGAATTCTTGAGGGTTAATGACTTAAACACATAAAAACCAACGCTAGTATTTGCAATACAACTACACAAAATAAATTAAGAAAACCACATATTTTCAAAATGATTATTGGGAGAAAAAGGTATAATTCCCCCGAGTAGATCTATGAAATCAAAGAAATGTTTCAGCAGCAATGTTGGATGTGGTCCTGCCACAAGCTTCCTTTTTGATTTGGTTCAGGCTGAAAGTTAAGTATTCTAAAACAAAAATGATGGCCAATACCTAACCATGATGCATATTTATTCAGGTAATTATCAAAATAAAGGTAAATAATATACTATAATGTTGTATTACTATTGCTGTATTTATATTTTGTTATCATATTAGATAAAGATATGTTAGATAACAGTATCTGAACTATTTCATCTAGCTACCCTCATTCCTGTATCCTCTTCTCCTCTTTGGTGCTGGGATTGAACCCAGAGCCTCATAAATGCTAAGCAGTTACTCTACCATAGGTATATGTCCCCCAACGCATTTTTAAAATATTTTTTTAAATGTCAATGGATCTTTTTTACTTCATTTATTTATGTGGTGCTGAGTATTGAACCCAGGGCCTCAGACTTGCCAGGAAAGTGCTCTACCACTGAGCCATAACTTTAGCACCCCCAGCCCCTTTTTTATCAGGCATGAAAACTGCTATTCAAATTTTGTCAAAACAGAAACTAAGGCACATTAAATGGGTATTATTCTCTCTTCATTAAAAAAAATTCTATTTTGAGGTCACTGTAAATTCCCAGGCAGTTGGTAAGAAATAATACAGATAAATGCCATATACCTTTAAAAAAAAATTTTTTTTTAAGTTGTTGATGGACCTTTATTTTTTATTCATTTATTTATATGTAGTGCTGGGAATTGAACCCAGTGCCTCACATATGAGAGGCAAGTGCTCTACCACTGAGCCACAACTTCAGCCCCTGCCATATACCTTTCACCCAGATTCCCCAATGGCAACTTCTTGCAATATAGTAAAATATCACAATCAGAATATTTATTTTGATAGAATCCATTTGACTTACTTTCCCTCGTTTTACATGCAGCGTGTGGGTGTGCACTTGCATGTTTGTGTGTGTACCACATAATATATGCCACATGGGTATAATATGGTTTTGTTTATGTAAAACAAATGTTGATTTGTCTCCAGCATCCACTAAGTGCAAATCAAAACTACACTATATCTGGGCTTTAATGTTTTTAAAACAAGACAATATTCTTAATAAAACCCAGCTCATTTATTAATACATGGTATTTCGTGGTTATATGATTATGTTATGTGAAAGAAGTCCAAGAATTAGTTCTACAAAACTTGCAGTTTAAAAACAAGTTAATTTACCTAGAGATTCAAGAAAAATAACCCTTTTTTTTGGAACCGGGATTGAACTCAGGGGCACTTGGTCACTGAGCCACATCCCCAGCCCTATTTTGTATTTTTATTTAGAGACAGGGTCTCACTGAGTTGCTTAGCGTCTTGCCTGTGCTGAGGCTCGTTTCGAACCTGTGATCCTCCTGCCTCAGTTTCCCAAGCCGCTGGGATTACAGGTGTGTGCCACCACGCCCAGCAAATTAATCATTTTTATTCCAGAGATAAGTGAAAAGGAATTTACTATTCACTCAATCATAATTTTCCTAGTGAGAAGTGGGTGCCTTTAGTGAAGCTGAAGTATCTTTTCTCTTTCTTCTATTTTAGGAAAATATTTATTACATAACACAGTACTTTGATAAAAAACATAAAAAGGTACTTACGTATTATAGCTATGAATATAAATCTTATGAGCTGTCATTTGTTGCAGTGAAAAAACATGAATTATCATTCGATGAAGTATATCACTAGTTTCTGCAAAAAACTGGTCAAAACCCCAACATTTTTCCTGATCTGCTTCAAGAATGTTTGCAAGAACAGGGGTAAGTAGAACCTGAAGACCCCTAAAATAGTATTGAAAAAAGTTAAAGAGGGATGTCACATTTTGTTTAGGTACAGAATTATAACATTTACCAACGAATCAAAGGAATTGCTGTTATTATGGGTTGTATGTTTCTGACTTTAATTTTTTTTTTCAAACTTTGGCATATGCACATATACATTATGAGAGATCTTGGGGATGCAACCAAAGTCCCAAAATTCACTTATGTTTCATAATACATTACACAAATAGTCTGAAGGCAATTTTATACAGTATTTTTAGTGTACCTGCATTTTGACTATGACCTGTCATATGAAGCCGGATGTGGGATTTTCTACTTGTGACATGCTGGTGCTCATAAAGTTATGGATTTTGGAGTATTTTGGATTAGGGATGCTGAACTTTTATTACAGGATTAATTTTCTTGAAAAAAAATTTTTTTCTTGAAAAATTAAAATCTGCCAACTTGTCAGAAAGCCAGATAACCTTCATTTAATGTCACTTGTCAATGAATTAGGGAGTACATCTTTTTGATGTTAGCTTATCGTTTACTGATTATTGTCTTTGATTCTCTCCTTGCTTGGTTTCCTCACTTTTCCAAATCATCCATATAAATGGCTAGCCAGTGAGAGCAGCTGGTTAGTACCAGATGGTCATGAGGATAAGATGTTTTAATTTCCAGCAAAATGTCTTTAATGACCTTGTAATATGGTACTCCAACATGTAATTTTATATATGGAATTTATATGCCTTTTTAGTATACTTCTTTAGGAAGTATAGCAATCAATGCCAATTTAACAAGGAATAATTTGAATAAAAAATATAGTTAAAAAAATTGAGTGGAAAAATGCTTATTCTGTCTCATGCTTTCACCATTACATAAAGCATGTTCAAAGAGACGTTCAATAATAGAATTTCAAATAGATTTTAAATTTGGCTATGTGACAGCCACAAGAACAATCCAGTTGTTTTTTTTTAAAGTAGATGTTATTTTTGCCAAACAGGTGTCCATTTCTCCCTCCTTTGTGAGGACTTCAAACTCCTCTACTCTCTAGCATCACTCCTTGTGCACAGATGGACATGTGGTTATTGTGATTAATTGAAGGTGGCCAGTTGGTCGTACAAATTAGTACAATGAAAATCAATCCAGAAATGTTTGCTAAAGAAAATCTTCTTCCTATGGGAATGTTAGTTTGGGAATGCCAGCAGCTGTCAGTGGTTCCCAGGAAAGGATCTGACCATAAGTAAAGAAAGTCAGAGAAAAGCAGATCTGAACAATGGAAAGAGACCAAGTCTTTTTCACTTAAACTAGTTGGGTTAGGTCTCTCTCCAGTCTTTACTACTATAGGAAAGATGATTATTTATTTACTTATTTATTTTGCAGTCCATCACATTTTTGGTAGTTGTTTTCATTTTATTTGTAGTATTTAAAATCCCTGTGCCCCAAACTTATTATCGGTGCTAAAGCCAGTACATCAGATCCTCTGTGTGTTCACTTGTGGATTAAATAACTATTGCACTCAGGAAAAATATAAGCTAATTTGAGATAATTCCAAATGTTGATGATTCTTGGCTTTATTTCCACAATAAAAATCTTTATAATTTACTTTCTACTTTTAATTTCTTTTACATTAATTCTTTTTTCATAATGGGATTCTTATCTTACAATGTAATTTTTTTTTAAATCTGGCTGCTAACTTAAGACCCATATAAACATCTGAAATTCTGAAAAAGTACTAGAAAATCATTATTTCTCACCTTCTGAATAACTTAAGTATTTTTTTCCATTTATAGCAGGGCATTTTTAGAGTATTTTTTAAAATGAAGATAGTATCATACTTTTTTGGCATTTGCTTTTTACAATTTCAGTTGAGATGCTTACTCATACCTACACCACTTTTTGTGGTACATCAATATGAAGGTCAGTACAAAAAATACCAAGGTCCTGAGTAGGATCTTGACTTTGGAAGAGCTCTAAGACTAGTGATTAGCAATCTCAAAAAATACATGCCCAATGCACAGAAGGAAGATCAGAAGAGCAGGACAAGAGGCACAGGGTGAGGGAAGAGCAAAGGGAAAAGAACTAGAGAATGTATGAAGCAAATTATGTGATGTGCATATATGAATATGTCACAACGAACCCCACTATTCTAATGAACTAATAAAGTATATGTCCTATGTTGTGTGGAAATTATTTACATAAGCCCAGGATAAATCTTTACATAACCACGAATGACAAAAATCACATGCTTTAATAATAATTAAAACCAAACTAGACTTAAGTATTTCAGTATGTGTAATTTTGGGCAACAAACATTTCATACACCAAGGTGCAAAAGATGAGAACTAGGTACACTATACTTACCGAGAAAGACTACAAGAAACAGGCATATCTCCACTCCAATCAATTGGTCCATTTTCTGCTTTCTGTACTCCAGATATTGCACCAGAAGGCTTTCCAGTGATTATTTTATACCTTGGGAGAAATAAAAGTAGAATAAAATAAGCAGTTCATTATTGCATAGCTTATTAATGGGTTTTGCAAAAGTATTTCCTCAATTGCACCTACAATTATCTACTAGACGAATTGTGATTGATGGTCACAGGATCCATAAAACAATCAAAATATTTTGAATCTGACTGACTGAAGTAGAATAGTGGTTGTACGATTATTTTATATATGCCATAATTAATTTTCATTTGGGATCTCAGAGTGCCATTAACAGCATCTTGATGTTCACAACAAAAATATTAATTTTTCCATCTGAAAAAATGGAGCAAACAAAAAAAGTTATGTCACAGAATATTTCTAGACCATGAAAATAGCATCTAATCCTTCTTATCCATATTATCCAAAGGCACAGTCAACTAGACTATAAAATTACTGCAGAATGAACAAAAGCATTCTTTAAAGTTAAAAAAAAAGATAAAACTATAACAGAGCACTGTATCAGAAAAATTTTTTGTACTTTGAAAAAATATACATATATACACATAGGAATGAATGTATAGAGCACAATTATAAGTCAAATTTCATGTGATTTCTGAAGATAAAAATAAAGATAAATAACGGAAGATAGAGATGGGTGGGGAAGCAAAATACCACTGCAATGATGTAGCAAGTCAAATAAATAGCCTTTTAAAGCATTTCAGAACTTTCTTAAACAAAACTTAAAAGTAGGAGAGAAATGAGAGCTGTAGGCATTTAAAAATACTTTTATCCCCGTTAAAATATTACGTTACCTAATACAGAAGGATCTTACATAATCTCGTCAGAATTTAATATCTAAATAAATGTGTGCTGAGTAAATCAATGCGTTTTAAAAAAAAATACAATCAATCAGTACAACTGATTGACTTAGACTGCTGCCTCCTCAGTAAAAACAGTCACAATTTCTGCTTTGAGAGATTTTTTTTTGGTAGTAGGGACTGGACCCAGAGGTGCTTAATTACTAAACCATCATCCTCAATCCTTTTTATTTTGAGACAGGATCTCACTAAGTTGCTTAGGGTCATGCAAAATTGCTGAGGCTGGCCTCAAACTTGTGATCCTCCTGCCTCAGCCTCTTGAGTTGCTGGGATTATAAGTGTGTGCTATCATGCCCTGAGAAAAGATTTTTCAAAGAAGGAGATTAATGAAAAATAAGGTGTATTCACAGGAGAAGGACCTCATTATGGAGGAGTAAATGTATATGAGATTTATGCAAAAGAGAGATTAACAGAAAGAATGATAGAATTCTTACATAAATTCTTTTTTCTTTTTCTTTTTTAGTACTAGGGATTGAACCCAGGGGCACTCTTAACACTAAGCTCCATCCCCATCCCTTTTTATTTTTTATTTTGAGATAGGGTCTTACTAAATTAACAAGCCTGGCCTTGAACTTATGATCCTCCTGCCTCAGCCTCCCACTTCACTGGGATAATAGGCATGTTCCACCTTGCCCAATTATTATACATATTTGTGAAAAAGCTTAACTTAAATATGATAAGAACCACATATAAACGTCCAATAGATACAAATGGTATGCTGAAGGAGCAATACTACTATTAATATGAGATGAATATATCATCATCCACAAAGTAAAATAGTCATTACAACTACTTTAAGTACCTCTAATATTCACTAGTATCAGTGCTCATAGAAAGCAGAATTTCTGTATAAAAAGATAAATTCTTCTAATGTAGAACTGCCCATGCTGGAGTCAGGCAAGACTCTCAGGTATTTCTAATTGCCTATGAGCTAAATGTTTTTTTACTAGGGAGCATCACACTTTTCTTTAATCCATTTCTATGGCATCAAGAAATGCTATTACTTTAACACATATCTAAAAAGCTTAACTCTTAAGCTTGATTTACATTTACTTAGAATTTACATTTACTTACATTTACTTCTTCTAAGTAACCCAAACTGACTCTGTTGTGGGTTAGCTATGAGATATTCCCCAAAAGCTCATGTGGGAGACAATATAAGATGTTCAGAAGTGAAATGATTGGGTCATATAAGACATAACTTAATCAATGTATTAATCTACTTAAATGGATTAACTGGACGGTAACTGTAGGCTGGGAGGGTGTTGCTGGAGGAGATGGGTTGCTGGAGGTACCCCTTTGGGTCTTATATTTTGTCCTTGTCAAGTGGAGTTCTCACTCTACTTCCTGATTGTCTTGTCCTGAGCTGCTTTCTTTCCTCTGTTATGCTCTTTTGCCAAGATAATCTGCCTTATCCTAGGCATAAAGCAATGGAGTTGGCCACCTATGGACTGAGACCTCTGAAACCAAGAGCCCCAAATAAATTTTTGCTCCTCTAAAATTGTTCTTGTCAGGCTTTTTGGTCACAGTGGCAAAATAGTTGACTAAAACAGACTCTTAGTCTTTGTTCATGAAAAGATTTTATTAAATAGGGCACTGCTGAAAGCATGCACAGGCTGATGCTATACCAAAATCAGTGCAGTTAATGGATGCATACATATCCTGTCCATGCTGCAAAATGATGAGTACCAAGTTTTAGCAATAGTCATGGTATGAATTTATTTCCTTAAAGTAATTCCTCAACAATTGCAAAAAATATACTTCTTCCTCAATTTTATGAGATGAAGCTAAATAAAATGTTGTAATTTTATAGTTGAGATTATTATTTTAAGTTGTAGGCTTACAAAAGGTAGGGTCAAAATATAAAGATCTGAAAAATATATGAAGACCTAAAAGAATGGTTGCACAGGTTAGGCTGTCAGTGAGTTACTATTCCAAATCATTTACTACACTAAATATTCATAACCTCATAGTTTTATATGTATGTGGGTTGGCATTTTCTCATGAAGCAAAGTTATTCATTCAATTCTTTTAAAATAAAAAGGAGCATGGTCAGTGTATACATGAATTTTATAATAAATTTCACACCTGGAAACCTCACTTTTACTTGACTATTTGGTTTACAATAAATGATTTTGTACACTAATTATTTTCTGAAAATACAGCAGTACATAATATACTATACTAGTAAAACGCAATCTCTAAATCAAACTGGAAATACTAGAAAAAATTTTAATATTATATTATTGCTAAAATGTTATTTTTAAAATGGTAAAAGGAATCAGATCAGTGAAGAATAAGAATTATATTTGTTTTAGATGTGATAATGGTTCTAATACTCCACAGAACTTTATTATTATAATATTTTTAGTTGCATGGAGAAAAAATGCTGGACCAATACTCAAAGTGAAATTAAAGAAACAGTGTGCTGAAATGAAAATCAAGAAGTGGTATACTTTCAAAGATGGATCAAAGATTAGGCATCATTTTATATTGTCTGAAGGATATTTAAACATGATGTGGAAAATTATGCCTATATACTTTTATCAGGCTGCATTCTTACTAAGAACTAGATAGTTAAAAAAAAATCAGAAATGACTGATAGGTCAATTTTCATTCATGTCTACTTTTAACATATGGTAAAACAAAATAATACACACATTTAAAAAATTATTTCTAATTTTAGATGGGCCCACTTACATCACTTCTTTATTCCTGCGAGGTCCTTCAAATGGTCTAAATGGTAATGATCCAGTAGCTGCATGATAAAATGTTACCCCAATGCTCCAAAGATCAACTGTTGCTCCATATTTCTTTTGGTGATCTTTTCTTAGCACTGCTCTCTCATACATATCAGGATGCTAAGAAAAACAAAAAGGATGAAAGAACAATGAGCTTGTGATCAATATATTTACACCAAAAATGGGTACTCAATTTTTAGAATTCTATCATGTTTTCCTAAATAATTTCATGCTTCCATTCTCAAGACTATTTCACATCTTCCCTTCTTCACCTCAAACCTCAATACCAACTCCTTTGACCCTCAGTTTTGATGACTTTGCTGCATACTTCAAATAGGAAATGGAAGCAATCAGACCAACTTTCCTTTATGTCCTTTAGCATACATTAACCTAGCTGAATCTGAGACCATTTCCCTAACTTACTTTCCAGTTAAAACAAAACAGCTCCTATCAAAGACCAACTTTTCCATTTGTACTGTGGAGCTCCTCATATTATTTTACCAATTCCAGAAATGAATTCTTGTAATGATCCCTTTTACTTTATGCATCAATTTTCTCTGTCCATAACCTTCATTAAAAAAATAAAAACAAAACCTTAAATTGACCCTACAACCCCTTTCAGCAATCATCCAGTTCTCTGCTTCCCACAATAATAAAACAGTTACCTTACTTCTTCATTTTCCATTCAGGTCTAGTGTATTAAATATCCCCTATGTACTTTAACTTCTAACCTATTTCCTATCCTCAGCTTCAGATTCATATACCCTATTGCTCTTTTTAATGTTTAAAAGGCAGCTCAAATTTAACACATCCAAACGAGACTTATGGTCTTCTCAAACCTGTTTCCTACCTATCTTTATCTTTTAAATAAAAAATACCACCATCTATCCAGTTGCTCATACCCCAAAACTCTTTGATTTCTTTCATTCCTCATATGCAATCTATCAGAGATAGTCATAAGGGTTCTGAAGGGAAAACTAAATTGTCTAGGAACAGTTCAGAGGACTTGCTTGACTGAATGCACTGGGGGCCAAGTGACCTAGGTAAGTAGCTGGTCTGATGTTAAACATGTCATTAAACACAGAAGACACTATTCCAGATTGGCTGAGAATGGTTGAATCTTCTAAGAAATGATGTAGGAGTTTAAAGATCTAGACATTTAGCTCTGCAGTGGCCACACAAGCTTAGTCTCCTGACATCTCCCTTCATGAAAGTTATACACTGGCAACTTGAGGGTTCTTGGGAGATAAAGCTTCATGAATGTATTAGGGACCAAAGTAGAGTCATCACCCAAACAACCCCAAACTAAAACAAACTCTTATGACACTGTGGGATTTGTCTAAGGCTTATGGAAATGGGACTCTATGCAGGAAATACTGCCAGGAGTGTTTATTAAATGATGCAATCTATGAATCTGACTTCCAAAGGATTAGTCTCTGGATTTTTGTAGGGAGAGTCATGGGTGTGGGAAGGAGAAAGACAATTTTGGAAAATATATTTTAGAGTGAAATGAGAAGTGGAGATAAGTATTATAAGACATGGGTTTAAAATGAGTTTCCAAGTACACGCCTAACAGATAAATGGGGTCTAAGCAGCCATGCTGGTTCTGTGGCAGAGAAAATAAAGTGACTGTTAATCAAAGTGACAGCCAGTTCAGCAGGTAATGCTTAGTATATAAATGGTCTTGTGACTAGGTTCAAAATACCTGGATATGTCTGATATCTTCTGGAACATGACACCATCAACCAAGAAAGAAGAGATACAGTGATTCTAGAAGGAGACAAAGGGGGGACCATCTCAAAAGGTACAATAATATACAACTTAATTGGTAGACTTGGAAGCCCCTTCCCAGGTAGTGACTGATGGGAGTGGCTTGACACATGTTGGTCCAATATGTTTGTGCCCACTGGCTCTCTCTTAAACGTGCCACTTATGCATGTGTAGAGCTTGATATTACTGGGCCTGGGTAATTGCGTCTGTAATAGGAATAAAGCTACTTCAAGGCTTTCAGGATTATATCATTGAGATAATAAGTGTCATATCAAAAACAATGGAAGAACAAATGATGTTTTCTTTGTGCTTTAACACACCAAGAGAGAAGACTTAACTTCTGGTTGGATAATTCCTGAAAAATTCCAAATACATAAGGTTTTCATTTAAATACAGAATGTTCCTAGATTGCTGAGTTTCAGACTACTATTTATTTTAAAACTTCTGGTATTAAAGTATTAACACTTTCTGTATTTGAAAACAAGGATAAGGTTATTTATTTATTCATTTATTTATTTATTTTTGTGGTGGTGGGGAGTTGAACCCAGGGCCTTGTGCATGCAAGGCAAGCACTCTACCAACTGAGTTATATCCGTAGTCAAGGTTATTGTGAAATAGGAAATGGATTAGAATATAATTTGAGTCTAGAGTACAACATGGACTTGGAGTTAACATATTTGTTTTGTTCTTCCCAATTTAAAAGTGAGAAGCAAAAGCTAACCTGTGTCTCTAGGTGATGTGGAAGACTAACAGTTGGGATTGGGGGAGCAAGCTTATGAAGGCTGTTTGTTATGGTTATTACAATAATTGGGAAAGGTTACTGATATTTAGTGGCAGAGACCAGAGATTGAGAGACACCTTGTAGTATATCTAACATTTCTAAACGATACTCTTTCCACATCACAAATTACTTTCCAATATCCTGCCAGATATTTGTGCAGGTGAGAAATCTTTTTTTTTTTTTTTTAACTTTTTTGTTTGTTCTTTTAGATATACATGACAGTAGACTGTATTTTGACATATTATACATACATGGAATATAAATTCCCATTCTTGGGGTTGTACACCATATAGTTACACTAGTTATGTATTCATATATGAACACAGGAAAGCTATGTCAGATTCATTCTATCTTTCCTATTCCTATCTCCTCTTCTTTCCCTTTATTCCCCTTTGTCTAATCCAATGAACTTCTACTCCCCCACCCCTTATTGTGTGTTATGTATCAGGAGAACATTCAGCTTTTGCTTTTTTGGGATTGACATATTTCACTTACCATGATAGTCTCCAGTTCCATCCATTTACTGGCAAATGCCATAATTTCATTTTTCTTTATGGTTGAGTAATACTCCATTGTGTCTATGTACCACATTTAAAAAAATCTATTCATCTACTGAAGGGCTCCTACGTTGGTTCCATAGCTTAGCTATTGTGAATTGAGCCGCTATAAACACTTATGTGGCTGCATCACTATAGTAGGCTGATTTTAAGTCCTTTGGATATGTGCTGAGGAGTGGGATAACTAGGTCAAATGGTGGTTCCGTTACAAGTGTTCTGAGGAATGTCCATACTGCTTTCCAGAGCAGTTGCACCAATTTGAAGTCCCGCCAGCAACATATGAGTGTAACTTTTTTCCTATATCCTCACCAACATCTATTGTTACTTTTAATTAATGCCATTCTGACTGAAGTGAGATGAAATCTCAGGGTTGTTTTAATTTGCACGAGAAATCTATTTCTAACTCCATTTTATATACAACAAAGCATTTCTGTATTGTTTTCCCAAGAAGGCAACTATTATTTAAACCTGCTTTGTTTAGTTAGATACTTCACCAAGAATTGTTCACTACTCTGGAAAATCATGCCAATGACCACACTGTGATTTTGTGATACATGATTCATTTAATATAAGCTATCACTGCACTTGTAGTCAAAGTGACAATGCATACAGGAATAAGCATGTATAACTATTTCATTTGTTTGCTAGTGAAGTTGTTCCTAAACTTTACATATTAAATACCTGTTATTTTATTGTGAACTATTTTCCTTTAAATTATTAGGATATCATGATATTCTTTCAATTAGGTATGTAGGTTGATTATATTATCTAAGAATTTCACTTTGAGGTAAGGAAATTTGTAAAATATTTATAAAAATGGGTTGATCATCTGACAGAGTGGGAATTACTACTAGCCGGTATCATTTGTTGGGCTTCAGATTACTATTTCATTTCTAGCTCCTACTACTTGCTCCCTCACTCACTATATTCCAGCCAAACTGCCTTCCTTTCTGTCTCTTGAACACCCAAGGTCATTACTGTCTAGGCCTTATGCAGATGTTTTTTCCTCTGCTTATAACACTTATCCCCAAATCTCTATCTGCCTTGCTTCTTTTTATCATTTCAGTTAGTTCAATTAGACCTTAAAGGATGCTTTCCCTGGCTACCTTTCTCCTGCTAGTCACTCTTTATCTTATTACCTTTATTTATTATCTCTGTAAAACTTTAATGTTCTAAACTTATCTTACTTAACTATCTAATTTATCTTTATAAATTCTGTTTTCTCTACTAGAATGTAGAGCAGGAATGGTGTGTTTGATTTACCTTAGAAATTTCAGCAGCTAGAACAGTGCCTGGTTCACAGTAGGTACTCCATAAATATTTATGGAATGAATGAATCATATCTATTTTTAGGTACTCTTAAATAAAAGATTATCAAACACAGCTACACATCAGTTTGGGGTTAGGTGTTTTTTGTTTGTTTGTTTGTTTTTTTCATTTCAGGTACTTTATTTATTTTTTTTTAATCCTCCAAGTAATATCATAAGGAAAATTAGACTGAGTTTTGAAATTGTAATGGGGTTATATGTTGTTAGAACAAATAAGATGCCTGAATTCATGCAGACTTAGAATAATCTGAATAAAGCTATAGGGTTGCTAGACTTTATTCTTCATCTTTTAACACTACAACAGCAGCATCCAATTGGAAAAAAGTCACAGAACCTAAGACTGTCAAGACCCTAGAGCCATGAACAATTAATGATAACTACATAAAACTTCAAGCTACATGCTCAAAGTACTTACCTTTTTTTTTTTTTTTTTTGTACTGGAGATTGAACCCAGAGGTGGTTAAGCACTGAGCCACATTCTCAGCCCTTTTTTGTATTTTATTTAGAAACAGAATCTGGATGAATTGCTTAGGGCCTCACTAAGTTGTTGAGGTTGGCTTTGTCAAGTACTTATTTTTTAAGTAACATTTTCTTAAGTGTTTCAAATCTTACTAACTTTACACAAACATACCTAAATAAACCTTTCCAACCAAGGAGTTTTTCTAGCTTTCTGGCATTTCAAGTTAGGTATTTAGAGAGGCATTTCATTTTGTATGTAAAATAGACCTTGTGGTTTTTCAATAACCAAGTCCCTCTGAATATAATTTTCTGTTTCAGAAATATAATTCATTTTGCTCTAAAGGGAATAGTATTATAACAAGCTTGTAATGTATTAACCGCTCTGATCCAAAAATAGTATCCTTTAGTAGCTAGATGCTTCTTGAGGGTACAGATAGCTTTTCTTTTTTCTCTTTTCTTTTTTTTTTTTTTTTTGCAGTGCTGGGGATTGAACCCAGGGCTTTGTGCTTGCAAGGCAAGCACTCTACCAACTGAGCTATATCCCCAGCCCACAGATAGCTTTTTATTTCAACAAAGACCCATGACATTAGTAAAATTAAAAGATTTAAGGATACTACAGAACTTCTAAGAATTTTTTTCTAACAAACAGTGCTCTCAAGCACCAAACCTACATACCATAGTCATTAGAATAGAAAGTTCAATTTTTGTTATAAAAATTACATGTAACATTTTATAGATCATGAATTGATTGACCAATTGCCCAATTATATTTGCAAGATATTTAGCTTTTAAAAATGAAATTATTAGTAATATATAACTTACCAAATATTCTTCTGTACCA
The DNA here is from genome assembly GCA_020662805.1 of Glaucomys volans. Classification (NCBI taxonomy): domain Eukaryota; kingdom Metazoa; phylum Chordata; class Mammalia; order Rodentia; family Sciuridae; genus Glaucomys; species Glaucomys volans. Next base: position 427,757 of record JAJEJO010049607.1, read on the forward strand.
TACAGAGAAACAAACTGCTCATCGTCTTCTAATTCTCTAGCTGCACCAAAATCTGTGAGTTTATACACAGACTGTCCATCCTCCCCTATGACACGCATGATATTTCCTGGCTTGATATCACGATGCACTATTCCATTTTCTCGAAGGTGATTCATTCCACCCACTTTGGTAATAAATATAAAACAAAGGATTCATAATGTGGATCTCTATGTGTACATACATATCTCAAATTCCTTGATATAATGCACTCATATTCAAATAATGTTTTCCCATAAGGTGGTACAAAAACATTTCCCTCAAAGTAATAGATATTCTACACACCACCCTTCATATTTCAATAATAAGGAGTTTTAGAATAATAATATGGTCTAAGGAGTGCTCCAATCTCCTTTTAATACGGTCGGGAAAATGTTACAAAATGGTCTTAAGCATATGATTTCTGGAATTGCTTTTGGTGTGTGTGTGTGTGTGTGTATTTTAAGAATGATAAAAATTCCCAGAAAGAGATCAAATTTTCACCTTTATATTTCTTTACCTTGGGGGAAAATTGCATAAAAATTAAATTGTATTCAATAGATAAGTAACAAAAAAGTAAAAGGGCAAGTGTCTGACTTGTTTCCATAAAAATGTATTTCTTACATGCTTAGTACTATTTCAAAAGCCCATTTTCTTTTTAAGGTGACTGTTGAAATTAAGCTAAGTGATAGGCAGTGTCACTGAAACATTTGATAGCTGATAGAATATCCAAATTCAACATATAAAATTAAGTTTAGGGGTATCAATGTACAATTACTGAAAGACAGGGCTAGCAGTGTACTTAGGAAGGCATCAATTATTTACAATTTCTATTTGATTAAAAAGGCTGTAGCATACTAATAATTGTGTTTCACTTTCATTTAATCCTTAAATGGGATAAGAGACTTGTTATCTTTTGAGGTACAGACATTTCAAATGTTGATTAAGTCTAATTTATCTATAATTTCCTTTTTGGCACTTGGGCTTTTGGTATTACATCAAAGAAAGCATTACATAAAATTCTTCCATTTTGAATGTAAATTTCTAAAAATTTTGTCATGCAATGTTATACATACACACACACACAAAATCATATAAATAAACATACCCACATCTCGTAAAACAATTAAAAATTCTGATTCTGGTAGTCCATAGGCATTAGATGGCTCTTCTAAAACAGTGTATAAACTCCCACATGGACAGAATTCCATAATGAGTACTTTATGTCTTGTTGTTGTCTGAAAAAAAAAAAAATTCCGTTTGGGAATCAATATAAAAAAAAAAGATTTGATTATATGGCAGTACTTATCTGATTTTATTTGTTTTTATTTACTTTTGTCTTTCCCATACTAGAGATTGAATCAGGGTGCTTTACTCCTGAGCTATTTCCCCAGCCCATTTTTTATTTCCAATTTTGACAGGTTCTCATTAAGTTGCTGAGTGAGGTTGGCCTTGAGTTTGCAATTCTCCTGCCTCAATCTCCTGAGTAGTTGGGATTACAAGCATGAGCCATCAAATCCTGGTATCTGATTCCATTTGAAGGTATAATTAGCTATGATAATGAAGGTACTTTGAATTGTTTCACCTGGATTTCACTGAAATATCTGTTGACTACACATATAAGAATTAATACCTTCTAAATTCTTATTATATAAAGAAAGTCAGACATGTTTTGGAAAACCAACCACTGATTAGGGGCTAAATCTAAACTACAAAATCACCGTTACAATGTTAAATGGTTCTGTTAAAATTATCTTCAATTTCTAATGCGTGGTACATTTAGAACAGTACATTTAGAATAATACTATTTCTAACAAATCTCTTAAACGCTTGAAATTTTTCTAATGACAAGGACTTTTACTTTGAGGAATTAAGTGTTATCCTTAAAAACAAATGGATGGGGCTGGGGCTATAGCTCTGTGGCAGAGCACTTGCCTAGCCTGTATGAGGCACTGTTCATTCCTTAGCACCACATAAAAAATAAATAAAATGAAGGCATGCTGTCCATCTACAACTATAAAAAAAAATTAAAACAAACAAAAACAAATGGATGGTGGAATAGTTGAGCAGCCCCTCGTGCATTAGTTATGATCTGCTCATTTGCTGGTTTGTTTTAAACTTTGGTTTTAATGTACCATTGATTTATCATCAATATAATAATAGTTTCAAAGGGAAAATATACATAATATACAATAAATAATATACATAATATACAAAATATACATAATGTACAAAAAATATAAATAATATACATAAAATAACATAATAATACAATTATCATAAGACTCACGCCAATTTTAGAAACTTGAAAATTTTAATAAGTCTTGAAATCCAGGATTCATCTCCAACATTTTATCCTCTCCCGCCACTTCCCCGCCCACCCCTAGTACTGGGGATTGAACCTAGGGATACTCTAGAGGAGGGGGGTCTCTCTGAATTGCCTAGGCTGGCCTCAAAACTTGCAATCCTCCTACCTTAGCCTCTCAAGTAGCTGGCATTATAGGTGTATGCTACCACAGCCAGTTCCTTTCTTCCTTTTATAATTTTTCTACATAGCCCCAAAACACTTTTCTAAAATATTTTAAATTTCTCTACCTTTAGTAATAATGGGAAAAAAGGAGAAATATTAAAAAAAAAACCTGCTTTATTTTTAAAAATTATTATTATTTTTTTTGCTGTACTGGGGATTGAACACAGGGGTGCTTTACTACTGAGCTATATTGTCTGTCCTTTTTACTTTTTACAGACAGGGTCTTAAGTTGCTTAGCGCCTAAGTTGCTGAGGCTGGTCTTGAAATTGTGATTCTCTTGTCTCAGCTTCCCAAGTTGCTGGGATTACAGGTGTGCCCCACTGCACCTGGCTCCTAGCCCCTTTTAAAATTTTAGACAGGGTCTTGCTTAATTGCCAAGGCTGGCCTTAAACTTATGATCTTCCTGTATTAGTCCCCATCACAGGGATTACAAATGTGTGCGATAGCACCTGGCAAACCTGTTGTTTAAAAAAAAAAAAAAAAAAAAAAAAAAAAAAAAAAAAAAAAATATATATATATATATATATATATATATATATATATATGTTGATTGTTGAAAATTTGGGAAATACACATAATTCTATCACCCAGGGATAATTACGTTAACATTTTGGTGTATTTCCTTTCAGTCTTTTTTCTATGATCAAATCTCATTCTAGATATATAACAACTGTTTACATATCATACTGCATACAGAGGATCATACTGCATTATCTATTTTAGTTGTGATTTATACATTATATATAAGTATATCCCAGGTAATTAAAATTTTGGCAAAATCTTTTCATTACTGCACTAGTGTCTAGCAAAGAATTAACTTTACCAAAGAAATTCTGGCTTTTGCTCTCAGTAACTGTGAAGTCGTTTCTGGTCCCTGAGGTGTCCTGTCTGAAAGAAGTGCTTTTGATTATCTGGGGGCTTCAGCCAATGAAAAATTAAAACAATGTGATTTATGATGGAAGATTTAGGACACATTGCATCACTACAGAGTTCTTCAAACCTATGGAATATACTGGAGACTAAAGGAAAGCAATGCAGGCAATGTGTAATGGCATTCCAGTAAATCTGCATACCAAAGGTTTGGGTGGGCCTTCCAGGTGGGCAACACTTCATGTGTATTTTCATACATCAATGTGTCCCTGAGAACAAGAAGCTTCATGCTTGAAACCATCTCATGTTCCACCCTGAGTGGTCTTCCTTTGGTTGGTCTAATTTGTATCCTTTTGCTGTAACAAAATATTAAGTATAGCCCAGTATGGTGGCCCATGCCTGTAATCCCAGCAGTTTATCCCAGGAGCTTGGGATCTGTAATCTCCTACTCCTGAGGTAGGAGGACTGCAAATTCGAGGCCAGCCTCAGAAACTCAACAAGGCCCTAAGCAACTAAGTGCCCTATCTCAAAATAAAAAATAAAAAGGGCTGGGGATGTAGCTCAGTGGTTAGATGTCCCTGGGTTCAATTCCCACTACCAAAAACAATAACAACAACAAAAAAACCCCAAAGCAAAACTGTTAGTATAGCACCTTCCTGAGTTCTGTAAATCATTTTATATTCTAACAAATTACCAAATTTGAGAGTTATAGGAACTTCCAAATTTAAAGCTGGGGTCTGAAGTTAGAGTAGCCTTCAGTATTCCTGAACTTGAAGCTGTTGTCTTAAGTAAGAGCAGTTTTGTGGGGACTGTGCAGTTTGCCAAACTCCTTTGCAGTGGTGTCAGAAGTCTTGGGGCAGAACTGGCAATCTGAAAGACAAGGCTCTTAACTTTGAGTTTGGCTAACTATAGGTAACTGAAAATCACACCATCTAACTTATTCTTATTCAACTTTTTTTTTTTTCTTCTTTTCAGAATAAGAGATAGGGTCTTGCTAAATTGCCTAGGCTGGCTTTGAACTCACTATCCTACTACCTCAGCCTCCTAAATAACTGGGACTTAAAGAGGATGTCACCATATCCAGCTTAACTTATTTAACTTTTTTTTTTTTTTAAATGTTAACAGACCTTTATTTTATTCATTTATTTATATGTGGTGCTGAGAATTGAACCCAGTGCCTCACACATGCTAGGCAAGTGCTCTACCACTGAGCCACAACCCCAGACCCCTTATTTAACTTTTTAAACAGTCTTTACTATAAACAGCGTATTGAATTCTTTATGTACACAACTAAAATTTATATTTGATTATTTCCTAAGAAATAATCACTAAAAATGAAATCAGTAGGATATGGACTATAACTATCAAACTTTCAAAAGGGATGATTTTATTGATTACTTATGAATGTCTAAAGGGATTAAAATAGATGTTTCAATTATTTCTGGATTTTTCCTAAAGGCAGTCTTCCTTTTCCTATTTCTCTCTCAAATCAATCTTTTAATAGATAGACTTTACAGAGTCATCTCTGGATTACTGGGATTCTAATTCTTCTACAAAGTCATCTCTGTATTGTTTCACTTTTTCTTTATTCTTTTTATAATTATGTCAATTTAATTTGTTAGGTTTTCTTTTTTGAATAATAATAATGCTAACCAAATTCTAAACCCTCTTATTTCTTATACTTTTTTTCTGATTCTACTCTTATGATACTTTACTTCTATTTCTATATTGATTTAAGAATCCTTGGGGGTCTGGGCTGTGGCTCAGTGGTAGAGCACTTGCCTAGCATGTGTGAGGCACTGGGTTCCATTCTCAGCACCAGCTATAAATAAATGAACAAAATAAAGGTCTACCAACATCTAAAACACATATTTAAAAAAAAAAAGACTCCCTGGGGATAAAATATGTGGTTTATGGCCCCTTATTTTTCCCAGTTTTTAAAACCCATTTTTAAAAATTAGATTATGTCTCCTAAAGTATAACTATAATAAACACAATGACAAGACTAACTAAAGCTTGTCTACTTACCTCCTCTTCAATAGCAAATAATTTGACAATATTTTTGTGATTAAGTTTTTTTAACACTTCAAATTCTCTCATTTGAACATCCACTGGGCGAAGGAAGCTGATGTTATTAAATACTTTGATAGCAAATAAATCACCAGTTTTCTAAAAAGAGAGAGAGAGAGAGAGAGAGAGAGAGAGAGAGAGAGAGAGATGCATCATTAGTGCTAGCTATTACAATTTATATTTCGTATGAAATACCATACATCCTTTAGGCAAAGGTAGTTTGTACAAAGGCCTGACATTTTACAAATAGTTAAAATGAGTCAATTGGCTATTCAATATTTCAAACTGTACATTTTAGAATTTTGGAAAGGTTATTTTAATATTATAAATGAAATTTACATTATGATACACTACAAAGATAGCCATTTATATATCAGAAGATAAAAGCTTCTGTAGTATTAAAAATGAAGTCATCTTCTGGATAAGAAACCGAAACTGAAACTCCAAAGGTTTCTCCATGGCCTAATACTTTTTTTTTTTTTTTTTTTGTGGTGCTGGGGATTGAACCCAGGGCTTTGTGCTTGCGAGGCAGGTACTCTACCAACTGAGCTATATCCCTAGTCCAGGCCTAATACTTTTAAAGAAGTAAAAGGAATACATAGGAACAATGTGAAAATTACATTCTACTTATGAAATTTGTATTAATAATCTCAACGTGACTAATATTTCAGAAATACTTCCTGGCTATGAGTGTGTATGTGTGTAAGTAAAAACTGGAAAAGGCGATTCAAGTGGACTTCCTGGTTGAATTATACCACTGTTGCCTAGGGCAACTACATACTACAAGCCTAGGGCAGGTTGTTCCTTCACAGACCCTCTCTAGTGGATCAAGGGCATTTCCTCTTCCCTAATGATGATGTACATAGTATCTTACTCACTCTTTCATGGCCTATTGAAGTAGATCAATAGGTAGCATTACAATGCACAGTAGTAGCTAGTAGGGAATCCCAGAGTTTACCAAAGATATGCTTAAGGGGCTGGGGGCACAGCAGTGGTATAGTACTTGCTCAGCATGCATGAAGCACCAGTACCAAAAGGGGGTAAAAGAGCTTAAATTTCATTGAATGTCACACTTCCATGTTATTCATATTAAGCTTCCTTCCTTCAATTCTCTTCCAGACCCACTCACTTCCTGCTACCCACTCTAATCAGCAAGCCTCACTCTGGGGTAGCCAGTCTTTCCTTCCCTATTTATCCAAGGCTAAACTTTCTAGGTCCAGGTTGACAATCATTTTCTCTTTGGGACTGGGGGTCCAAAAGGCATAACCTGCTTAAAGATATTTCATGGCTCTTGGAGTTTCAGGACCTGTGTGCTTTTCCCACTTTGGAGCCCTCTCTATGGCTTTCCACAGCCATCATCCTCCCCTCATCCCATGATTGAATGATCTTTTTCATTAAAACCATTTAGTTGCTTTATAATCCCATCTCTCAAGTTCATCACTTAAAGGACACCACCTCCATGATCCCTGCTATCCCAGTCACACCAACATAGACAGATTATATATTCTTTTGAGAAGAAAATGGGCACTGACTATTTTCAGACAATATGAAAAGAGAACAATCATTTAAACTTCAACTATACACTGTTTTAACATTTTTCAGCCAAGGTAAATATATTGCCAAATCTATGTATCATCTAACAAAGGAAAAATTTTTGTAAGGACACTTGTTTCAAATTCAGCCTAAAATAAGGAGCATTCTAACAGAGGAACAAGTAGGGAAAGTAAAACAATGTTTCAATGAACTCATCTTGTTCAACTTCTGTAATCTATCATACCTGTGATATTAGTGGGAGAAATTTGGGAATGTACCATTTTCCCTTTATTAGGAGTCATCAATCAAAGCATACACAAATGATACTTAAGAGATCTAAATGTAATGTAAAGCCAGGCGTGGTGGTGCACGCCTGTAATCCAAGCAGCTTGGGAGGGTGAGTCAGGAGGATCGCGAGTTCAAAGCCAGCCTCAGCAACTTAGCGAGGTCCTAAGCAACTCAGTGAGACCCTGTCTCTAAATAAAATACAAAATAGGGCTGGGGATGTGGCTCAGTGGCTGAGTGTCCCTGAATTCAATCCCTGGTTCCAAAAAAAAAAAAAAAATGTAATGTAAATACTTTTGTGCAGATCAACACATCCTTCCTGCAACTCTCTTCAACTTCATCATGGTTATCACACATATCCACCCACTCACGTACACTATTAGTTAAAGGCAACTAAATGAAAAAGAGAAAGATTAAGTAATATGCTTTGAATAAGAAATAATATACTTAAGAACCTGGTTATTAAAGAAACGCAGGATTTTGAGGGAGGAATGGAGTATAGCCCTAACTATTTAAAATTGATGTCACTAAGAGCAAACATGGGGCTGGGATTGTAGCTCTGTGGTAGAGTGCTTGCTTAGCACAAGTGAGGACTGGCTTCGATCCTCAGGACCACATAAAAATAAATAAATAAAATAAAGGTATTTAAAAAAAAGAAGAAAACAGAAAAGCTGGGTGTGGAGGTGTACGCCTGTAATCCCAGTGGCTTGGAGGCTGAGGCAGGAGGATCATATCATGAGTACAAAGCCAGTCTCAGCAGAAGTAAGGTGCTAAGCAATTCAGTGAGGCTCTGTCTCTAAATAAAACACAAAATAGGGTTGGGGATGTAGCCCAGTGGTTGAGTTATTAAATTTGAGTTCAATCCCTGTTACCAAAAAATTAAATTAAATTAAATTTAAAAAAGAACAAACATGGTTTCTCTAAAACATCCCTGGGAAGACTATTAGGAACCAAATACTAAACTGGGTCTTAGCAACCTTTTAAGTCAATTCATGTATCTCTCAAATCTTTTAGTTTTAGCTGAAAAAAGTACTTTTTTATTTCTTTGAAGAACTTCAGGTTGTTTTAGGGTAATCTAATCTGTCCTCATTCATTCGTTTATTCATTCAGCAAACACTTCAGATCTACTATGTCTAGGCACTTACAGGAAGGACACTGAGTATCTAAGTAAGGAAAGAAGAAAAGAATAGGGAAAGCATCTGCTAATGCCAGGTACTTTAAATATGTCTCACCCAATCTCTATGGCTATTGATTATCATACCATTAGTTTCTAATTAATGTCCTTCCTAATATCATCTTGATACTAAGTTGAAACTGTGTGTGCAAGGACGACACATTAGTGCTTAAAACATACCAAGTGATCATTAAAATTTGATAATTTGGAACACAGAGAGAAATGTATTTTCAATGCTAAATCCTATGGCAATTACCAGTTTTCTCCTCTTCATGGCACAAAACAAAAACAATTTCTAAGAAGTATCTAAGATTGATCATAATGAACTTAAATAAAGATCCAGAGCCTACAGACAATTCTAGAATCAGAGGGGAAAATGCTAAAAGCTGCCCATATGACACTTCTGATTCATTCTCTGTTAGCCAGAGGCTGTTTATAATCATATTCTCTCACTGGAGGAAACAGCCCCTCCCCAGTACACTTTAATCTCATTGACACTGACAGAAATGACTGGCAATCTCACAGCAATAGAACAGGAAGAAATTCCTCCCTACCAAAATGTTCGGAACACTTGTTTCTGAAAATAAGAATTGAGGAGGCTCCAAATACCATTTAGCTTAAAACAAATTTGTAGTGCTAAAAAACTAGTTGTTACTTACATTATAAAGGATTTTTTTACTCCATTGTTTTTCTAGCTTCTTTCCCAGGATAGAAGCTTTAATTATCTTCAATTTAATTTCAAATCATTTTAATTATCTTTTAATTTCATCTTCCAATATAGAATCTGACAAAATCCTTTTGGTCCTTGAAGTGCATCTGGGGTTGGCCTTTCTATTCCTACTCCATTATTAGATTCTGATTACCTCATACCAGGACATAGCCTTTTTTTTTTTTTGGAACCAGGGATTGAATTCAGGGACACTCGGCCACTGAGCCACATCCCCAGCCCTATTTTGTATTTTTATTTAGAGACAGGGTCTCACTGAGTTGCTTAGGGCCTCACTAAGTTGCTGAGGCTGGCTTTGAACTCGAGATCCCCCTGACTCAGCCTCCCAAGTCGCTTGGATTACAGGCGTGCGCCACCACGCCCGGCTAGGACATAGCCTTTTCATCCCAGACTCCTTGTTGAGAATCTCCTTTTACTCCCATCTATCTTGTGGGATGCTGTTCTAGAGAGGGCATGAACGCTTGGTACAACAGATCAGAATAATTTATGGGTTCCCCTCCACTGTGCACATGTGCTTCCTTTGACTTCAAGTTCTCTTAGTGATCTCATTACCATCAGAGAACTGGGTTGGTTACAGAATCAAAAGGGACAACACTAATCTTCACCAGTCTCTTTGCAATCAACCTTGTAATTTTTTTCCATGTTGTAACACAGGCTCTGCCAGCAAAAATGGGTAAATGCATTCCCCGCTTCTGACACAAATTAATGTTTGATAGCAACGAAATTCATTTAAAAATCAAAATTGCCAAGTCAAACACTTTAGTATAAATGTGCTTCTCAGAAAAAAATATATACAGTGATAAAAAAATTTCAGTTTTCACTGTACCTTATGTCTTCCACGAAAGACATTTGCTGTAGCTCCTTGGCCTAAGATATCAGATAAAAGCCACAGATGATTAGAAGTGCTCTGCATCTCGGCTTGGTCAGGCGTTTCTTTCGTTACACTAAGAGAAGAGAAAAGATTTACAGGTATGGTATAAGGGAATAATACAGTTAAGAAACAAACGTTATTATTTTATTTTTAGTCTCAAGACTACCTATTGGCCAGGCATGGTAGTACATGCCTGTAATCCCAGCGGCTCAGGAGGCTGAGGCTGGAGGATCCCAAGTTCAAAGCCAGCTTCAGGAACATAGTGAAGCCCTAAGCAATTTAGTGAGACCCTGTTTCAAAAGGGCTGGGGATGTGGCTCAGTGGTTAAGCACCCCTGGGTTTAATCCTGGGTAGGGGTGAGGTTATCCATTATTTATTGCTAAATTCTATGGATATATTTAAGTTCAAGGTAAAAAATAGTTTCTAGCAATATTATAGGCTAAAACCCTGTGTGGGCTTTGGGAAAAAAATTACCCAATAATAACTTCTATATTTAATTTAATTCACATCACAGGTGTGAAAGAAACATCTATTTTCTACTTCTATCTTTGTTAATAAGCATGATAGCTCCTTCAAATATTGTAAAAGACTAATCAAGGATACAGTATATTGTAAAAATATAAAGAAGATAACAACTTTTTTTTTTTTGGTACTGGGGATTGAACCCAGGGGCACTCCACCACTGAGCCACATCCCAGCCCTATTTTGTATTTTATTAGAGACAGGGTCTCACTGAGTTGCTTAGGGCCTCGCTAAGTTGCTGAGGCTGGCTTTGAACTCACGATCCTCCTGTCTCAGCCTCCCAAGTGCTGGGATTACAGGCGTGGCCCACCCCGGCTGACTAGAAGATAAAAACTTTAAAGGAAAACAATGTAATAGAAATATAGAAAAATTACATTGTTTCCTTCAAGGGCAGGGTAGTAGTAATGGAAACAATTGTTGTCACTATAAAACATTTCTATAATCTAAAATTTCATATACACAGAGGCTGACAATCATAAGAAAGGTGTAATTATTATTCCTGAGAAATACTGACTCTTTTGAAATTAAGAACAGTTTCTCTAGCCTCCAAGTACACAAATACACATAAGCCAAGTATACATTCCCAATTCTTAAAAAGTAACCATCATCCCTAGTCCTGTCCTTTAATACTGGAAAACTATGGGACTACAAATTGATTAAAAATATTCGACCTTCAAGTTATAAAAGTGAGGTACTTAACAGTGCCATGAATACTAGTCCCATCATGCTCCCTTAAACCTGCTATAATGTCAGATCAAAACATAATCTTAATGTCCCTTCATAGTAACTTAGAACAAAAAGCAGTATGTTGGACTGGGAATTCCATAATGAATTAATAACTGCCAATATTTCAAGCAGGGTTAGGTATATATAGAATGGCCACGGGTCTAAATTTCATCAATCTCTCGTATACTAGTTTGTATTTATATTACCATTTAGTTCAGATAAGGATTTTATATACATCAATTTATTGGAAATCAACAGCAAAGAGTCCCGTTTCATAAATAAGGAATACACATCTGTAAATTGCCATATTCTACACAAGACTTAATGAACTCAAATATCTCTTCCAAAACTTCCCTAATTAATGTAACTTTGTTGTTTCAGAGAACTAAATGGCAAATGGTATATTAAGTACTTATATGCACCTAGTGGATAACATAAACACACTTATCAGCTTAGATATCTGCTCTCTCTATATAATGAAATAAAATAGGGTTCCCAACAGTGATCATGGGAAACGTATTTTGACATTATCTTCCAATAACCCCACCGTAACAGCATGATGAAACATGACTCAGCACACCCACCAGGTGCTTGCTATATAAATCTTCCCAAATTTTTGACAAGAGGCACTCAACAAGTATGTTTGTTACTAGCGATGTTGTGTTAAGCCTACTTCCTTTTACCATCCAAAAAACGAAAGTAAGTTACTTAGGATGAAAACAGGTTTGGTGACATGGCCTACGGACAAAGTTCCAGGATTTCCAAACTCTACTACCGTGTGAATCATTTATTAGATACTACATTAGAGGTTCTGGAGTGAACAAAGCTGGGTCTTTGGTTATACAGTTAACAATTACTGGGAAGAGTTGTTTTGAGGCTACGTACTAAAAAACACGGGAAGTGGATTAGAAAATAAACCCATACGCCAGGTCAACAAAGAAGGAATCGTTTGGGACTTTGCATTTTCTGTGTATACTAAAATCGTCTTCTGCTTCTAGCTTCCGGTGAGTCAACCTTTGATGTTAACATCACTGAAACCCTAGAGAAACGTCTCTTTTTAATCATCTGAAAAATCAAACCCTTTAAAAACTACCAATCTTATCTACGCTTGGAAAGAAGGTAACGAGCGGCGAGTCCTACTCCCGGGAAGAAGGCAGCCCTTCCTCGCACGGTCGGAGCCCTGACCTGCTACCGTGCACCGGCTCGTCCTCTGCGTTCAGGGACCTGGGAGGCCCCGGGGCTGCCGGTCAGAGGGCTAGCCGCGGGCCACTACAGATAGAAGGGACAGGGCCGGCGCGACCATTCCACCGGGGTTCGGGCGCCCAGGGCACCGGGAGGCAGTGTCCGCGCAGCCAGGGTCCGAAGAGACTCGGCCTCGGGCCGGGCCGGGCTACGCCGGACACCCGCCGCGTCCCCGCTCTGACTCAGCATCCCAGTCCCTCACAGGGGGCGGGGGCACTTGGAGCGACAGGCCCCGCCGCCCGAGGCTCGCGCGGCCTCGGCCCCTTCGACCGCCCCCGCCCCACTTCCACTTACCAAGCCGGGTCTCTGCCGCGCCACCGCCAGCGGGTTCCCGCGGCCTTCTTGCGCCCGGGGCTACTTCCGGCTTCGCGAGCCCTGGCCGGGGGCCACGTGACCGACGGCCGGCGCGCGCTGGCGCGCGTGCGCACGCCTGCCGGCCGTCCGGCTACCACCGCAGTTGGTGAGAGCTTCCCCCGTGGCTGTAGCCTGGGGCCGTAGTGTGGGGGACCCACTAGGTCCCCACCGCACCTTTGCCTGTCCCTCCGCCCTGTGCGCCTTGTTCCGAGGTTGAAGCTGGGTCTGCGCAGTGAACACAATTATTCAGATTCCCTCTACTGCAGATCCCGCCCTGTCACCGAGAGCCAGCAGAGCACGGAGTGACACTGGGGAACTAGGGATTGCATACACTCAAATAATCACAGGTGGGTAGCATGCTGGACCCGTGAGGGGCTATCGAAGAGGAATATTGTAGTCTGGAGGGAAGAGATTTATATTTGTTTTAAAGACCCGAGATTGCAGTAGTACCAGATATCATCTCACAATATTCAAGAAATGAAATTCTTAATGTTCACTTAATTAATTTTCAGATTCAGCTTTTGTACCTTTAGAAAGAGATCCCTTCTGCCGTCGACAGCACAGGAGAGTGCACAGACTTAGGTTGATCTATGGCAGGATTTCTGAGTGGAGAGGAAGAGGAAGGAGATGCTTCCCAGAACGGTATTGCAGTACTGTAAACACCAGCAAATGGGAAACCCTGGCCAAATGGTTAAGAGCAGAGGTACTGAAGAGCAGACCTGAAGTTGCAGTCCCAGCTCTCTCTGCCAGTTACTAAGTTTCTTCTCTCTCTAGGCCTTAGTTTTATCAAATGCATAATGGAGATAACAAAAGTCCACTCCAATGAGTTCTTAGAAAGGAAGTTATTTTATTAGATTTTAAACAATGTTTAAGTGATGAAATAATTCTAACAACAATGTATTCACTGCTTACAATTCCAACCAATTTCAGTTCTTTTATATCATGACAAGAGTGAAGACCTGTCAAAGTTCCTTCTAACAGTAAAACCCACAGCTCAAAGCTGTGGGAGGAAATGTGACTGAGCCAGAGAACTTCACATTTACCACATAAGTGATGCACATTAAAATACCACACAATACTTTCCTAAAAGGCCAAGCCACTTGTGAACCGATCAATGTTAGCATTACACTTTAAATGAACTGTTAGGTACAGGACCAAATCAGGCATCATAAAAACCCTGTGGTTCCATAGTCAAGTCAAACAAATTCCCAAGTCTTTTGCCTCATTTATCTCAACTGTAACAAGTGAGATTCACCCTTGAGACAATCATTTGGGCGCTTGCTTTTGAAAATAAGGTAATTGATAGGACTGTAATAGTACTTGGGGGAACTTTAAGGAATGAAGATAATTGTTACACATGATTATATAACAGAAGAATTCAATTTCTATTTACACTCTGATTTCCACATCCTGATTTCTCCTAGCTCTAAACACGGGAATCTTCTGAAGGGCTCTAAAGAATTAGGGACAGAATTTAAAGAATACAGGACATGCCTGAAGTACCAGGTACTTGAGAGATTGATGTAAAAGAATTGTTTGAGCACAGGAATTTGAGGTCCTCCTGGGAAACAGCAAGATTCTGTTCCTCTCCCCAAAAGAGCTAGAGAAAAGGATATCAACTTTCTGCATGTGTAATTAATAGTATAGTAATAGTACTAATAAGTAAGTTCATGTTTAACCTATGGAACTTTTTTTTTGGTAGTACTGGGGATTGAACTCATGGCCTTGTATGTTAGGCAAGCTACCATATACCACTGAGCTACATCCCACACCTAACTTATGGAATTCTAAATGAGTTATGAGGTAGCTACCATTATTTCCCCCATTTTTGAGATAGGGAAACTAAGGCAGGAAGAAGTTATTTAACTTAAACCAGGTTTTAAACTAGTTACTATCAGAATTAGTATCTGAACCTACATAACCTGGGTCCAGAGCCAATGTTACATAAGCTTTTAACTACTCTGCTACACTACTCATTAGTGTACTTTGAATAATTACTATTATTGCAAGAGATGCAATTATCTCTACCATATTTCAGGAGAACCTAGGAGAGAAACACCCACTTTCACTTAACTATTTTTAAAAACATTTATACATTCCACTGACCTATTTTTATAGTTAACTGCCAATTTAGTTTAGTACCTTTATTCCATGATGTAAGGAAAATGTTTAAAGTCTCTTGTGGAATAAAACCCAGAAAAAGATTCAGGTGCACAATTCAGAATACAATTTTAGGGAATTTATAGGCTACTGAAGCCCATCCACAAAACTCCCAGGCAGTGCACTGGCCAAAGGCAAAAAAACACAAGAAACCTTCCCTGAAAAAAGATTTTCTTCCTTTTCCTTTTGTGATGCTGGAAAACACACTCAGGGTTTCACACATATTAGGCAGGTGCTTTACCACTGAGCTACATCCCCCAACCTCCTCCCTGAATATCTTAATGGGGCCTTTAAAATTTAAACTTAAATGGCTGTAGTTATTCTGCTGCTCGGTTTTATCCCTCCTCTCTCTTCCAGTACTATTGATACTATTATTGTTCCTCTTGCTTTTTCCAGTAGTTATGAATAAAAATGAGGAAGGCAGGGGGAAGTGATTCTAGTAATTAAATAGTAGCTATTTACAAACATTATAAATACATAGGTACACTGTACTCTAAGTACACCCCAAAACAGAAAAAAACATTGGGATTGGGATGTTTAATTCCATGAACAGACTCACATAGGCTTTTTCTAGTGCACTTAAAAAACAGAATGAAGTTGCATTGTAACCTTTTAGGGCTATAATTAAGTGAAATAAGGCATCCATATACTCATATTTGCAAACATTTAAATGGAAAATCAGAGTGATTAAGACAGGGAAATGAGGCCAAAATTTTTATAATGATTCCAGGAAAGACTTGGTAGATTTCACTACATAAAATTTATTTTTTTATAAAAATGTATAACACCGGCACCTACTTCTCAATTAATTTATGAACCCATTCTCTTGTAGAATACACATTGGCATTGAAACAGTTTAAAGAAACGTAATGGCTATCTACAAAAAATTAGTTTTGATTGTTGTATTCCCCTCATACTTTATGTGTCTACACACATAAAGAAGACTAAAATTTTTAAACATTTTATATTCATCAATTTTTAAGAAATTAGTTTTTCCACTGCTATGGTCTTTATAAAGGACTTAAAGTTTCAAATAAAGAAAAAAATTAAGAGGCATAACTCTGCTGTCATTTAACAGCATTTTTATATAGAACAATTCGAGCTGGCATGCAAGCAACTTCTCTTGTTGTCACATACCTGTATGTAGGGAAAATTACACCCATTTTACAGAAAAATTCTAATACATATACTGCAATAAGCTCAAAACAATGTTAAAAAGACAGTGTGAATGGCACACAAAAAATTGCTTCTTTATAAATTATTAACTGGAATTCCTGATCATGAAGTAGGCAAAGAGAAATCCAGTCCTTAGGGCTTTGCTCTCTGGAAGAACACCTGTAATATATAATTTAAAAAAGTCAGAAAATAAAATCCTTTTCACATGAAGAATGGTTCCAACTTTCTGAGATAGTCACTCTTTTCCTTTTTTTTGGGGGGGGGGGGGGGGGGGGGGGGGGGGGGGCGGTATCAGGGGTTGAACTCAGGGGCACTCGACCACTGAGCCATATCCCCAGCCTATTTTGTATTTTATTTAGAGACAGGGTCTCACTGAGTTGCTGAGTGCCTCACTTTTGCTGAGGCTGGCTTGGAACTAGTGATCCTCCTGCCTCAGCCTCCTGAGCCACTGGGATTATAGAAGTATGCCACACACACCAATAGTCACTGTTTTGTAACATGCCAGATATTTAAAACATTTCATATTTTATAAATTCACACATACTTCAAGATAAGAATTTTCTGGAGGATTTGATGAAGTCTAGATATAACTTTTGTCAATGTCATTCAATTGGGAAAGTAATGAAAATATGCTATTACCTCTAATGTTGTAGGTTTCAAGAGGTCAGAAAAATATGCTTTTGATGCCTTTCTACTGACTATCATCAAAATTAACATTGAGAAATTAAATTTTCAGGAAGAAACAAGTCAAAGCTAAAGTAGCAGTTCAAATCCTTAAGGAATTCACTATTTATTTGATGATTAAATGGTAGTTCCAGTTCAATACTCGAGATACAAAAAGTAGGCTGAAGGCTATGCTAGGCACTGGTTCAATATCACATGATACCATCAGTGTTGCATATCTACCACAATAAATGGTACATAGTGAGTTCCTTGAGGACAAGAACCATATTTATCATTGTATCTCTAACACTTAGTAGATGCAGTGTTCATCTGACAAGGAGCCTAAGTGCAGAGAAAAGGATGATCATCACCGTTTGAGCAAAAGAAAGCCTTACAAGGAGGTGAGGCTTAAGGAAAGCCTAGAAGATTGGGTAGAATTCATAAAGAAAGAGGGATGCCAATAAGGCAGGACTTTTGAAAAACAGCATGAAGAGCAACAGTAAAAATAGCAAAGAGAGTTCCTACAAGAGAAACTGGAAAGATAATTTGAGATCAGAATCTGGAAAAAAAAATGTAAATGCCTAAGGAAAAACCATGAACTTATTTTTAGTAAATGATGAGTTTAGGAAGGCTACAGGGAAGGGCAACAGATTTGAAAGTACTGTTTTCAAATAGATCAGCCGGGATAGAACAAATGACGGGGAGATAGGACCCAGAAGAACAGGAAAGAATCTGTAAGATCTGTGATCAAAAGATATGAAGGGGATAAGTAGGCAGAAAGAAAGAACTTCATTTTTTTTATTAGAAGAATAATTCTAACACTGAGATAATGCTATCATTAAGAGATTGCCCTCACTGAAGAGAAGCTGGGCTTGGGGAGGAACACTTCATAAGTGTTGTGCAGATCGAATAAGTAACATTTGGAGCATAGCTTTCTGTAATATAGCTAGACTTACTATGATTGATCTAAGAAAGATTTCTTTGGTCTTTGAATCAAGTTTGATTTAAAAGTTACTGAATAGAAGTTACTGAGGTCATGTACAAAGTGAAATAAATGTCAAAATGGTTAAGATGGTAAGTTGCGTTTTTCACCACAATTTTTTTAAAAAAGGAAGGCATGGTGGCACACATCTATAAATCTAGCTACTCAGGAATCTGAGGCAGGAGGATTACAAGTTTGAGGCTAGACTTAGCAACTTAGTGAGACTGTCTCAAAATAAAAAATAATGTTTTTATGGGACTGTGGGGGAAGGAAGGGTTTTCAAGGATAAAAGAATTCTCAATATTCTTCTACACAAACTCTTTTGAGGTGTTTAAGCTAGGAAACTGTAATTATGAAGTAATTGACAAGAGATGATCTTGGAATCAGTCAACAGATGGCACATTTAACTATTCACTCAAGAAAGTTCTTTGATTTATGAATTCTATGGAATGTCTTGGGCAAAATAACCAGGCAGCCAATTCACGTGTTACCTGCTACTAAGAAATTTAGTACAGTGTTTTGCTCTCAAATTTACTGAAGGTAATAAATAAAAATAGGAAATAGTTTTGCATATTGCCACAGTGTAACTTTATTTCTAGATCATGAACTCCTTGGGCAGGGAAATATGAGTGGTATTTCTAGGAGCTAACAAGTGCGTAGTACATAAAAAACAGTCAAAATGTGAAATGACTGAGGACCAAGGTGAAAACAACACAGTCTCACCTCATTAGTTGTAAATATGAATAACAAACATTTGGCATTTCTTACCAACTTATAGGGGTTGTACTTTTTTAATTCAGTGATTTTGGAATACAAAAAGAGCCTTAGCCGGGCACGGTGGCACACGCCTGTAATCCCAGCACTTGGGAGACTGAGGCAGGAGGATGGCGGGTTCAAAGCCAGCCTCAGCAACTTAGTGAGACCCTAAGCAACTCAGTGAGACCCTGTCTCTAAATAAAATACGAAATAGGGTGGGGGATGTGGCTCAGTGGTGGAGTGCCCCTGGATTCAATCCCCAGTATCAAAAAAAAAAAAGAGCCTTGATACCAAACCTAAGGATTCTCCTTTTCTCTATTATACAATTTGAATATTTCAAAACAGGATGTAAGCAAATAATTCATACTTCTGTTTTTTATATTTTTAGCTCCTTCCTTTCAACTTAATACGGGCAGTTGTTCTTATACATTTTGCTTTTCCCCAATCCTCTAGTTCCTATTTAATTATGTCATGGAGCTGTAAAAAAAACCTGGCATTTTTATACAATACACTCAGGGTGTGTAGACATGCAGTGTGCAGATCTAACTTCAAATGATCTTTTGAAAGAGCTTAGTTGAGAGGGGTTTTATGGAAACATCTATAATTGCAGATCTTAGAAGCAGCCTTTAGAGCAAAGAGATCCCAAAGTAAGTAAATAACTACAGCACTGATGTATTCTCTTTGGGCCCTCAAATATTACCTAACTGTGTGGAGATATAGAAATTTCCGAAATACCCACCTTTAAGTAATTTTTAAAAACTTTAGCATCGGGCTGCTGAAGCGCTTGACAAAACTCCTGTGAGGCAGGGAAGGAAGGAAAGAGAGAGAAGAATTGATATGGTAATATTAAACCCATCTTAATTCAAATCCACAGTACTCTTTTTTTCCCACAGTACTCTTAAATAAAACAACTACTTATTATTCATTCATTCATTTATTCAGGTACTAGGGCTTGAACCCAGGGGTGCTCTACCTCTGAGTTATATCCCCAGCCCTTTTTAGTATTTTTGTTTTAAGACACAGTCTCACTAAGTTGCTGAGGCGGCCTCAAACTTGTAATCCTCCTGCCTCAGATTCCTGAGTAGCTAGGTTTATAGGCATATGCCACCATTCCTTGGTCTTTTAAAAAAAAATTTGTGGTAAAAATCACAACTTACCATCTTAACTATCTTTACATTTTTTTTCACTTTGCATATGACCTCAAGGTTCATCCATGTTTTACCATATGACAACTTCCTTCTTTAAGGCTGAATAATACAATGTATGTATATTCCATATTTTCTTTATCTATACACTTATAAATGTACATTAAGATAGCTTCAAATCCACAGTATTTCTACTACAGCTTATAAAAATCAACCCAAACAGATCCTCACCACAAAAAAATGTAAGGCATTTTCAAATACAGAAACTTATCAGACAGGTTGCCTTCATATGCCTCTCCTGGACAAGGTAAACTCATGCCTGAGAATAGTGAATAGGTCAAAAATTACATTGCTATGGCTGTAAGAGGGGTCACTGAATAGAGATAGATCTAAAGAAAATAAAGAGAATTTTCTAAAGTAGAATTCTGCAAAAAGTTGTCAGAATACAAGACATGAGAAATGGAGACTGAGGTTGCGTAAACTAGATTTTTATAATCAAATCACTAGATAAAATATGAAAATTTACTTTGACAATCTGGAAATATTAACTATAATTGAGTGGTCTATTTCTATTGCTCATAGGCAAAAAGTTCACATGAATAATTAATAATTTATTGATTTTAGAAAAATATTAGTTTACTTATATAACTATTTCCAAATTTTCAGTGCTTTTTTAAAAACAGCATTATAGGGTTGGGGATGTATCTCAGTGGTAAAGCACTTATCTAGCATGCATAAGGTTCTGGTTTTAATCCCAGCACCACAAAAACAAAACAAAGTAAAATAAACAAACAAAAAAACCTCAGTATTATAAAAAATTTTTAAAGCATTTGTTTTTTAGCTGGGAGATCTCATGAAAACTGAAGGGAGACCACTAGAGTAGAGGAAAGGGACCAGGGAGGAGATATTGACCAGAATTATGTTGTTATATTGTGTGCATGTACAAATATGTAATAACAAATCCCACCATTATACATGCTTAAAATGCATCAATAAAAATATGGGGGAAAATACTGCTATTATACCCTGTGGGGGACAGAAAAAAAACATTTCTTCACCTGCTACCCAGCCAACGTTGGGTACTGAACTTGGGGTCTTATGCATGCAAGGCAAATGCTCTACCACCAAGCTCTACCCCCAGCCATAAAAACTCTGAAAGAACATCACTGAAAGACATCTGGTGTTAAAATGTCCATAATTATCCAAAGCGATCCAAGTGGCATGAGGTCTGCCAATGATGGGATATTTACTACTCTCTCTTTTGTTCTTGATGCTTAAAACTGGCCACCACATCCATGAAGGGATGTTTCCACATCTGCAGTACCTGGGCCTGGGTGACCACAGTGGTCAGGGACTTGGTGCAGGTCATGATGGTGAATTACAACATGCACAGGGAGCTCAGTGTGGGCACCAAAAAATCTTGTGTCTTTCAACATACCTCAGATCCAAAAGAAAAACCACTGGGTGCAGATTATGCTGCTTAAGAACATGACACCATCACCCTTCCTGTGATTCTATTTAGATTATGGAGAGTAGATCCTGGTGGATGTAGAGACCAAGAGCAGTAAGGAGATCACAGAGCACATTAAAAAAAACAAAACAAAACATGGGGAAGAATGAGGAAACCCTCCAGAAAGAGGAACTGGAAAAAAAGCTCTCTTGCCCAGTCCACTTTGGCCTTAAAAGTATTTCCTGGGGGAATGCATCTGTGAAGTGAAAGGGTAGGTGCTTTACCTGGGCCTAGCGCCACTACCCAGAGACAATGGGGAATTACAAAGCAACTCTGAAAACCAGTGTGTGACTGTCCCAAGGCTATTATAGGCTATGATATGATGTAGAGTTACCTTGACCGTAAGGAAGCTGGTTTTTGTCACCAGAGAGACTGTGGAAATCTTATAATACAAGGGACCCTCTTTACACACCAGAATATAAGGATGTGAGGAAAGGAGTATCCACTGGCTGAGATACTAAATAAATACGCCTGCTCCATCAGGAGCAAAAAATGCTTAAGACAAAAAACTAAGTGAGCTACAGTTTGAAAGCAATCGCTACCATTAAGTTCCCAATGACATTTTTTACAGAAAAAGAAAAAATACTACTAAAGTTTATGTGGAATTACAAAGATCCCTAGTAACAAAATTAACCCAAAGAAAAAAGAAAGCAGAAGTCATTACACTTTCTGATTTCAGGAGATGTTACAAAGCTACAATAAAATAAGTATGGTAACAGACATAAAGATAGTCACATACACCAAAGAAACAGAATCAAGTCCAAAAATAAATCCATACATATATGGTCAGTTGATTTTTCTTTTGGCACTGGGAACTGAACCCAGGACCTTACTGAGCTACATCCTAGCCCCGGAAAACTGCTTTCGTCAAAGGTGCCAAGAATACACAATGGGAAAAGAATAGTTTCTTTAATAACTATTGTTGGGAAAGTTGAATATCCACATCCAGAAGAATGAAAATGGACCTTTACCTCACACCGTACACAAAAATCACCTCAAAATATACTACAGTCTTAAACAAAAAAGACCTGAAACTGTAAAACTCACAGAAGAAAACACAGTGGGAAAGCTTTAGGACACTGGTGTTGGTAATGAATTCATGGACATCATGAAAAAGTACAAGCACCAGAATAAAAATAGACAAGCAGGGGTATAGTAAGCTAAAAAGCTCCTGCACAATAAGCGATGAAGTAGAAAAGCAACCAATAGAATGGCTATGGACGGGGAGAAAATATTTGCAAATATTTGTATCTGATAAAAGGTATTACATATACAAGGCACTTCTACTATTCAATAGTAAAATTTAAAAAATAATAATCTAGGTATGTTGTGGTGGGGATGCAGCTCAGTGGTAGATCACTTGTCTTGCATGTGTGAGGCCCTGGGTTCAATCCCCAGCACCACCAAACAAAAATAACAAAAACCTCATAACCTAGCTAGAAAATGGGCTAAAGACTTGAATAGACATTTCTCCCAAGACATACAAAATGACCAGCAGGTATATGAAAAGATGCTCAATTATCACTAACCATCAGGGAAATAGAAATAATAAAGAACTATCACCCCACATCTGGTAGGATGGCCACTATTAAAAAAAAAAACTCAAAACATAAAGCAGGGCATGGTAATCCCCGATACTGGGATTGCCTGAGCCCAAACTCCTAAATGAGTTCAAAGCCAATCTGGCAACCCAAGACTCTACCTCAAAAAAGAACACAAAACACAAAGTAGCAATAACAAAAGATAAGAGTTGGTGAGGATGAAAGAAACGGGAACCTCTTTAATTGGTGATGAAAATGCTAAATGATGCAGCTGCTGTGGAAACAGTATGAAGGTTTTTTTTTCTACTGGTACTGGGATTGAACCCAGGGCATGTACCCTACTACTAAGCTCCTTCCCCAGCCTAGCATAAAGGGTCTTAAAAATGCAAATGCCATGCCAGGCGCCATGGTGAATGCCTATAATCCCAGCAGTTTGGGAGACTGAGGAAGGAGGATCACAAATTCAAAGCCAGCCTCAGCAACTCAGCAAGGCCCTAAGCAATCTAGTGAGACCCTGTCTCAAAATAACTAACACCAAAAAAGGATTGGGGATGTTGCTCAGTAGTTAAAACACCCCCTGGGTTCAATCCCTGGTACCGAAAAGCAAAACAAAACAATAAACGACTGTCATACAATCTAGTAATCCCACCTTTGGTTATTTATCAGAAGAATCAGGATAGCCAAGAGATATCAGCGTTCCCATGTTCACTGAAGCATTATAGTCAAGATGTGGAAATAACCTAAATGCTTACTGATTAGTGGAGGAAGACAATGTGGTATATACACACACAGTGAAATAATCAGTCTTAATAAAGGAAAGCCTGCCACCTGCAAGAATGAAAATCCAAAGTACATGGATGAACTTTGAGGATATTATCGTAAGTGAAATAGCTGATCACAAAAATATTCCATAATTCCACTATTTGAGGTAACTAAAACAGTTGTATTTATAGAATCAGCAGAATGGTGGCTGTCAGGGGCTGAAGGAGGTGGAAATGGGACTTGATAAGAGGCATAAAGTCTGAGTTATGAAAAATGAATATATTCTAGAGATTTGTCTAATGTTGTACAGGTACAACACTGTCCCTCCAATTAACAATCATGTATTATACACTTTAAAATGTTAAGGAAGTACGCTTCCTTAACAATAAAGAGTAAATAAGGAAAAAACAATCCTCAAACCCCCCAAAATGCTGTTGATGAAAAACCAAATCATAGAATCTATACAGGAGATTGTAATTCTAGTTTTAATGAAATGTTTGAGACCTGATTAGCTCCACATACTATTGAAGTCTAGAAATACATATGCCAAGAAAATAAAAGCTATTATCCTTTATAAAAGGATAAAAATATAAGTATAAAAGTATAAATATAAGTATATATAAATATAAGTATAAAAGTATAAAAATATAAGGCAACTTTCTAATCACTTACCTCAAAATATAGTTTCATATTTACAACTCAAGCACTGATAAGGTGGCATAAATCTTCAGAACAAAGGGTATTTTCTTGTGTGTGTCATAATGGAGACTGAACTCAAGATTGCTCTACCACTGATCAATATTCCTAGCCCTTTCTGTTTTTAACTTTGAGACAGGGTCTTGCTAACTTACCTGAGCTGAACCTTGCACTTGAGATGATCTTGCCTCAGTCTTCCAAATTGCTGGGATTATTGGCATGTGTCACCACGCCCAGCAAGAACAGAGGCTATTTACATGATAGGGTCCCTTTGGGCAGTCTGGGGAAGCCTTTAAGACTCCTTTTAGAATGTTTATTAAAATGCATAAAACAATACCATAGGGTTACAAAGGAAATATATTATAGTGAATTATGGTTATCAAAATGTTTAATGTGTGCACTGGGAATGGTGGCACATGCCAGTGATCCAGTCTCAGTAACTTGAAGAGACCTTGTCTCAAAATAAATTGAAAACCAAAACAACAACAACAACAACAAAAAAACCAAGAACAGCTGGGGGGTTGCTGGGAATGTAGCTCAGAGGTAAAGCACCCCTGCATTTAATCCCCAGGAATACCCCCCTGCCCAAAAGTACGGTGGAATAAGACTTAAGAGTTAACAAGGTATAGTGACAGAACCTAAAAACTCAATTTCAAGACAGATCTCATGAAGTTTGGACTCTAGTCTACTAAATACTCTTACCATCCTGTACACAGCAAAACCTCAAGGTGTGTATAGTCTGGTTTTCTTGAACAAAAATTTAGATTGAACTATATACTCACACTTCTTTAATTAAGAGCAAAATCTACTAGGACAGCTCTTACCTGAATTATTTCTGGAGCTACCTGCAAGGAGGGCAGGTATTCTTGTTGAAGATATTGAACACATTCTGGGCCCTAAAGAGTAAAAGGTAATTATAACAAAGTTATTTTCTTTCTGGACATTAATGATGCTTAAAAAGAAATTGGGCTGGGTGTGGTGGCGCACGCCTGTAATCCCAGCACTTGGGAGGCTGAGGCAGGAGGATCGAGAGTTCAAAGCCAGCCTCAGCAACTTAGTGAGGCCCTAAGCAACTCAGTGAGACCCTGTCTCTAAATAAAATACAAAATAGGGCTGGGGATGTGGCTCAGTGGTGGAGTGCCCCTTGGTTCAATCCCCAGTACCAAAAAAAAAAAAAAACCCCAGAAATTGGAATGACACGTGTATATTTTAATAGACAAACCAAACCAGGTGTAGTGGCACATGCTTATAATCCTATTACTGGGGATTCTCCTGCAGAGCCAGGAGGATGGCAAGTTTGAGGCCAACCTGGGCAAGTGAATGAGATTCTGTCTCAAAATAAAAAGGGCTGGGGATATAGGTCAGTGGTAAAGCACTTGCTTTATATGTGTGAGGCCCTGTTCAACTCCTAGTACTACAAACAAACAAGACTCTTAGAGCCAGACTGCCTTGATTTGAAACCTGGCTCTGGCAATTTGGGTAGGCTACTTCACCTCTGAGGGAGCCTTAGTTTCTTCATCTGAAAAATGAGGTTATTGTAAGGATTTGAAGAATTAAGAAATGTAAAAGCTCTCAAAATAGGACTTATCATTCACTACATGTTATCATTACTTAGTGTAAGTACTGCTAAATATTACTTCCGAATTCAGGTCACAATGCCAGAGCCTTCCCTGCACTGAAAGGGACAGCAAAGGAAGTGTTCTTGTCATATCTACCACTGGGCAGATTACAGGTTGTGAGTAACATGGAGGGAAGCTCTGACCAATGCCAGGGTAATGACAATCTTTAGGAAATAAAATACAGGCAAGGAAGATATGTTGTAGAAGATAACAGCAATAAAAGGATACCTTCTTTTCCTGTTCAACAAACTAGAGACAGGAAATGTAGCAGCCAGAAGGCATAGATGAGTAAACAAAGACCCTTCAGTTGAATCTGTACTAATAAGCATCAATGAACTTCTGAAACCATCACTTTTCAATACAGGCCATTATTTCCTGTTACTTCTACATGCTAAAACGTATAAACATTGTCTCTCTCTTATCAGCTTTGTGGAAGGAAAGGAGAAGAACTCTACAAACTAACTCATAAACCCCACTTGGCCATGGTGGTTACAAAGGAACTGAGGATACAACTTAAATATGGTTTCCCTTTTGTAATATATAATGTGTATGGCTGTAAGGAAATTCAACATATCCAATACTTAAAAACTGAAAAAGACTAATTTCATTTTTGAATTTGAATCTAACTTAAAAGCATTATTACATTGATGGCCTAACCAGAAAGTAACAGTTATCACAATGAAAGCAATACATCTTGCCTGGCGCATTCTTTCCTGCATCAACGTTTGGATTTCTTGTTTAAGATTACTGCTCCTGAATCAATGACTTAACAGGGAAAATAACACTGCATTGTTTCTTAAGATTTCTCAGGTCCCTTCTCACCTTTTTAAAATCTATATTCTCTGCTTCCTATGATTGCTCATCATCTCATATAACCCCACTATTATGCAATGGTCTCTCTTGATTCTGAGCTTCACAAATACAATACCCTAGCATAACACAGACTGTAGAGAAAATGCTATTAAATTGAAAACCCTTTAAATCTCTATCATAATAAAAATCTCAAGTTCAAATAAGTGACAGGGCTGAAAGGAGACTGGCAAGTAAGAGCTCATGCTCTTTCAGGAGGTGAGGGGAACTGCTGCTATGAGGAAATACTGGTCCTGTGCTAGCCATCTGGCTCTTGGTGAAGTTGGGGATAGGGACTTTTATTAAGAGAAAAAAAAAAATCTTATTTTTAAATGTTGGCAAACAATTCAAGTTATTTAAAATATCCACAATCACTTATGATTCTTAGAAACGGTTAGATCAACAAGAATGAGACATTTTGAAATAATGAAGGTCTCTAATCATTTGTCATACTAAGAAGCTGGAGAAATCTGCCTATGGTGAAGCTGGATCTTGAAATTCTGGTTAAGACTTTTCACATCCTTTGTCAAACCAAAACATTTAAACCTTGTTACCCAAAACATGTAGGATGATAATAGATACTGCTACTTTCATTTACCTACAACCCCCACATCCAAAACAGCACTGAATACCTAGAGATACAGCTTTGAAGAACATGAACCAAACACAATGAAAACTATCACCAATATTAAACATGAGAATGAAGAGCAATGAATCCAACCTCACCCGTTTGAGATGAATGGTTTTCAGTGTCACAGCACACTCAGAGAGAGCCTGTGGAAAAGAAGTTTAAGAATCTTAATATGGTAAATTCTTAGTTATTGACCCAACTTTTTATTCCCTGGCTAGTGCCAGGAAAATATGCAACTCTAAATTTCCAGGGAAATATTTATCTCCAAAGGAGAGAGACAGGTGGAGTAGGCAGGTGGAGTAAGAATATTAGATAGAAAAAGAAAATAAAAAATAAAGAACCACGAAACAAAATGGGGTTTTAATGTAGGAAATTATAATTATGAAATATGGCTTTTACTAGATTATGGGGATATGAGACAAGGGCAAGTATTTGACATGAAGTACTCTGAAGATATGATTCTGGGAAACTCATGAGAAGAAAGTTGCCATTTAATACTCTTAATAGTTAGGGAAAGCCATTAATTCAAGTAGTAGGAAGGGCTTGGTATGTAGCTCAGTGGTAAAGCACTTGTCTATCGTGTACAAGGCCACAGGTTTGATTCCCAGTACAATCAATAAATAAATGAACAAGTACAAATAGAATGCAGTGGGAAGATACTACTAAATCAGGTTTTATGTTTGTAACATATACTTGTTTCAGGTCCTAAAAAAAAGTCTTGGTTGTTGAAATTGAAGGAGTTGAATTTTAAATACTCATTCTTGGCCTTGGATTCAACAGCAATCCACAAAAGGTACAGGAGGTTATCATCAAAAGAATAAATCCTGGGGTGGTATGCAGCTCAGTTGTCGAGTGCGTGTCTCACCCTGGGTTTGATCCCTGGCACTTACACAAATAAATTAATTAATTAAATTTATTTTAAAATCATTCAATTAAAAAATCAATGGAACACAATATAATCAATCTATATTACAGAAGAAATTTTGAGTATATGAGATCTAGATAAGTTAAACAAGGTTTCTAGGTGCTTACCAATACTGTTTGTGCATCAGCCAGGTCAAAGGTTTGTTTTAAAGGTGCT
Source organism: Glaucomys volans (assembly GCA_020662805.1). Taxonomy (NCBI): domain Eukaryota; kingdom Metazoa; phylum Chordata; class Mammalia; order Rodentia; family Sciuridae; genus Glaucomys; species Glaucomys volans. The sequence goes on from JAJEJO010049607.1 coordinate 456,247, forward strand.
AGGAAACATGCAGGGACAATGTGCTTATAAACAAAATCAGCAAATCCCACTGGTCCATCTTTACCTCCTGTCAAGAGAATTCAATTTTCATCTCGTATAAAAGAAAATCAATTAATTCATCACCAGGGAAATATCAACTCCTAGTGCTTGGCTATGCTTGGGCTAGGGTTCCATTTCATCTTTAAGAGTCTTATGAAACAAGCTGGGGAATGAAGGCTAAAAAGAAAAAAAAAAATTCAGGTTGGGGGTGTGTAGCTCAATAGTAGAGAGCACTCGCCTAGCATGTGTGAAGCCCTAGGTTCCACCCCAAGCACCACAAAAAACAAAATAAAACAAAAAGTTATCTTACCCCAGAGTTCTACCAACTTTGAGAGGATGATAAAACATGTTTTCTGAGCAATTGGATCTGGATATTCAACTGCTCCCTGGATAATGGTAATAAGCACTCGTTCTACATTCTCTGCACCTGAAGAGGAAAACCTAAGTTTAATTTCAAAAAGAAAGGCAACCTGAAGCTCTCATTTACTGTACAATAACAAGTCAAAAAGCATTTACTGAGCTGTTAAGGTCCCTTGATTTTTAATACTAACTAGGCACATAAATTTTAAGTACTGAGAAGATAAGATTCTCTTGATATCTTGTCCCCTGGATTTCCTATATAACAGAATTACTTATGTTGATTGATAAAGTCCTATACATTTTCAGTTCCAAGATGATAAATTGGCCAGCAAGACTCAATTGTCAGATCAACTCTGGTTAGTGGTCACTATGCTATTTATATTAGTAAAGAAGCAATTAAGAATACTAATTTAGAGAAACAGAATACAAATTAATTTTAAGGTGCTGAACATGAAATTGATTTCTATCCTAAAATAATGTACTATCTTCTTAGAAGTCAACATACAACTACTTCAAAAGTTTTGTGTTTGCCTTAACTCACCCTTACACACATAGACTGTGACAAGGACTTAAGCAGACAAATTGGGCGTGATATGCATCCCCACCTTGATTTGCTATAACTTCGCTCATTCCACTGCCTGTGACTGTTTGCAGGAAGGCAAAGTAACTTCTCCGCAACATTTGCTTCTCTAAAGCAGCGGACTGGTCATTCTCTTCAGCAGGTCGTAGCAGCACTTCAAAAATTGCATGGAGCAAGGGCATGAACATCTGTTGTAAAAATGGGGACACCTGTATCTGAAGATAAGAAACAACTATTACTACTTCAGAAACAAGTAAGGAAATTAATGTGAAAACTTTAGGGAGATTTCTGATTTGGGTACTGGGAAATGAATCCAGAGGTACTTTCATTTTGAGATAGGGTTTCATTAAGTCGCTGAGGCTGGCCTTGAACTTGTGATCTTCCTATCTGAGTCTCCCAAACTGCTGAGACTACAGGTGTGTGCCACTGTGCCTGGCTAAGGGAAAATATTTTAAAAAACCCTTCAGAGTTTCTATTTAGGAGATGCATATACATAATTCATTTGGTAAATTAGCAACGTTAAGACAGAATCTTTAACATAAACATTACTGAAAGCCTTAAGATCATTAATTTTGGGCTGGGATTATAGCTCAGTAGTAGAGCACTTACTTGCCTAATGTGTGTGAGGCATGAGATTCGATCCTCAGCACCACACAAAAATAAATAAACAAAATAAAGGTATTGTGTCCATCTACAACTAAAAAAAAGTTTTAAAAAATCATTAATTTCAGGTTAAAATATTAGGTATTCACAACAAAAAATTGCCATGAAGTTTATTTTCAAATTTAACTTCCAAGAAATAAATTTTACTGCTACATTATAGATCAAGATATATGATTGGAATTCTATGATTTTTATATGCCCTTGGGCAAATTACTTAACCTCTCTGTACCTCAGTTTCCCCATCTGTAAAGATATAATTCCTACCACTAGGGTTATTATGAGGATTAAATAAGAAAATGTGCAAAAAATGTTTAGAACAGACACTGAGCATTATGTGTTAGCCTAATTATTAATCTTAATAAAACTGGCTTAAGTTTCTTTGTACATCTTTAGTACACTGAAGTCATTTTAAACTCTTGCTTGGATACATAAATTGCAGTACTTCTTATTTACCTCTATTGTTTTAATTTATACACCTCAATACTGTCTTCATTTGCTTTTCTAAAACAGTATACTAGAAGTTTTCTCTCTGGTTTTTTTTTTTTTTTTGGCAGTGCTGGGGATTGAACTCAGGGCTTTATGCATGCTAGGCAAGTGCTCTACTACCAAGCCACATCGTCAGCAGCATATTCATAGTTTTCTTCTGTTAAATTGAGTAGCTAAGATGTTTTTATCCTGACCCATGTGTCAGAAAGGATCTTGGGGATGATAAAAATTTATATGATACATGTCCTCAAATAATTCACAGTAAGCTGGGCGTGGTGGCACATGCCTGTAATCCAAAGGGACTTGGGAGGCTGTCAGGAGGATCGCGAGTTCAAAGCCAGCCTCAGCAACTTAGTGAGGCCCTTAGCAACTCAGTGAGACCCTGTCTCTAAATAAAATACAAAATAGGGCTGGGGATGTGGCTCAGTGGCGGAGTGTCCCTGGGTTCAATCCCTGGTTCCAAAAAAAAAAAAAAAAAAAAAAAAAAATTAACAGTTAAAAAAAAAGGGGAGGGGGGACAAAACCCAAACACATCTGAAGATAAGTAATAAATAATCTATTCTTTAAGTCTGAAGACTCTTGGAGTTCTGAAGGTTTGTGGTACCTTAAATTTGGCCGTAATCTGGTTGATAAGAGGAATGAACTCTTGGAGGTCTTTTGCTTCACAGTCTTTGAGCATGTGTTCTGAGGCAGATGGGATAAATGGAAGAACTTCTTCCTCTAAGCAAATAATCATTCGATGAAGGAAAGTGCGAACTCCACTTCTGAGAATATCTTTTTGTAAGGGGCAACTGAGGGCTGGCAAGAATGTCTGTAAACAGTCCAGATAAACTTCAGAGCAGCCACACTGTTTCACAGTCTGCTTATTGCTGAAAGCTTTGCTGGTTCGACTACATAAGAAAAACCAGGCAACTGATTTAACTTTACTCTTTGAAAGTATTATGGAGCATTCAACACAATGCACAACAATCACAAAACTGACAAAGCTTAGAAGCTTCTTTTCCACATCACAATTTAGGTAATGTGGTTATGGGTAAACTATTGCTTTCAGTTATTATTCCAAAATAAAAGGCTGAAATTAAATGAATGAGACACAGTTATTATAATCCTTCTACTATAAGTCTATCTAAATGTTTTACAAAATCCTGATAAAATATGCAGAAAAGAAAAAAACCTATTTACTATGACTAAACGATACTCGAAAATTTGCAAACTACCAATTTAAATTCAGGAAACAATCTTTAGAATCAAGTTATTTACAATTGCTGTACTCCATTTGTGTTCAATGTATCAAAAAAAAAAATTCAAGTTATTTATATAACCTAAGACCTAACTCTTGCTCTGAAGTATACTATAGGACAATTTCTCCATGCAGCTTCTAATTAGCAATCACTACAATTTTCATGCTATCACTGTTTGCCAAAGACAAGTACGGGTAAAGAGAAAGAAATGGATGCTTGGGTGGTCTTCGGGACACAATGGAACAGCTAAAAAGAAACCTCAGTACTAGGACCAACTCAAGATGTCCCAATATTCATTAGTATATAAACACGTTAGCTAAATACACAATCAATTTATACCAAAGAAATTCAGAGGATGGAGCTAAAGATTTAGATAGACACCAAGGCAAAAATGTAGAATGGCACATGATCTTTTCTTTAGATAAATATTCTACTTGCTGAATTGAGAAGAAAAAAGGTTCAACAGTTCTCTCAGTAATCAGTTTTGGAAACACAGATGTGTGTGTCTATCCTGAAAGATTCAAAGAAGTGATTCTGCTGTGTAGAGAAGCACACTTTACAATTTTAATTGGAATCACACTTACCTGGCAAATCCAACAGCGTGGTTGAGACAGTCTGCTAGAGATGCCTGCCTTTCTTCATCTTGTGCCAGCATCAATTTTTCTAATAGAATTTTAAACTTCTCCATTAGTGGAGTCAATAGATTCCTCATTAAGGCTTGCTTCCTTTCTGCTGGGTATTCACTATTAACAATCAGCACTCCAGCTGTCTCATAAATAAAGAGTTGATCATCACTGCTCAACAAGGACTGGTAACCATTCTCCTAGAATGAAATTTAGTCTTATTTAAAAATTTTTTAAAGTTCCTTTCATTTAATTAGAATAAGTGCAAGAGGGATAGGCACATCATCTCATAGATCAAGTACCTTTAAGACAAATTTTCTTCCATAACTATATAATGGAGAGAAAACTGAATTAGAACTCAAAAGATCATGGTTCTAATTCTAGTCCTGGGCTGGGGTGCCACTCAGAAGCTCCAGCACTAAAAAACAAGTCCTAATGAGGCTTCACAAATGATATTAGATCATTATTAAATAGCTTTCTTATTTCCTTTTGTAAAAATCTTATTTGTAAGACTTATGAGGCTAAATAGATATTCAGAAAGGCTTTGACTATTGATACATAGGCTACAGAAACAAATCTTTACAAGAATGTTTAAAAATTTAGTAAGAGTCAAGCATGGTGGCCAATGCCTGTAATCTCAGCAACTTAGCAAGGCCCTAAGCAACTTAGTTGAGACCCTTTCTCAAAAAATAAAAAGGGTTGGGGATATAGTTCAGTGATAAAGTGCCCCTGGGTTATATCCCCAGCACCAAAATAAACAAATAAAAATAAACTAAGATAAATAAGATTAAATAAAATTAAAAGGGCCCAGGAAATAGCTCAGTGGTAAAGTACCTGGGTATTCAATCCCCAGTACAAAAAAACAAAGAACAAAAACCACATACACCATACACAAACATATACAATGCAGTTACTTTACAAACATCATAAAAATAAGACTGCACATGAAAAAAAAATCTACTCATGCACAAGCAAATGTTCCATATACTGGTTTAATTTTTATAATCAAGTTTTGCTATTTTTTTTTTAATTTTTATTTTTTTGGTACTGGGAATTGAACTCAGGGGGCACTCAACCACTGAGCCACATCCCTATTTTTTTTGTATTTTATTTAGAGACAGGGTCTCACTGAGTTGCTTAGGGCCTCATTAAGTTGCTGAGGTTGGCTTTGAACTTGCAATCCTCCTGCCTCAACCTCCCAAGCTGCTGGGATTACAGGTGTGCGCCACCATGCCTCGCAAGTTTTGTTATGTTTTACATTTATGCTCTCAGGCCAAGAAAAAGGAGGAAAAATATCAAAGGCCCCTCTAGGTTCAACACTAAAATCATAAAAACATAGTCTTAAAACAGAGAAATCATATAGTAGTTTCACAATAAAAGAATTCACCACGCACTGAGAGATGTCCCTACTTAAAAGTAATTAAAGTATTTATTAAGAATGTGCTAGGAATTATCCCTGATCTGAGAACTGAAATAAAGGATCTTGAAAAATACAGTACCCTCTAAAATGAATACTCAACTCTAATGAGTCATCAGTTTTCAAGAACACAATTTGAACCAGGTCTAATTACACAGTAAAAAAAGATATAGTAAAATTCCTTGTTTATGTCCTACATGAAAAGCATGGACAATTTCCAGTATCTGTAAGATAATGTAGCTTCTTGAATGCTTAAGTCTCAGGATCAGTGTGAACTGCCAAGGAAATTGGCATTAACTGGGTGAAGTACTTTAATCCACAGGTTTTTGTAATATTCAAGTAAAGATAAATTAACCACTAATTCTTTACTAGTCATTTAGTTAATTAGTAACCTTTCGCACAGTGATGTTACATAACCCTTGAAACCTAAATACAGATGCATACTTATCAAAGCATTATTTTATACTTAACCTTTTTTTTTGTATGGAGGACCGAACCCAGGGATGCTCTATTACTGAAAGACATCCCCAGCCCTATTTTGTATTTTATTTAGAGACAGGGTCTCACTGAGTTGCTTAGTGCTCATCATTGCTGAGGCTGGCTTTGAACTCGAACTCCTCCTGCCTCAGCCTCCCCAGCCACTGTGCCATGGCACCCAGCTATATTTAACATTCTTAAATGGCACCTTTAGTAATAGCTTTCATAAAATGAATGTCAGTATTTTGCTTTACACAAAACATATACGTTGGGGAGGAAAAGGGAAGGGATCATGAACTGAAAATGACTTCCATACATGTATGAATTTGTTGGGATGAACCCAAATACTATGTATAACCATAAAACTCTCAATACTAAAAAACAAAACAAAACAAAACCCTAAGTTAAAATGTACTTGCAAAAGTATTTCAATTTAAATTTTTTCTAGTTAAATGGACATGAATTAGCATTTAAATGTTTTTACCCTAAGCCCAAAGATACACACAAAAAAACTTTGGTATAATAGTAGAAATTGCTAAGAATGATTAATACAAGGGTAATACTAGGGAATAATTTAGAAGTTGAAATTTTTTCTTCTCCATAAAGTATTTCATTTTACATACAGAGAAATCAGACTGGTCCTACCAAATTTATCAGTCACTTCTTGATTCCTTTCTATTGCTGTTCTGTTTACCATATCAAAAGAATTTTGGTAAACACAACAAATAAAGCTCACAGATACCTATCTTCCCCACTATCAGTTTAAGGGAAAAAAAAGAAACAAAACTCCACAAAGGCAAAAGCTAATGGCATATGTGGTCTCAATGACATATGGGGAAAATACTTGGGAAGGACAGATACTTACAGGTGGAGAAAGGGCTAACAAATCTTGTATTCTATTCAAAATATCTTCAATGAAAGGATTCATTTGTTTACTGTATAAGGTAAAAAAAAAAAATCACAAGTAAGTATCAGTGCTCAAAAGACAACAAAAACCCCCTAAATCCCACTTTAGGACAGAACTAAAGTTCAGTTTGATTCTGGGCTAGCCACATCTGACAATTACGGCTGTGATTAATTTTTAAAATTGTCTCTATTGGCTCTGTAGTGATGGATTATTAAGATGACATATAATTCTTTTTCTTTCTTTCTTTTCTTTTTTTTTTTTTTTGCAGTGCTGGGGATTGAACCCAGGACCTTGTGCTTGCAAGGCAAACAATACCAACTGAGCTATATCCCCAGCCCTTCCTTGTGCTTGTGAGGCAGGCACTCTACCAACTGAGCTATATCCCCAGTCCTAGATGACTTATAATCTTATAAGTCTAATAATAAAGAACTTTTCATACCAAAAAAATGGTACTTGTAAAGAACATTACAAAATGGATTAGGTTAAAAATGTATTTCCAAGGAATATATTTGAACATTTGAGAGAAAGTATATAGTGGATGACTGTGGTACAATTTTTGGTTAAAAAAATTTTTAACCAAAATTTTGGTGAAAAAGCCATTAGTGATAACAGGTGTTACCTATTGGAAGTGTGCAAATAGGGAATGGGTGATAAAAGCCTGTGCTTAAAATGCACAAAGCCCTGCATTCAATCTCCAGCACCAAAAAAGTATGAAAACAAACCACTTGGTAGTGCTGGACAAAGTATCTGGCTAATGAGCAGGAAAAGTTGTAACATTAGAAAGGAATACCTAGTAAAGTGTGCCTTAGAACAGAAAGGACTAAATCTACCTCAGGTTCTTGGAAAATAATTTATACATTTATTTGACAGTTTAAAAAAATGAGCTAGCCCTAACAGCTGAAATTTTACACTTACTTGAGAGATTTGACAAATCTAGAAAACAGGTAAGCAGTTCTGCTCCGAACTTTAGCACTGGAATGCCGCAGACCCCTGTGATCTAAGAAAGCCATCTAAAGAAAGAGAGACACTTTTACTATTTCTGCACTTATTCAAGGCTTTCATTGCTGCTGTCAGGCTACATTTTTGTTCACAAAAATTTTACTTCTTAGGCTACTAAAAGGAAGAATATACAAGTAATTTTATACTAAATGAACAGGCTCCTAAGGAGACTTGTTTTAGATGATAAAGTTTTGACTTTTCACAGAGGACAGAGAGAGACTATAGTAGCTGCAAAACATGGAAACTAAGTCTCGAGTAAAGGGTATACTTACTAATACACATGGAATGTGTTGAGGTTCAACGGTGAAAAACTTTTCATATCTAACAACAGTTTCAAAGAACTCCAATGTCACAGATGTATGCTGATAGGAGCTGACTCCTGATGTTACCAACTGGAGTAGGAAAAAGTGACGAAACCTATTTTTATTTATTGTAGCACTTAAAAGCACCAGATTTAAACATATAATAAACTCTAACAATTAAGGAATTTCCATAAGCTTACAGTAAAAACAGAAAATTATGTTAAAAAAATTATCGTTAGTATACTTACAGTTCGCATCATATCCTGCAAAGCACTAGCTTTTGAAACATCACCTGAGAAGTGAGCACCATGAGATACTGGAAGAGCTTCTGCCAACATATACAGCAATCTTATTGCTACTTCAACTTCCATAAACCGTGTGGTCTGCCAGTTCCTACCAAGGTATAACATGTCAGTGAGATCTGAACATACACTTTTTTTTTTTTTGAGGTGCTGGGATTGCACCCAGGGCCTTACGCTTGTGAGGCAAGCACTCTCCCAACTGAGCCATATCCCCAGCCCAAACATACACTTTTCTATACAACCAATGATGCACAAGACAGTAACACACCAACAAAAGCCTCTGTAATGATTAAGTTTTAGCAATTGTTAATTTTGCCAAGTATCAAAGTTATATAAAAAATAGAAAGAGCAACAAATTATGGAGACAAAAGTGCTTCATTTTCAGAGATACATGTAAGTACCGTGAGTTAGGAAGTCAGTGATTATCGCTTATTTTAGATCATTAACAGTGAATGAAAGAAAAAAGTGAGCTTGTTACAAAAATAGTAACAAAAACTTACTGCAGGGTAGAACTAAAAACTCTTCGTACAGAAGCCAGCAGTAACTCTGGTGAAACTTGAGCAAGTCTGTCCAACAATAACTTCAGTTGTTTTCTATACTCTACAAACATGGCTTCATCTTCACCCTATGATATAGGTTAAAATCATTTAAAAAGTTTAAAAGGCCTAGGGATTCATATAAAACATTAAATTCTATAGCTTTCTGCATTTATAAATTTCACACTTTTATTTTCCATCAAATTTTAAAATACAGAAATATTAATATGCTTAGTAGCTTTCCCCTTCCTGCTCACCAACAAGTATTTCTGAACACAGGCCTAGCCCTCAAAAGCCTAGAGCCAGAAATAGCATAGGGAGGAAGTTAGAGATGAGAGAACAGCCAGAACAGGTTTACACTGGGTTCTGACACTGTAAGCACCTTGTTTATTCTCTTCTTACCTCAAAAACTAGAAGTAATATTGTATGATTGGAGATATTAAATATGGCATATACTATGCACTCTATATTGGTCATCATCACCATTATCCTTTCACAGTCCAAAATTTGAATGCTTGAATAGAATATTTCAGCACCCCTAAACAGCACAGGCCATGACTGAGTTCCCAGATGGCCCTTCCATTTAATGAGAAACTATTATCGACCCTGTACTAAAATAAAACTTTTTAACTAGATAGTTAAGCCTCATTCCCCCCTCCCATTCAGACTGATGCTTTGAGGCCTACTGCCTGGGCCTCCATTTGTCATTCTTACTAAATACAAAAAAGTGAGATATGACCACTGATAATATTGTCAACATTTTATGAAGTTCAATGCTATAAAGTAGTTTTGTTTTGATTTTTTTCCTTTTTCTTTGTGTAGTGCTTGAGATAGAACCCAGGGTCTTGTGTATGTTAGGCAAGTGCTCTATCTCTGAGCTATACCCCCAGTCCTACAAAGTGTTTTTTTAAAAAACACTTTATTAACAGACAAAAACATCAAAAATGAAAGACTAAGGTTTTCACTAATTTTACCCAAGGTTGATGTCAATATAAACAAGGCAACATCAATATAAATAAGACTACATCAATCAAGTAGTTTGATTTTTCAAATACCATTTGTTTAAAAGGTCCCCCAAACCATAAAAATTTGAAATACTAATTTGCCATACACACACAAACTATAAAAATAAAACTAGTTTCTCTTCAATGCAAAAATTCTTACTTCATTTTCAAAGTTATATTCTTCATCATAAGTCAATTTTTTCATAACGGCCAACATGATTGCCTAAAATTAAGAAAAAGATAGCTTTTGTTAATCCTTTAATTTGATGTAATTTAAAATTAATCGACTTTCAAGGCAGAATCCAGATGAAGAATCAATTATTGGTTTAAAGAAGAATAAGAAGTCAATTACCTCTACATTAGCTTTTTGCTGATCTGAGAGCACTGTAAGCTGTTGAAAAAGTAAGGAATAATTTAGTAGGTCTCCTAAAATTATACCTGCTTATTAGAATATTTTTCTAATCAATTAGGATATTCTTAAACATACACATACATTTCTGGAGGGTAGTTTGGCACTATCTTTGTTTAAAATATACTTAAAATCTAGTGATTATCCTTCTAGTAAACCTCAGACAAAGACATGTAGATTAATTTGAGTTTTAAAAATATGTATAATGCATACGGCAAAGGAAGAGGTTACAAGACAGTAAATGATGGTCTCATCTTGTTTTTAAGCAGCATGAAACAGGCCTTAAGAAAGACACAGCAGGATTACCAATACCAATCATGCCTTCCACACTTCTAAAATTTTTCAAAGTATACAGGCAGACATGTTCTAATCACTTTACATTTATTTTAACTACTTTAAGCTTACCTGATTCAATTAACCAAATTAAATAAAACAGGATGGCTCTCATCTAAAGTCATAATATGAAGCACTAATTCTTTAAAAAGCTACATGCTATTATATGGAGATTAATGTCATCTATATTTAAGTTTGTACTGGAAATAATAGGAAGAACTTTAATTGTAAAAAATCATTTATAAGAAAAAATGAATATGAAATTAAAATAAAAAATCTACTTAATTTTTATAGTATTTAGAAATACAGGTTCCAAATGAAAAAAAATAATAAGACTATATTCTCAAACTTATTTGAATAAGTAAATTTTAGAATTTTGTTATTTGTTTTCTGACCTAAGTTTTTTTTTAACTTAAAATAAAAGTGGAAATACATTAGTAACTAATAGTAAAAATCTTTGGACAACAGAATTATGGGTGTCTTCTCATTTTCATTTTTCCAGTTCGTCATGGATTCTTTATATTATCTGCTGGGCAAAATGAATAAAATGAAGACTCACCTGTTTTAAAATATGAAGATAATCATAACAAAACCCAATAATGTTAGAGGAGATGTCATCATCCTCATGAATTAGTAGCTGCAACATAAGCGCCACTTTTGTTTCAATAGCTTGTAGTGCCTCTTGTGCATTCTTAATATCCCCATTCTTAATTAATTTACTCCAGCTCACTATCAACGACTGTCCCATTCCATTTACCAGCTTAGAAAATCTGGCCAGGAAGTCCACATCTTCTTCCTACAAGCAATCAAGACAGACCTCAATTTATAACCACCTAACCCAAGAATAAGAGGGAAAACTTTAGTATGAGTCCAATTTCAATTTAGGATTCAATTTTAAACTGATGTAGGACATTCAACAATTCTACCATTGTGACTGAGGAATTTTCAGAATGTGAATTACTCTGATACATTATCCACTAGTACTCTTAAAGCAATTATTTTTTTATAATTATAGTCCTGTGGCTATTACAAACTATAAAAGCTTAAACAGAGAACTGTTGCTTTGTAACCTTCTCCCTAAACTGCTGAATTTAGTAAACATGATCTAATAAAGCTAATGCTGCCCATTATGGTGTGTGTAATAAGATTCCACAGTTCTTTCTGATACTATTTGATTTAGGCCTCAACTATCATATGAGGGCACAGAACTATCACAATGACCTGCCTCATTTCAGTGTTAAAGTCAAAACTCAAACTGGGTATGGCACACACCTGTAATCCCAGCTATTCAGGAGGCCGAGGGAAGAGGATTTCAAGTTTGAAGCCAGACTGGGCAAGTTAGTAAGACCCTATCTTAAAAAATAAAAAGGGCTGGGGATGCAATTCAGTGGTGGGAGTGCCAATGGATTCAATCCCCAGTACTGGAAGGGGGACAGCCAGAACTCAAAGGGCTGGGCCACATCAATGTTTATAGCAGCTCAATTCACAAGAGTTAAGCTATGGAACCAACCTAGGTGCCCTTCAACAGAGGAATGTATACAGAAAATGTGGTAGTTATACACAATGGAATATTACTCAGCTGTAAAGGAGAATGAAATGATGGCATCTGCTGGTAAATGGATAGAACTGGAGACTATCATGCTAAGTGAAATAAGCCAATCCCAAAACAACAAAGACCAAATGTTCTCTCTAATATATAGATGCTGACTCACAAAAGGTGTTGGGAGTGGGGGGGGGCACCAGGGAACATGGGAAAAACAGTAGAATGAATGGGACATAACTTTCCTATGTTCATATAGGAATACATAACCAGTGTAACTCCACATCATGTACAACTACAAGGGGAAATTATACTCCATGTATGTTAATGATATCTCAAAATACATTCTACTATCATGTATAACTTAAAAACAACAACAAAAAGGGATGGGATGTGGTTCAGGGGTTGAGTGCCCCTGGGTTCAATCCTTGGAACCAAAAACACCAGGTAAGCAGATGATACTAATGGTCTCTAAGGAGGAAGAACACTAAAACCATATTACTGACATATCACCAATACAAAGATATCTAGAAATTATTTATATCTGACAGTTACAATTTTAAAAGCCTTCATGGGCTGGGGAGGTAGCTCACAATGGACAAGTGCTCACCTCGCACGTCTGAGGCCCTAGGTTCAAACCCTGAACTCTTCAATGAACCATTGTATAAGTGGTATAGTCCCTTGCTACCTGATGTGTGGTATTGACCAGCAGCGTTAATAATGAAAGTGTGTAAGAAATGCACAAGGGCATGCACCACCCAGGCCTTCAAGTTGAAGAATGATTATAATCTATTGTGCAGGCAAACTGCAGCTCTCTGGATATAGTAGTTTATTATAATTTCAAGGGCAGTTTCCAATATTGAGAAAAAAAAAAAAGGAAACACTATTAATATATTTAACTTATTATCTCTCATTTGTTCCAACAAGTTTCAAAACTTCATATGTAAATTTACTAACCTGGTCAATGCTAAAAAACCCAGCAGTCTGTAATACTTGACACAAGGATTCTACTAGCTTCATTTTATCAACAGGGTCCATTCCTTTATTTACAATTTCAAATAAACAGTCACATGCTTCTTCTCGTAGAACTTCTATTGACATATGACCTAGCAGCATATTTATAAACCTGTTAAAGGAAGAAAAAATTATTTAAATATTTCAACTCATGATTTTTAGATATTGCACTTTGCAGGTCTATATTTTTAAAAAATTATGGGAATACTTACCTATCATTGGCTATAAGGGATAAGTCTATCCAAGAGACATAAGCCCCAACTACTTCAAGGCACTGACATGTCACTTCTGAATTAGTATACTGATAATTTTGTAAGATTTGGTACCATGATTCCACCAGACTTGGAATGCACTGCTCCCTCATGGTATCTTTTATTAGAGTATTCCTTCGAGCCTCCTAAAAAATAAAACACCACATACAAAGTAGATTGTAAAATGTTTGACAATGGAATATGGCTGCACACAGTAATTTCCTCTACACTAAATTTCCACTTATTAACACATTCCCTGCAATGGTTTCCTACTTATCAGCTCTGAAATCACATCCTGTGATTCTTTGTATTTCCTCTTTCTATTTTATGCCACAGCAGCAGACTTACTTTCTTATTAAATATCAACTATAAATAAGCATTACTTAGAAATCTGAAGCATGAGATAAATTAGTTCTCAAAATTAAGTAAACACAAGACTAAAACTATTTAGAAAGTGGCAATAACATAAATGCATGATAATACCCTCTACTTTAAATACTTTCGTTATAATGACTTTAATTATACACATTTGAAGCTATATCTTTTGTGTTCTTTAAGAATAAGGCAAAACTTATATTGGTTAATAAACAGAGAAAGTCTAAGGTGATGGGTTATGTGATGAGAAAATAGAAGCCAGCACTGACAATTCACAAGCAATGCTTCTTCCTTGCTTAGATTCTATACAGTAGTACTAACTACAGACTATATTTCTCAACAAATTGACAGGAAAAAACCAACTTGTGTATTTCACTGGGAAAGTATTTGACTACTTTAAAAAAGTTGAATATAATACTCTAATTTTGACCTGTATCTTAAAAAAAAAAAAAAAAAATCAGGTTTACGCTCCTTTGTCAACAAAATTCAAAATGCTGGTTAAATTTATAATCATTCATAAGAATGTTTGTATAAAGGAAAAAAAATTTCCATCTCTCTCTCTCTTTTTTTTTTTAACTACATGGTCATTTTCTCCTACAAAATCTACCTTGAAAACTAAAAACTGATGAGAAGTTACTTGCCTCTGATGTATGAACCACATCACGATCTACCAACTCTGAATCAATAGCCATGAGGATTCGGAGGTACAGATCTACTCCTCTTGGATTTAGGTCCACTACTGAGAGAATGTCAAAAAAAAACTTGGGCCATTTAGTGAGATATTCTGTAACAAAAAGCAAGGCGAAGACTTGGGCTGCTTTATTTCGTATAAAGGTCTTCTCTGGTTGAGGATTCAGCATCTGACAACAGAAATATCCCATTAAATTAAATTTAAATCAAAAAGACAAAAAAAAAAAAACAAAACCCACAAAACCCAAAAAACATTATTTTTCCACTCATCACTTATAACCAAAACCCCACCAAACTTCAATGTGGTCCATATTAATAGTGAAACAAAACTGTATCAAAATTATCCAAGCATTTAAGTGATTAGCCAGACAGAGAACAATCTAACAAATGAAGGTTTTAACAGTTACTTTTGAAGTTTCATGTGCAATTTCGATAATTTGCATAATTTTTTAAGAAAAAAAAACTTCAAATATTTTTTTTCTGTTTGCCTTTCCTCTTTGAGGAAAATAAAAAACTCTAGCTACATAATCACTTTATATGTTAAGATTGGCTACAATTAGCCAAAAAGAACATGCTGTGACTGAAGAACTCTGCTGGCCCTTTGAAAAAAGGCCCTTCCAGAAGAGTTCACCTTTAGGAACCAAACAGAAAAGTAGCTTTTGTCAAGGAGTAAAAAAATACATGAAATAAAAATAATAACAAATTACTTTTTAAAACCAAAGTTACCACAATGGTCATGGAAAGTATAAGTTTCAGTTACTGATATAATTTTAAAGTATTGCCATTCTATCCATGATCTTCAAAACTAACACTTTTAATATAAAAGATTGAATATCTGATCATTTGAGGCTTTGAATGAGATGAACTATTTTACCTGAGCTTGAAGCCAAGATATGAGCGTCTCCCTAATTAGCTGTTGTTGAACAGTGGTTAGTTCTGAATATCTGTTCAAAATAGAGAAGAGAAAGAATAGTGGCTACATTTGTGTGGCTGGCTGTGGTTTTGAAAAGTAAGTCTCAAATATTTGAAAGGGAAAGTCTGTATAGCACTCAATTATCTAAAGTTTCCTAGAATAAATTGCTAATGTCTCACAACACTGCTTCAAAGAAAAGAGGGATGAAGGTAGTAGATAGGCTAGCAATATCAATCTTTGATAGCTACATAATTTTTCAAACAAATACATCCATGTTCTCAAGTCTGTGGTCTACAGAATAAACCAACTGATAATTCTTTATTTTTCCTTAAGTAAAGCAGGGATTCTGAACACAGGTGCTGCCACCCATTATTTGGAAACAGCCTTACTGTTGCTACATCTGGTTTCTCCAGAGAAGTTGGAAATCTAGATTTTTCTGTGAAATGTCTATTTTTATATATAATCAGCTAACTTGGTTTGGGATAAATCAAAACATCTATAACTTGCATATAACTTCCACATTGTTAATTTACAACCTGTATTATAATTTCCTCAAGGAAGGAAAAACCAAATAAAACAATGTCCTCATCCCACATAGCTGAATCAAAACAGTAAGAAAAAGACTTACTTGTATTTAACTTGATGTTCTAATACTTGAAAGCAGAAAAACTTTATGTGATCATCACTGCAAAAGCAAAAAAGAAAATTAGATAAACAGAATATGAAAACAAAGGCTAAATATTCATGAATAACAGCTGAAGGCAAAAGAAACAATAATGTGAAAAGAGAGCCTACAGAGTGGGAAAAAATCTTTTCCACACACACTTCAGACAGAGCACTGATCTCCAAAATTTATAAAGAACTTAAAAAACTTTACACCAAAAACACAAAGAACTCAATCAATAAATGGGCTAAGGAACTGGGCAGATACTTCACAGAAGATGATATACAGGTGATCAACAAATATATGACAAAGTTTTTGTCATCTCTAGTAATTAGAGAAATACAAATTAAAACTACCCTAAGATTTTATCTAACTCCAATTAGAATGGCTATTATCAGGAACACAAGCAATAATAATTGTTGGTGTGGATAGGGGAAAAAGGCACACTCTTACATTGCTGGTGGAGTTGCAAATTGGTGCAGCCATTCTGGAAAGCAGTATGGAGATTCCTCAAAAAACTTGGAATGGACACATCATTTCATCCAGCTATCCCACTCCTCGGTTTATACCCAAAGGACTTAAAATCAGCCAAGTATAGTGATGCATTCACATCTATGTTCATAGCTGCTCAATTCACAATAGCTAGATTGTGGAACCAACCTAGATGCCCTTCAATTGATGAATGGATAATGAAACTATGATTGATACACACACACACAAACACACACACTGGAATATTAGCCATAAAGAAGAATAAAATTATGGCATTTACTGATAAATGGATGGAGTTGAAGAATATCATGCTAAGTGAAATAGGCCAAGCCCAAAAAACCAAAGGCTGAATGTTTTCTCTGATAGGTGGATGATGATACATAAATGGAGGGTGGGGGACAAGAGAAGAATGGAAGAAGTATGGATGGTATAGAGGAAAATGGGACGGGAGGGGGTGGGGGGAAGAAGAAAGAGAGTAGACTGAGACAGTATTACCCTATGTATATGTAAGATTATACGAATTGTGTGAATCCACATTGTGAAAAAAAAAGATATTCCCTGCTGTATAATTATATAAAAATGGGTTCTACTGTCATGTATAATTAAAAAGAACCAATTAAAAAAAATAACAAAAGAAACAACCTTACCAGTTGATTCTACTAAAAACAACAACAACAACAACAACAACAAAAAACAGCTAGTTTCTCAACTAGACCTTGTGACTCATTTTCTATTTACTAATCTCATTTCATAATCCTCAAATCCATTTGTGTAAAAAGCTAATAGAACACTAAATACTATACATAATATTCGATATTTCCATTAAATCTGGTAATCAAAACACTCAAAAACTTTAAGATGCACTTTAAATACAGTGGTAAACAGAAGGGCTTCCTTCTAAATTCTAGATGTTCAGATTTCTGGAACAATTTTGTTTTACAATAGAAGGCTAGTTGTAGAACAATGGTACAATAGCAAGAGAATGAGTCAAATCAAAGACCATCTAATTCCCACTTAAATTCAACCCTGCCAGGTGTGGTGGCATAACCCTCCCAGTGGCTCAGACAGTTAAGACAGGAGGATCACAAGTTCAAGGCCAGCCTCAGCAACTTCAGGAGTCTCTGTCTCAATTTTTTTTTTAAAAAAAGAGAGTTAGTGATGTAGCTCAGTGGACTGCCTTTTGGTTTAATTTCTAGTACACTCTCCCCACCACACACACCCAAATCAACCCTAGTCAATACTGTCACAGACAAATCTAAAGTAGGGTCACAAAGACATATCAGTATAGCTTCAAAGTTCAAATAGCCAACCAAATTACAAATATAGGGGCTGGGGATGTGGCTCAGTGGTAGAGTGCTTGCCTGGCATGCATGAGGCCCTGGGTTCAATTCCTAGCACTGGGGTTGGGGGGGGGGCACAAACAAATTACAAATATATTGCTATCATAAGAAGGCAATAAAAATCAACAAATGCCAATTATCCACTTCCCGTTGTCTTTGTAAGGATGATACAGCTTTAATGAGCCAGCCATAAACTCTGACAAAAGTCCTTTTAGCATCCAACAATCTGCTCACTCAAGATAGTTGGTTTAGGCCAGATGTAGTTATGGAACAACTTTTCAAACTAAGTGAAGTCATTGGTCAAAGTAAGAATGGAGATTCCATCTTAATTTAGACTACATGAATTAACCAAACAAAATAATTTCATACACAAAAAGACACACAAAACTTTATAAAAATTAGGTTTAATTAGTACCTCTTCTGAGACCTTAGGTCTTTGT
This sequence comes from Glaucomys volans, assembly GCA_020662805.1. Classification (NCBI taxonomy): domain Eukaryota; kingdom Metazoa; phylum Chordata; class Mammalia; order Rodentia; family Sciuridae; genus Glaucomys; species Glaucomys volans. The sequence continues at coordinate 474,644 of JAJEJO010049607.1, forward strand.
TTTTATTATGGGTGACACTGTAGCCTTCACTGAATTTTTAAGACTCACATTTTCCACTCAAGAAATAAACTAGGGGGCAGTCTTTAATTAAAAGTGATCTTTTAATTACTCTAAGACTAAGATGTTCTCAAAATCGGTTTTCACTAAACTCAAACACTGGGTTGGCTTTCAGCTATTAAACATGACAGACCAGCACTCCAACAACTCCACCCAGGAGGCTGTCACTAACCCAATGCACTTCCACTCCCATCAGTGACCTGTTTGTTTACTGCTAGTTGGTTGTGTTTCCCACAAGTCATACTATGTCAATTTTACTTCTTCTATAAATAACTTATTATATAAGCTGATACAATAAGTATGGTTAGAGAGTTCCTATTTCTTTTTCTTTTTCTTTTTTTTTTTTGCATGTGTATGGTGCTAGGGATTAAACCCAGGGCCTCAAGCATGCCAGGCAAGCACTCTATCATGGAGCCACATCCCCAACCATGAGAAGTCCTATTTCTGTAAAAATTAAATTGACTGCTTTAGAAATACTACAAAGGAGTCACATCACAGCTAGACATGACAGCACATGCCTGTAATCTCAGTAACCTGAGAGACTGAGGCAGGATGATCACAAGTTCAAGGCCAGCCGAGGCAACTTAGCAAGATCTTTCCTCAAAGTAAAAAGGAACTGGGGTACAGCTTGGTGGTAAAGTGCCCCTGGGTTTAATCCCCAGGACCCCCCTTTCCCCCTAAAAAAGTCACATTGCAGGGGGGAAAACCTTATACACATTTGATGTGGGTTAGACAAATACCTAGGAATCTGCTCTCATTATGCCTCAGTCTACTACAGAGACCCATACTGGAAACAGTAAAGGATGGACTATGGGTATGATCCACAAGAATGAAGTGAATGCAAGCTAACCTACTTTAGGTTAAAATCTAAAACTCAGGTATATACCATTTATAATCACCTTCTTTACCAACTTTTTAGAAAACTCATTATTGTTCCCAATCATAAGGAAGTTTTTTCTGCAGTCTATTTCACCTGGGATTTGCTATCAGGTACACAACATCCATATAGCAAGAGACAGTTTTACTCAAGTCAGTTCTCAAATGGCCCAATTTTTTGTTTGCTCTTTCTCATTTCTATACTAAATGACTACATATTAATGGTTTTCTAAAAGGCCAGTCACAAAATGCTTTAATGAAAATTTTCAAAAAAATAAGTAACAGTCCTATCATGTTCACAGAAATTTAAATTCATTTAGATGTCATATAAATTTTGTTTTAATTACCTATAAGTCCTTTGGGCTAGAGCTTCTGCACACACCTGCCAGGCATCTGGGGATATCTTTAACTGCTCAAAATAGGCCAGGGCCTGAAAGATTGTAAAACAAAGAAACACATTTAGAATAGTCAATCTCAATGCCCTATTAACACTGAACAAAATAGTCTAGGAATAGTAAACAAATAAAAAACCAGTAAATTTAACATACTCAAACCCGTTTCCTTAGAGTCTAAGAGACAGCACAAGAATACTCTGCAGATTACTGGGCTATTAAGAACTGGGAGAGAAAATGTACAAGTGTTTTTATCAAGTGTCATAATACTGAGGTATATGCAATTATAAAGGGGACAGCAGATATGCTACTAAAGAGTTGATTATTCAAGATAAAACATGGGGCTGGGGATATAGCTCAGTGGGAGAATGCTTGCCTAGCATATGTGACTCACTGGGGTTGATCTTTAGCACCACATAAAAATAAACAAATAAAGCCATATTGTCCATCTACAACTACAAAAAAAAAATTAAAAAGAGATAAAACATTATGCATATAATTTGATATACTATTACACAGGAGAGTATGGCAATTCTTCAATTATATCATGTAAACTCTCTTAAAAAAAGAGATTATGAATGTAGTATAATTACATGGTATAAATTCTGGGAATCATCAAATAATTGAAAAAGTCAAAGCTGTTTCTCATCTCCCTGTTCCAGGGCTTGTAATCAAAAAAATTACCAACAAAGAGCAAGTGTCCTCTTTTTTTTTTTCTTGGTATCAGGGATTGAACCCAGGTAACCACTGAGCCACATCTTCAGACCCTTTTTAAAATTCTGAGACAGGGTCTCACTAAGTTGCTTAGGGGCTTGCGATGTTGCTGAGGCTGGCTTTGAACCTGCAATCCTCCTGCCTCAGTCTCCCAAGTTGCTGGGATTACAGATGGACACCACTGTGTGACAGAGCAAGTGCACCCTTGAACGGATGCAGAATCGAGTCCATATACACTAGTGGGCAAGTGGGAATTATGTATGCTATGCTTTTCCATCAGCATATTACAATAGATAAAGGATCCACATATGACAATGGACCAATAAAGTAACCTTAACTTGTGAAGAGTATCTCAAATAGCCAAGAAAATTATACATAAATTATAAATACTGCTAAATGACTTCAACTAATTATGAACTGATGCAAACTTTGACATGAGATAGATAAACATTAAGCATTAGGGGAAAATAATTTCAATTTGTCAGAATTTTTAAAAAAAGTTTTATCCCATTAGTGATGAAGTTAATTTAGCAGTCTTCATCAATGATTAAAAAAATAAGAAAAAAATCAGAGTACATTACATGGCAAGAATAACAATTATTTTATGTAACTTTAATTATATGTGTGTACATATATATACATATAAACTGAGTCAAAATGTAAAACTACTTTTTCTTTTGGTTAGGAGTAAAACCCATATATTTAGATGATAGTTTCCTCTACTTTATGAGTATATGAATGAGGGAGTGGGTTTTCATACATGATATCAGTGGCTGTTCCCATTGACAAAGGAGTGGTAAATGAAGATAAGCTGAAGATGATCAAAAACTACCTTAAATATAAATGGGGTATAAGAAGAAATTTATTTGGGTTTTGGTCCCTCCCCTTCTTCCCAGCCAGAGTTCTTGAAGCCCTTAGAACTTCTGGATAGAACTGTCTTGTTATTTATAAAGAGCTCCTCCAGAGCACAACAGAATTCATGCTTAGAGACAACTTAGGGTGGGGCTTCTACAATGGCCTTAGAATAGGACTCTCAACAAAGACCAAGTGATCAAAGGGTTGGAATTTTCTCAAATACCTATCTCTGAGAAGGGGAGGTGGAAACTGGAGATTAAACTCTATATAAACTCTTAAAACTTCCAGGATTTACACACTGAGGTGCTGGGAAGAAGGTTAGCCCAGAGAGGGCAGGAAGGCTCTATGCCCATTTCTCCATACCTTGCCCTAGGCATCTCTTCTGGCTATTCCTGAATTGTAGTCTGTACAATATATTGGCAACAGTATTACTAATGCTTTCCTGAGTTCTGTGAGCCATAATAGAAAATTATCAAACCTGAGGAAGGAGTCATGTGAGCCCTTTATTTGTAGGAATGAGACTTGAGCCTATGACTTGTGGGGTCTGACCCTAATTCCTGGTAGTGTCAGAACTGAACTGAATTATAAGATACCCAGTTGGTATCCAAACACAGGATTGATTGTGGGTGTTGGAAAACAACCCAGAGTAAGTAATGGCTATCTTTAGAAATTAACAATGTAAGAGTTCAGGCAACTGTAAAAGACTTTAAACTTGGTTGTTTTCTAACAGCAGTCTACAAAACCCATGGTTTCCTTTATGAATACCACAGGTCCAGGACAGGAGGTAAAGTGGATGTCAATTACATATGTTGTACTGCCACCTAATAATTCACTCCTGCCACCAAAAAAGGAAAGGCTTAGCTGCTAGAATTATTACTAACATATTATTTCTTTTAAATAATATCAGGCTTTCAGCCAAAGGTGTGCAGTGTATTTTAAAAAAGAGGTGAGGGAAATAACCTAAAAACTTTGGGCTCTGAATTCATGTATTACTGGCATTTTTTAATGATGAACAAGATCTAGCCTTCATCACCTACTTCTATCCCATATCTTTTTTCTGCATTTAATTGACAACAGAGTCAGTTCAGCTATTTTTACTGTCAACGTAGAAAGCAGTGAACTACAAAAGGACAAGTGAGCAAACTGGGGTTAGCAAATGCTCATTTATCTAACCACCAAAACTGATCAATTCCCACCATTCCCAAACTGTAACACAAGGACTATCAGAATTCACTATTATTTAAGAGTCTGTCTTCTTCATCCTAATTAATTCTGTTACTTAGGTTGGTTTAACAGGTCATTAAATTAAGCCTTGACCTGGATGTGCCTAGGATAGAAAGAACCATTTTTATTAATTAATTAATTTATTTATTTATGTATTTTATTTTATTTTAATTTTTTTGGAACCAGGGATTGAACTCAGGGACACTCGGCCACTGAGCCACATCCCCAGCCCTATTTTATTTAGAGACAGGGTCTCACTGAGTTGCTAAGGGCCTCGCTAAGTTGCTGAGGCTGGCTTTGAACTCACGATCCTCCTGACTCAGCCTCCCAAGTCGCTTGGATTACAGGCGTGCGCCACCATGCCGGGCCAACCATTTTTATTGATGAAAAGCACAACTCCTGTATTAAAACTAATAACAACATACTGATTTAACTTTTCTGAAAAATCATGGCAAAATTTTAAAAATCTGCTGGATGCTGGAACTTAGTTAAAAAAACAGTTCAAAAAAGGTACTTAAACAGAGAAGGCCATATAATAGCTAAAAAATAAAAATAAATTTTTAAAATTTTAATAAGCATGTAATGCCAGGCTAGACTGAAGGTGAGCACTACGATGTTTTAACTAGCATTGTTAGCTGCTTGAAGGCAAGCAGCTTAAGCCCCTATGAAAAGAAATCTTTATTTATACACAGAATACAAGGACTTTTAATGTTCCAACTAGTTTGTTAGGCATCTTAAAATGGGCCAGATATTTAAATTTCAATTCCTATTATTTTTATGTATCTGGAGGGTATTTATTTAACAACCGAAGCAGGTACTTATGTTAAAAATTACTTGAAAAAAATATTTTTTTAACCATTTAAAAATGTTTGTACTTGAACTGGGCTTGTAGCTCAGTTATAGAGCACTTGCCTAGCATGTGCGAGGCACTGGGTTCCGTCCTCAGCACCACATGTAAATAAATAAATAAATAAATAAATAAATAAATAAATAAATAAAATAAAGGTATTGTATCCATCTTAAAAAAAAGTTTGTACTTAAAAGAACAAAAACGGCTATTATATCTAGAGAGATTATTAACCTTATTTAGGTCATTTATAAAAAATATTCTTTGTTGTGAGAAGTAGAAAGAAAAAAGAAAATATCTCTTGTTCCTCTTATGCTGTATTTCAGAACACCACATCTTTAAAAAATTACAGGCTTGTTCTTTAGATATCTTATTATTCTGCTATAGTGATTACAATCGTAGGTTCCATTATGTCTAATTGTTTACATTTATCCAAATATCCTAGCACTTCTTAATGGATTCCTTATCATGTAGTAATCATTTTATATGACTTAAAACATGGCATATCCTAACTGCTTATTTACACGTCTGCCTGGACTAAATAACAGGGATAGTAAATATCAGTAATGCAAGATTAAACAACTTCGACAGACCAAACCAAGCAATGGGAAAATATAATATGCATGTTTACTACTATGAAAAATCCATCCATTGAACAATCTTTTCTCTGCATTACAATTTCTAAATAATTAGAAATAATGACTAATGTTGCATAAAGACCTACCTTGAATCACATGAGATTTTAATACTTTGGTTTAGTCAACTAAATTGAAAATAAATAACACTTTATATTCAGAACAAATAAAATTCAAATTTGTTTGCTTCTCTTCATTTCTACCAAATTAGACCTTTATCATCAGATACATTTTTTTATTCACATTGGTAAATGCATATTTGTGGTAACATGCTTTACAAAATAAGACTAACTTACCCTTTGTCTGAAGTCTGAATCAGCATTTGGATTTAGCCCTAAAAGAGCTTGTTCATCCATCCCTGCTGTTATACTTCGAGTTTTCTGATTATAATAGGCGTACCCTCTGATCCCACAGAAGAATCCACAAACATCTGCACATTAAAAACAAAGGTGCAAGAAAATAATATTTGATAAACAAAATAGATGCTTACCCAAAATATAATAAATGAAAATATATAAAGATGCTAAAAAGTTTTAACAATCTTTTGAAATTTACCCAGATTACAATTAAAGGATTACAATTAAAGGATTACATCTATACAAATAGATGCTTACCCAAAATATTATAATAAATAAAAATATATAAAGATGCTAAAAAGTTTTAACAATCTTTTGAAATTTACCCAGATTACAATTAAATTAAGTCTTCAAAGAAGGGACCCTGTTAAATACTCTGCTAATGTGTAATTTCTAAAAATCTAAGTATGCCATTAAAGTTCTGAAGTTATCTTATTCTTCAAAATCTTTAATAAAGCACAGAAAGTAATTATTTTCTTTAAACAGAAGAAGCCATCTAATGTGCACAGTTGTTACTTATTATCTCCAGTACTTAAAAATGCAACTATGCAACTATATTAGGTTAAAAAATGACAGATCCAGATTATTTTGTTATAGTAATTTTAATTTCCCTACTACAAAACACCAATATAGTAAATCTTAGGGGAAAAAAAGTAAAATGCCTGACCTCAAAGTTTAATATTTTTACTGGTGTGTTTACAAAGTATTGCAAAAGTTGAATGAGAGAGAAAGAAGAGTTAAAAACCAGTCATTTAGCTTTTGAACAATGGACCAGTTCTGCATTTTATAGATCTCTGCTCTTGCCAGCCAATTTTAGAAATGTGTTTCAGAGAGAATTTGTAATAGTAGTACAAAAATTCACAAACTGAACTGACTACTCTTATTTAAGAACTTATCTTTTTGATGGGGATACAGCTTTGTGGCAGAGTGCTTGCCTAGTATGAGGCCCTGGGTTCAATCTCCAGTACCACAAAACCACCCACCACCAGTTTTTTAACTCTGGAAAGTAATCCACTTCTTCACAGTACAGGTTCTAACATTCTCAAAACAGATCATAGTAAGCCTCCCAGGGCAGCTTAGTTTTTAATAGACTGTATATTTATTTGTGTAAACATGGAACAAACTCTAAATGATGTGAAAATCACATTTTTGTCAAGACCTATAAGATAGGGAGAACAGACTTTATCTTAGAAAGCTGTGGGGTTTTTTGTTTTTTAAATTATCATAACCAAGGTTGGGTGTGGTGGCGCAGGTTTGTAATCCCAGCAGCTCGGGAGGCTGAGGCAGGAGGATCACGAGTTCAAAGCCAGCCTCAGCAGTTTAGCGAGGCCCTAAGCAACTCAGTGAGACCCTGTCTCTAAATAAAATACAAAATAGGGCTGGGGATGTGGCTCAGTGGCCAAGTGCCTGAGTTCAATCCCTGGTTCCAAAAAAAAAAAAAAAAAATCATAACCAAAGATAACCTAAAGAGGCTAAGAGACTAATTTGGGGGAAGGAGATACATACAGCCTTTTAGAAATAGTGTGGCAAGAATCAAGACCAGATTACAGGCTGAAAGTCTTGGAGAAGGAAGCTCAGTCCTTCTCTTATGGTTTGTAGCATACCTGCAGACTACAGCAGAGAAATGTAAATTTATATTGTCCTCAGGATTAAAAATCCAAACATTTTTGAATGACTCGTCACCATTCTAAACCCCAACCCAGCAAGGCCAGTGATTACAGCATCTCATGGTAGTTTTCCAGTGATATTTTGTCCTTCATCTTTGCAGACACTGCCCTTTTCAGTTACTTAGTTAACCCGTTTGTCCTTCAAATTCAATTTAGAGGTCATCTCTTTCAAGCATACTTTTGCCTAACCCTCCCAAACTGGATTAGATACCCTTCCAAGGCATTGCTGTGTAGTCACTGTCAGCTTACTAGTTTTCTCTCATTGATCTTAAAGAGCAAAGATTGAAATATTCATCACTGTGTTCCTAGGATGTAGAACACAGGTTTTGTATTTTAAAAGATCTGGGTTCATAACCCAATCTTGACATTTAAAAAGAAAAAAAAAAAAAAGCCACATGAATAACAAAACCCAAGAGCTCTTTCTACCAAAGGTGAAAAAGACATTTGCCTCAAAATTGTAACAACCTCAATGATACAAAGTATGCAAAGCATGTCTGGCACATAGTGGGCCCTCAATAGGTTATTAATTCAGAGGTAGACCCATAGGGAATAGGAACCACTAGTAGATCAGCATTTTGAAGATGAGAAAACAAGAAAAGATGTGCACTCCTCCCCTCCAAGCCAAAAATGACAAGAAAAGCTGATTACCACTCCCCTGAAAAATGCCTCCATAGGGGGAAAAGACAATTTCTGAGTTTCTATGAATCCCAGACACAGAAATCCTATAAAGAACTTCTTTAAATTTGCCATGGCTTTAGGGCAAACTACTTAAGCTTGGTCACTTCACACTGATCCCATCAAAAGGAAAAAGCAAGTGGTCCTGAAGAAAAACATGGTCAATAAACAAGTTAAGGAAACAAACTTGTTACAGTTGTCAGTAAAGGAATACATCCAAGAGAAGGCACTTGGATAACCAATACATAAGGAAATAGGATAAATTAAGTGTGCGCAAACAACTCAAAAGCTACACCCCTAGTAAAAAGGTAACAACCTTCCTAGAGAAAGCTGGGCAAGAACACACGGTATTCCAACACGACATAGTCGTGCAGGTTTAAACATTTGTTACAATATGGTGAACACTTCAATTACACATCCTGCAAAGGCCAGGGACCAGCAAGGCAAGCAACACACTTAAAAATATTATGCCTAACTTTTTCTGGAGAGTCATTATGTCAAGAATCAAACAATTTGGAAAAATTCCTCCACATCTTCTGAAGACTATTTCAAAGACTTGGACTTAATCTTTCCAGTCTTTTAACATCACGCTAACAAGAAGTCGCTTTAATAAAACGTAACTTCCCCCAGTAACAACTAATTAGTGCTTCCAAAAAGTACTCGTTTTTCTGGTTACAGGGAATCATCACGCTTCTCTACTCCTGCAGGATTGGGAGGAAGGGAAGAGAAGAAATGGAGTATCTCTGTTGGCAAATCATTACACAGACATAACACTGTTTTTTCTTTTTGTGCGGGGTGCTGTGGGGTGCGGACTCAAGTTTAAGGTCTATAACTGAAACTGGTGGGACGCGTTGTAAGTACTACAAATGGGTCTGCCGGGGGCGGAGAGGAAGGCACAGGCGTGTTGGTCCTCGGCCGGCCTCGCCCCCCAACCTTCCCCCAGATCCCTTCCTAAAACTACGCCTCGTGGCAACTCGGGCGGTGAAACACCCGGCAACTGGCGGCCACGCACTCAAGACACGGCACGCAGTCCGCGACAGAGGCCACAGCTCGTACCCACCCCCATCCTGTCCACCCAGCCCTGGGGCGCACCGCCATGGAGGGTCCCCGGCCCGCACCCCTCCACGGCGTCAGTGCTCCACCGGGCCAGTCCGCCCTGATCAACTTCCACGTAGCCTCCCGCGAACCAAGCCGGGTCAAGGTCCCGCCACCCCAGAGCCTCCAGTCACCTTCCCTATCACTCCATCTCGCCTCCCCGCCTGCACTCCCGAGGGCCGGTCAGCGGAGTGGAGAGACGCCGCACGCAGGCAGCGGGGTGAGCGGCCCTCGTCCTTGTCGCCGTAGTCCTCCGCCACGGCCGCAGCGCTAACGCCGGAGACCGAGCTGGCCCGGGCCGCGCGCCTCTCGCGGCTCCGCGTCCCCTGGCGCCTTCTCTTGCGTGGCGCCGAGCAGGCAGGCTAGCAAGCAGGCGGGCGGGGTCGGCGCCCCAGGAAGGGAAAGAGCGCGAGGGCCGGCTAACGCCGCCGCCACCGTCGCCGCTGAGTCAGCGCGGAGCGCGCTCCCAGTGTCGGTGCCGCGCGGGCCAGCGCCAGCAGCCTCATGGAGTGTGCGGGCTGCCCGCGGGCTGGGGCCGGGGGCCTACAACTCCCAGCATGCAATGTGCAGGCAGCGCTTCCGGGCGGCAGGGCGCATACGCGCTACCTGCAGCTCGCCAGGAGGCGGGGTCGTCGGGGTGATGGTGCATGCCGGGACGCGGCATTAGGCCACGGTGCCCTCCCCCGGCACCTCCACCCCGGTTTCCTGCAGTCTGTGCCGGCTTTTAGCTGTGGGGTCAGGTTCCCTCTTCCAGAAACACTTTGTCAGGTAGTTGCTAGGTTAGAGGACTGAGTTCCCGAGATCGGGATGACGTGGTTCAAACCACGTGTCAATTCCTTTTCTGTAGTTCCACGTGTCTGCAGTCCATGAGCGTGAGGATCTGATGCGTTCACTTTAAACATACATTTATGTTTTGTCCATGAAAAGGACAGCATTTGTAGGAATGCCTGTTCATCGTTTTTTCCCGTTGGTAGTAAGAATTGCTTCGTTTATTCGGTCTGAGTTATTAATTTGTTAATGCTGCATAGAGGCAGTTGTGCAGTTGACCTCAAGCATTTCACTTTGAACTTCATTTTACTCATTTGTAAAATGGGATAGTAATAGTAACAACCACAGAGGGTGTTTGTTGAGGATTGTTTAGTAGTGTTCGCCACACAAGTGTTCAATATTTAGGTTTCATTGTTCATTATGTACTGAATCTAGACCGTATGCAGTCACTGAGAGTGCAGCGAACAAGCAAAACGGGAGTGGAATAAGGAGTGGAATGGAAAGAGAAATAGAACAAAATTTGTGTAGCAAAATGTAGCCATTTATTTAGTGGCCGCCATGTTCAGTACACGTAACATTTAATATATAAAATATCTTGAATCACTTTTGCATCAGATTTTTGACTTCCTTGTTTAAACTGACAGGCTAGGATTCCTGTCTTATTTCATAGTATTGCTAGAGTCTAGCTTAGTGCCAGTCTGTAGATGCAACTCAATGAACAAATCATTGCATGAATTCTTATGTTAGCTGTGATGCTCAACTAGGAACTGTGGAGTCCTAATACTAAACCTGGTCTGAGTGGCTATACAGTCTATAATTTGTTCAGCATATTCCATTGCTTTATCCTAAAGACTTCAGTCCATTGTATTGTAACTGCTTCACTTGCCTTTTTCATTCATAAATTCATTTTGTGAGCACATCATGTTAAGTACACAAAGCTTATCTTCAGCTTATCTAGTATCTAGCTTATCTACAGTATACCTAGTAACACTGACCCTTTCCTTTATGGTGGTTCAAATACCCAAGAGAGTAAAAATATAAACGTGTATTATTTCAGAACAAATAAGGAAACACCGAGTGGAAACCAACTAAAGAGGACCTGAGAAGGCGATTACACTCAATCATTCCATATTCTGGCTGCCCTCCATGAAGAGACAGTTTTTAATCTCAGGCTATCATAAGATGCTGGTTATCAAAATATTAACAAATAACACTATCATTATTTTAACATAAGGCATGTATTTTAACATGGCAATGCTTTTATGTATTGTCAATGTTTTTGAACATTTATGTGGCAGGCACAGTTCCAAGTATTTATACTTTGATCCTCACAACTTTGTGGAGGTAGTTACGATTAGTATCCCTGTTTTATATGACAGAAACAAAGTGCATAGGTGTAAATTAGCAGGACTGTAATTCAAATTTACTGTCTGATTCATAGGGGTCTGTGCTCCTAGCCTGTCTCTCAAATGAAGTTTCATCATGGCTGATGACATTGTAGAACTATAGTACAAAGTTAGTTCTTCTTTCTATAAATGTACTCAGAGGCCCCTTTATTTATTTATTTATTTATTTATTTATTTATTTATTTATTTATTTTTGGAACCAGTGATTGAACTCAGGGACACTCGGCCACTGAGTCACGTCTCCAGCCCTATTTTTGTATTTTATTTAGAGACAGGGTCTCACTGAGTTGCTTAGGGCCTCACTAAGTTGCTGAGACTGGCTTTGAACTCGAGATCCTCCTGCCTTAGCCTCCCAAGTGCTGGGATTACAGGCATGCGCCACCACTCTGGGCCCCTTTATTTATTTTTTATCATAAAACAAAGTTTTTATCTGAGCCACCCCCTCAATTTATATAGAAGTAAAATTTACTTTTACAAAAGTAAGTTTTACTGACTTGCCTAGCAAGTTCAGGGCCTTGGGTTCTATCCCAAGGAGGCCCCTTTCTAATAACAACAAAACTTAATTTGTTCACATTCCTTACTCCTTTTCTTTCAATTGCCAGAGTACTTGAAAGAATTATGATAGATAACATTTGTATGTTTATTTCATTATGGTATCATATATCTTTTTAAATGTGTTCCTCTTTAACATTGTAGGGATGGAACAGGCGTCATCATCATTATGTTAAACTTTAAATTTACAGATCAGGACACCAAGGTGAATCTATTTTAAGTTACACAGGTGGTAAATGGGAATCTAGAACTGTGGACTCCTGATTAGGAATGTCTCGTCTCTAGCATATCCCCCCCCCCTTTTTTTTCACCTACATTTACTCTTTCTTTCCTTCAGTTTTTGTAATTTCTACTCCTAAATCATTCTATTAATTACTCCTACAAATTATTCAACCTAGTGACCAATTTTATTCATTAATTCATTTCTTTCAACTTTTCTGTTTACTTGTTCCTGTTTGAAATTCTCACCTTTCTTGACTTTTGACCCTTTTACTAATTTCTTTTTACTTTTTTTGACTACTCCTCTTTGTCTTCTTCACCACATCTCTACTTTTGACTACTTAACATGTCTTCCCCAAGCCTATGTTTTAAGTCATACAATTTTTTGCCTATACTTGCTTTCTCAATAATTATCTATTTCTGTTTTTAACATTCAATGCTATGATCAGGACCTCCAGTTATATTCTTCATGTTCTAATATTCTGTATTCCCAACTTCCCAGATACCTACCTGTCTCACCAGCACCTCAACTGTAACATGCCTGCAATGAAGGAATACAGACTACAGAACTGTGAGAAATAAATGTTTAAGCCTCCTAGTCTATGGCAATTTGTCATAATAGTCTAAACCGACTAAGACAATGTCTAAAACCAAAGTTATTTACAAAATATGCCTTCCTCTTGTTTTTGCTCTTTCTCCCAATGAATTTCTCAATATCTCCAAGCAGTTAGGACTACTTTTGTGCCCTTCATGTTCAATGACCAATTTCTATTGCAACCTATTGTTTATTACATTTCTCTGTTCTGTTCCATTCTTTGTTTTTTCTTTCTTTTTTTACTTTGGATTAGAACATCAGAGCTTCTCTAGGACGTCAATAAAGGAAACATAGCCACTACTTGAAATGGCTATTCCTAGGTACTAAGGATGTGGGATGATTTCATTTTTGGATTTTTAAAAATTCTCAATAGTGACTATGTACTACTTTCAAAATCAGAAAAAAATACCGACAATATTAAAAGGGAAAGAAAGGGTTGCATTAATGTAGCTCCCTCATGAGGCCTTTCCATATTACCTTAATCAGGCATGTGCCTGTCCTTTTCTTTAATGTTGTTTTTTTTTTTAATTTCATGCTGTCAGTTCTTTTTTTCTTTTCTTTCTTTCTTTCTTTTTTTTTTTTTTTTTGGTACAGGAGATTGAACTTAGGGGGTGCTTAACCACTGAGATACGCCTATAGGCCTTTTTATTTTTTGAGACACAGTCTTGCTAAATTACTGAAGTGGATATCAAATTTATGATCCTCCTGCCTCAGCCTCCCAAATTATTGGGATTACAAGACATGTTCCACCACACCCAGCTTAGTCAATTCTTGAAGGCAAGGTGTTCTGATTGTTTGTGGATAGTAGTTTCTCAGGAAATATTTGTGAGATTTTTGAGTTGAGCCCCAAATACCATAATTGTGAGCTGATAACCACTGGATTCTGTGTCAAATTCCCTTGATATGCTTCATTTCAGTGGGTTTTGTTTGTTTGTTTTAAAGTCCAATGCCATTGTTAACAAAAGCTCATTCGTGATGGACTTCATGGAAGAAGTTGGGAAACAGATCATGTATACTGTCTTTACCGGTCCTGGTCCAGTTATTGATTTCTGTTAGAGGAAGTCTAAGTATGGTAGCGGGAAGCCTGAGAGGCAGAATAGAGTACTAGAGCATTATTCAGTAAAAGAAGACATGTTTTAATCCAAATTATTTGCATGTTCCCTTACACTTCATTGTAATGACATCTCTGTATCATTCGATTATTAATTATTGTGGACAGTATTCATTACTAAGTATTAATTTTTCACTAAGAGGTGCTCAAATCAGACACCTTTAAAAATTCAGGTTCTATTCACCCACAACAGATTGTTTACATCTATTTATTTTTGGGATTTGAAACCAGCTCATCTTCGCTCATCCACAGTTCTATGCTCATAACTATTGTCCTTTCAGATCAACTAAATTGACCATCTCTGTACCCAAGACCATCCTATTCTGATGAAAGTCAAGGAGAGTGCCTTTGGGGATTAGCTCCAGGGAGCAATGCTCCATTTCTTTTGGTAGTTTAAACAAGAAACATCTATTAACTGCTTAATTGCTCTGAATTGGTACCAAAGGCAGGCTTAATGCTCTAATCCAGTTTTCCTGGTTCCAAATATAGTAATCTTTGTTACCTTGACAACCATGTAGAACACGGAATACCTGGAAACCATGATATTGTCATCTTTATGTGCCCCAAAGTTAAAAGTTTAGCTGAGGTCACCTTGATCACCAATCCCTGCAACAAATTCCCTTCTTTGTGTGCTTTAAGTTAAGGTGTGTTAAACTTCATGCCTTTGTCACTACAAACTTATTCATAACGGCAGCAAATAGATTAGGTATGCTGCTTCTTCTGGTCCTAGTTCAGTCACTTTCTTTCTCCTAGTCCTGGGAAGAGGGTAGATGCAAGAAGCCTGAGAGAATAGTGACCTAGAGTGAGACCTTTCCCCTTACTTGGGCCTCACTTTCCAACCTCTGTTGGTGTCATTTGCCGCTCAGTTTCTTTCTTAACAACAACAGTAGAATGGCTTAGGTAATGAAGAGTCTTTACTTTAGAGGGAGTAGGCATGCTGCTTCCTATTTCAATGAAGTTTGCAACGGATGGCATGGTCACTGCACCAAGTTAATGGGAGAGTCAGACAAATGATCAGATTCTAAGAAAACTCTAAATACAAAGACCAGTTAAGATTTTGCCAGCAGGTGGCACTTCTCTCCTATTCTTTACCAAATAGTCTTTCCAAGGTACAATATTCCTATTTCTTTGATGTTATTCAATTCCTCAGAATGAGCTTAAGTGTAGCCAGATCCAAGCATTCCTCTTTCCCTTTTGTAGAGGTGTAGTCTAACAATATCTGTATAAACATTGTGATACATTTCTATACTCTCTTTCCACAAAGAGTTCAAAATTGCTTACACTCTACAGTATAAAATAGAAAAGTATGAAGAAAAGGGGAGTATCAATTATTATAAAGAAATTGCATTTGATTCAGGGTTCCAGGCAACTGGAACAATGATATGGTTCATTGTCAGGCCTTTGTGTGCATGGGAAAGGGAAAAGAAAGACCTTTCTAGGTTTTGAAATACAAATGTGAGTGCTAGGTTAAGATTCTGTTGTGCCCCTTTCATCTCACTAACCTAATTTTACGTTTTTCCTGGCCTATAAAAGCCAAACAGTACTTTTATCACTGTGCACCTTCAGGGCTCTGTAACCAGTGTTCTTCAACCTGCCAGGTTCAACTTTTCAAGTGCCGGATTCGCCCAGGCATTCATCTTACACAGATTGTCTGAGCAGCCAGAACACAACATCCCTTAGGTAGGCTTGGGTGTGCCCAAACCATTTATAAAGAATCCCTTCCCGCAGAGAACTTTTAACTAGATGGAGAAAGAAGACCTGTGTTTACACCTGAGACAAATTGTTGTTATAATCAAATGCTTATTCCGTGTCTTAATAGGGTTTTAAAAAGATAAATCGGCATATTTCATCTTTTTCATGTTTCTAACAGGAAACCAGATTAAAACTGGTTTCTTCTTATCTAATAAAGTTTGTATGGGACGGTGTGATCCACAATAGCTAGCGCAGGCGGGAAGGGGTCGGCGGGAGGGCAGGGGAGGGACAGGAGCGCCCTAAATAGTCTTCTCATCAGTGTCTCGTGGCGAGTAACTGGAGGTGCTGGTCCCCACCGCCGGCAGGACCAGTGCCTTGCCCCGCCCATTGCTGAGGTTAGGACAAAGATGAGGGGCGGAACCGCGCGGGGGCGGGCTCCCGAGAACCCGACCCGGGAGTGGATCCCAGAGGCAGGGGTCCAGCTCCCGGGGCCCAGGGCGGTGGCCGCGGCGGGGCGGGCTGCTTTGTGGCGCGCGCGGGTTCCACCGTGGGAGGCGCCGGGGGTTCGGGCACTCCGCCCGGCGGCGGCACCGCATGGCCAGCCGGGCTCAGTCCGGCTTCCCCGCACGCACGAACAGCCGCCTGGATGCGTTCCTGAGGCGGCATCTGCCACCCCAGGTCTACGATGCCATCCGCGCCTATGAGCCGTGCATCGTGGTGTCAGACTCGGAGAAGCACACCTTCAAGTACGTGGTGCTCAGCGACCGGCTCATCTACTTGACCGAGAACCCGCCCAAGTCCATCCGGCGGGTCGTGGCACTGCGGGACGTCGTGGCCATTGACTTGGTGAGGAGAGCGGGATGGTAGGCGGGCTCGGAAGCGCAGGGAGAACCCCGTCAAGGGTCCCCAGTCCCAGTCTCCTGCACGCGGGAAGGAGGAGAAACACCTTCCCCAGCCCGCCCGGGACTCCGCACTCTCTGGTTTCTGGACCGGCAGCCACACGGGAAAGCTGTGAATTGTCGGATAACTCCGTGTAGAGATGTCTTCTGCATTCTCGAGGTGTTCCCCACCTTTCCCCACTCGCTTCCGTTGGGCTACAGGTTTGAAAGCAGCACCGATAAAAAATACGCGTTAAACTCATCTTTTGTACAGTGAACACCTAGTCTGTGTAGGCACCGTGCTAGAACTGCAGGATGCAAAAACCAAATAGTACATCTTCCTAGAAGCTGTTGTGGGAGGGACCGAAAGACAACATCAATGCAAATAAAACCGTGTATTAAGGGCTATTATACCTAGTTTACTTTTATTGTCCCTAAATCTTAAATCATGCTAGGTGAACCCGAATAATTAAGTGAATGAATGAATGATGCATAAATGAAATATGCACAGGATGCTTGGCAATCTCAGGCCGGTCTCTTGATCCAAATCGGGCTCAGGGCATGCTGGGAAAAGTTCCTGGAAGGAGTGTCTTCAGAGCTAAACCCTGAAGGAAATACAATGTGACACAGCCCCTCCTTGTCCCAGTTTTTGGTATGCTGCTACTGTATTTCTGCCCTTCAGGAATAGATGTATTTTATAAACCAGCAACAGTTGAAAGTATGGTCTTCTGATTACTGTTCTCCCTCCAGTCCCTTTGTCTGAGCTGCTCTCCAGGTGTGTTCTTCCTTTGTCCACTGGGGACAGATGTCTAGCCTCCTTTTACTTTTTCCTTGCCTGAGTCTTTGTGTCCCCAAGGGGAAGGTTGGCAAGACTCTTGATGGAGCTGTTTTGCTTAGAGAATCATAGCTTGTTTTGAACATGTCCATAAGAAAATAATAAAATTAAGCGAAAAGAGTTTTTTTTTCCTTACTCAAACTACCTCTGTGGGCTAATATTATTGTGTGAATTTATTTGCTTTTTTTGTTTTGAGTGAAAGTTGGAAGTAAACTTTGCCCTTTTCCCCATTACCATTATGAATTAAATTTTAAAAAATTTAATTTCCTTTAGCAGTGTTTTTTTTTTTCTTTCTTTCTTTTTTTGGTACTGGGAATTGAACCCAGGGGTCTTTTATGGATGAGCTACATCCCTTTTTTATTTTTTTATTTTGAGACAGGGTTTTACTAAGATTCTGAGGCTGTTCTTGCCTTGAATTTTGCAATCCTTTCTCAGCTTCTTCAGTAACTGGAATTACTGTTTTTTTATTTTTTATTTTTTTCCAGTGCTGGGGATCAAACCCAAGTCCTTGCACTAGGCAAGTACTCTACCACTGAGCTACATTCCCAGTCTTTTAAAAGCCTGGCTTTTTTCTAGTGTTTTCTAGTGTTTTCATTTTAATAACAACAACAAAAAAATTGATGATTTTAGGATATTGTTATTCTCCCCAAGAGATAAAATATATGTATTTCAAGAATTGTTATTTTTCTTTCTTTTTAAATTTTCAGAAACTGGAAAATACTGTAAACCTCCTCAGGCTCAGAGCCAACACTCCTTAAAAAGGCATATCATATTTGGTTATGCTGTAATGTATAAGGTTTACCTTTTATGGATGTAGAATATGTAATATCTCTAGATGTGCTGAAGAAATTTAGGATTTCGGCATTAATGATGCTTTGGATGTCCATCTTGCACAATACAGTTTAACTTTGGAAGTTGTGGTAAGCATAATAATGACTCCAAAAAGATAACCACATCCTAAATCCCTGGAACCTGTGAACATGTTATGTTACATGGCAAAGGGAAATTAATGTTGCTAGTCCATTGACTTTAAAATGGGACATTTACTTAAATAATTGAGATGGGCCCAATGTAAAAGTGGAAGAGGGAGGTAGAAGAGCCAATGGCAGAGTGATGGGGCCAGAGAAGACTAGAATTGAAGGAAGAAGAGGCCTGGGAACATAGCAGCCTATAGAAGCTGGAAAAGGCAATGAAGCAGGCTTTCCCATAGAGCCTCCAGGAGATATCTGTCCCACCAACACCTTTATTTTAAGCCCAGTGAGACCTGTTTTTGTTTTTCTGTTTTGCTCTGTTTTGTTTTTCAGTGCTATAGATTGAAAAGGCTAGGCAAGTTGTCTATCACTCAGCTACACCTGGGCCTAAGACCCAATTTTGGATTTCTGAGCTCCAGAACTATGAAAGAACCACTAAGATCGTGGTTACAATAGCCATAGATAGGAAACTAATATAGAAGTATTTCCTAATGCAGTGTTTAAAATGGGTAATCTTTTAAACATTATTGTTTCATTGAGAAATGAATACAATTATGCCAAGATCAAGTGCCTTAACAATCTCTTTCTTTTTTTATAAAATAGTTCAAAGTTTTTATAAAATAGTTCAAAGATTGTTATAGTTCTGTAATGTATTAAACTTCATAGGTTGTGTGAAAGATGGTGTCATAGAATTGCTTTACTTAGTACTAATTAATAACCACAGACATAATAACTAGTCTGTGAGCACTGAATCCTAATACTACAATGTGAAGAATTTTCCTGATTTCTGTGTCCTATCATACATAGTCATCCTATCCACGTGAACTGACTCACTCAAGGCACCTTATGTCAGTGCCAGGCAATCGTTTTTCAGAACAGATTCCTCCTTTCTTAGAAAATAAGCTATTTAATCTCTCCCCCACACCCCTTTTCTCTCTGTGTTGCTGTGTGTCTCTAAACCAGGGTTCCATCCTCTTTCCAAGACCATTTCTAAACATCCTCTTTCTAATATCATTTCTTTAATTTCCATTCTCTCTGGTTTTCTTATTTTACTCTACTAGTTTGTCTTGTTATTTAATTTTCAGTTATCTCAGGTTCACATTCTGCCTTTGTTCTTACGGTGACATGGTTGCTAGACTTCAGTAATTTTTGAGCAAACCAGTCCTTTATGCTTCTGGACTCCAGCCCTTCTTGTTTGATGTTGGGCCAGATAACTCTATTTAATGCTTGTCTTATGTCATGGTTACACTTTAGGAAAAAAACCTGCAAATATGCAGATAAAATTCCATTTTCTTCTCCAAGGAATGGAAGTCGAAGTAACAACCAGAAAAAGTTACACCAGAAGTCTATACATGGTTTGGAGAGGTTACAAATTTGGAGAGGGTGAGATTTCCCTTTTAGCAAATCTAAGGTTGAAGTAGATTTGGAGATCTCAGTAGGTATTTGATACCATTAATCTCCTCAAAGAAAGTTTCCAAGATTGTTTGGCAGCGCTTTTATGAAATGCCAACATTTACTTTAAGTTAATTTTGAAAGCATTCTCTATAGAGTTTTGCTCTTGTGTGCATCAAAATACGATTCTTTAAGCCCTTCTGAGATTAGATGCATCTTTAAAACATGAGAATACCCAGAGCAGTCTCTGAGTTTTATATCTATTCATTCTCCTTTAGAGCCCTCCCATCATGTACAAGAAAAGAAAAACGTATCAACTCCACCAGTCCCTGCTTCTGTTTCTCCTTGTCCTTTCACTCTCTCTCCGAAATCCCAGGCTCCGTGAAACTTCTTGGACAGGCAACAAATGCACCTTTTACATGCTGGCTTGTTGCCAGACACATTTCTTCCTACTTCAATGTGGTTGAGAACATCACATTAATAATCAATTGTGTTATCCATAGTGATTCCGTAGCATTAATACATTCATTAAGGTTTTGAACACCTACTTTATGCTTCTCTTCTAAGAAAGGAGATGGTCACTTGAACATAGTACTTTAAAAAGTAGCGTCTCTGCTAGAGGTATTACTAGTTTGCTACGAGACCACAAAGTAGTATCCTCAGGCTTTGTTTAGGGAGGAGGAAGGTGAGGTGAAGGCAAGGAATTATGAAAGCAGAACAGTAGAAGGTGCTTAAGAGGCAGTCCGACTCCTGCCTGGCTTCAGAAGTTGGTCTGCCAATCCCTGGAAGAAATTACTTGACCTCTCTTAGTTTCAGTTCCTTCTGTGAAATGAAGAAAATAATAGTAACTACCTCTTATAGTTGTTGTGAGGGTCAAATGAGATAATTCCTATGGCATTTGGCTCAGTGAATAGGTCAGAACAAGCAGTCAATGCTAGTTGTTATTACTTTGCAGAAGTAAGAAGGACTCTTAAAAAATGGATGCTAATTTTCCAGGCATGCATTGTGAACTTGTGTCTGCTATAGCATTAATTCATTCCTTTATAATTTCCTGGACTCCTTCTGTTTCTACATGTTAGCTTGAGTTTCTTTGTAACCCAGGCTTGAGATGATATATATTTTTAGTTGGATGGATAAATGTATAATGAGTGGCAGTTCATATTTGGTTCATTTATAGTTGTGGGATTTAAAAAAAATTTTTTTTCACATTTTATCATCACATTTACCTATAGAATGGAAGGGAGTAGAGAAGTGTCCATAACTTGGAAAAATCATTTAGTCTTCTCTTGTACAAACAGCAAAATGAAATTACAACAGCAACACACACACACACACACACACACACACACACACCCCTCCATAGCCATCAGATTGGCAAAATCTTCACCTTTTGTGAAGACATGGAGAATCAGGAACTCCCCTACATTGCCAGTAGGACTTGGCAATATCTATTAAAATTGTAGACTACTTACTCATCAATTCCATTCTTTGTCTATGCCTAATATGTGTATAATCTTGAAATATTGAGTTCAAGAGTAATTATAACAGCAATATTTGAAATAGAAACAGTTTAAATATCAATAGTAGATGGGTAAATGAATAATATTCAGTAATGAAAGGAATGAATTAGAGTCAATATAGTTACATCTCAATAACAATGCTGAATAGAAAAAAAATTTCAGGAAGCTACATGTAATAGTATGCTATTGATATAAAGATAAGCCAAGATGATATATGGCTTAGGGATATATACATATTTAGTAACAGTAGGAAAGCATTAATGGGAATTATAATCACTGAGGGGAGTGTTTACCCCTGGGGAGAGAAGTTGAAGCCAGAAAAGGGAGCATAAGCAACTCACTTAAAAAAAATTTGAAGCACATATGGCAAAATATTTGCTGGGTTGATATGCAGGAATATTCATTATATTCTCTGTGCTATTTTTCATGTTTAGATTTTTAAAATGTCATCTTTTCTTTGCCCTCGAGAAAGTTTCATTTGCAATTCATATTTGATGACAGAAACACTTAAAAATTAGATCTAGGAGTGACTCATCCCACAGTGTCAATTGTCAATGATAATGATATCAATGATATCAATGATAATGGAGATAAGAATGAATGAAACTAAAATCCACAGAGGATGGAATTAGAATACAAATTCTACCTTTAGCTAACTACTTTCACCAGGGCTGATCTAGCATGGACTTATTTAGGTTCATGCTCTCAGACTTGCTAAAATCTTCTAATCAAGCCTGTAAGATGTTAATAAATGAAGGAATGACCAAATAAGAGAAGGATAGCCCAAAGGAAGAAGGGCAAAGAGAAGTGAACCAATGCTAAAGTGAATAAACTGTCCTCAGAACTGGAAATGAGTTTCATAGTCAAATAATAGAACTAGGTAGAGCTACTGAGGAAATGGATTTTTTTCCCCCATGCAGTATGTGAACTGATCATATGATACCCTTAACTCTTCAACAGGTTCTCATTACCATCAGTATTAAAATCCAAATGTCTTAACTGAAAAACATTTCAGTTCTTAGCATGAAGAACCTTAGAAGTTTCTTGCTCAAAATTCAGCCTTGCTCTTTGCTCATTTCCCCTTTGCATTTCTGTCACAAAAAGAATACTCAGGGGTTGGGACTATAACTGAGCTGTAGAGTGTGTGTCTCACACACAGGAGGCCCTGAGTTCTAAGAAAGATAATTTTTTTTTTTAAATAAAGAAAGAAAAGGAAGTACACTCAGTTCTCTTTCTCTGGCTGTGCCAGGCCATTTACCCTGGGCCTTTGCAAAGGCTGTTCCTGCTTCTGTAACCTCCCCTCTTCCTCTTAGTTCCTGTTATTTCAATACCTGGCCCTTCCAGATACACCCACACTCCAAACTAGGCCAGGGTTCCATTTACTTCTCCCATGGCACCATGTGCCATGCCATGTTCCTGGCACTTATACTTATCCTCTCCTGTAAATGTGTTGGCTTGTCTACCTCCCACCAACTTGTAAACTGTTGAGGATCTGAAATGATTATCTACATGTAGCACAGGACCCAGCACATAGGAGCCACTTAAAAATTGTGTAATAATATAAAAGAATATGGTTTGTCTTATTAGCACAGGTTCTTGGGCAGTTTTTTATTAAATAAGTTAAATAATTACAATTAATAATTGTTGAGCACCTCCAATGCACCCGACACTGCTATAAGCTCTTTACATATATGTTAATTCTTTCTATCTCAACTCAAAATTTTTTAAAAATTTTAAAAAATGGGTTTCTTTTGTGCTGCAGCAGCAGCTTGTTCATGCTTCTCTTTTAGAACCTAAAGTATTGTGATGTTCCATTGGAGGATCAGAGGCCCTCCAGCCTTATCCAGCTGTGTTTTCTCACAGTATAACACATCTCCAAACATACAGGTGGCACATGCCAGCATCTGATGGAGGGATAGAATGATGAAACTGAAAATACACATTACTAAAATGCTCATTACTACCTCTTCTAAAAGATAGGTGGTTTCAATCTTATTTTATATTATATTCTCTCCCCAGACTTCTAGTTCTTTTTATTTTTTATTTTATTTTATTTTTGACTGTAATGGGGTTTGAACTCAGGGGTGCTCTATACATCCCCAGCTCCTTTCTAAAAATTTTTATTTTGAGACAGGGTCTTGATTAGTTACAGAGGTTGGTCTTGAACTTGTGACTCTCCCACCTCAGCCTCCCCAATCTCTGGGCGTGGGCATGGGCCACTGTGTCTGGCACCAAACTTTCAGTCTTAAAGTGTCATGTTAGATTTCACATATTGAGTTACCCTAGCCTGGGTGGCTGTATCTTCTCCAGATTTTACCCTTCCCTAAAACTGAACTTTTTTCTACTGCAATTTTTTCATTTCTATTTCAGCAACTTTACATATATTATTTTCCTGGAAAGACATTTATTTTAGGGGTCAGCAACCTTCTTCCTGTAAAGGAAGAGAAAAATACTTTGGATTCTGTGTAGTCTGTAGCCCATCCCCTCCTCCTTCTCCTCATTTTTCTTCCTTTCCTCCCCCTTCTCCATATTTTACTCTTCTTCCTCCTCCTCTTCCTCTTTCCTTTAAAAATGTGAAAAACATCCTTAGCTTGAATGGAAATAGGTCATAGGGCTTGCCACAGGAGAGCCTGGCCTCTGCTCTACTCCCTTCTTTATTCAAATCCTGTACATTTGCTGGGTTAAGCTTATGTCATTCTTTCTCCAAACAGCTTATCTTGACTGATCCCAAGAATACAGGTCATTTGGTCTGTTCTGTTCTTTCTTATGTGTTTGCAGTTCCTAGAACATTGGCTACCACAAATGAGATGGTCAATGCTTATTTGTTAAATATTCATCATACTCCATCACTTACATTTCTAAATGTATTATCTGCAATATACATTTTTATTTAGCTTTTGCTTTTGGTCAAGTTACTCAACCTCCTTGCTCAATTTCATCTGGAGGATAACACCTTTCTTCATAGGGTTGGAAGGATTAAATTAATGTATCAGTCAAAATAGTGGTTGGTACATGGTAAGAGCTACATATGTTACTTATTATTAATAGCCTTTATTCACATGCATGAGGTTAATTAAGGCTCACAATGAACCTGCAAGATGGAAATTATTATTCCCTCTGCAATTTAGGGCACTTGGCTTTGGCATATTTAGCAAATGTGGAAAGAAAATAACTGTTGTTTTGCACTGATTATGTATCAGTTTTTCATAAAATACATTATCTTATTTGTTCTTTATGAAAATTCTGCCCATTAAGTGTATCAAGTTGAATAGAGTAAAACACTGAATTCCTGATTTCTACCCCCAAATCTATTCCTCCCTTAGTTTTCCCTATTTCAGGGAATGACATCATCTTTCATCATCTTTGATTTTTTTCATTCCTCACATCCAACTCATGAGTATATTCTCTTGTCTTTCAAAATTTGTCCATCTATAACCATTTGTACCCCATTTCCAGGGCCACCTGTTCATTTCCTTATCTAGACTACTGAAATTGCCTCAAAACTGATTGCTTTCCACATAGAAGTTGCAGTGATCTTTTCAACATAAATCATAAATTATCACTCTTCTGATTCAAAACATCCATGAGCTTCTAAATTCTTGTTGCCCACAAGAGTCTCCATGATTGAGCACTTCTATTGCTCTGATTCACTTCCTAACATTTTGCCAAGCTCTTTATACTTTTCCTTTATGCCCCAGGCCTTTGTACTTACCATTCCATCTGTAACAGTCCCTCCAGATCCTTCCTAGGGTTGATTCCTTCCTGGCAGTCATGTTTCAGCCTAAATTCAGCATGACCTCCACAGGGATACCTACCTCCACAGCTGCCTAAATTAAAAGGATCATTCCAAGCTGGGGGTGTAGCTCAGTGGTAGAGTGCATGCTTAGCATGTGTGAAGGCCTGAGTTCAATTCTCAGCACCACAAACACAAACAAAAACAAATACTTTCCCTAGCTGTTGTAGTGTGTACAATGGTACTATTATACTTAATGTATCTGTTCCAAAGCATTTATCACTTTTGATTTTATATAAGACTAACCTGTTTAATGATTTGTTAATATCAACATCTCATAGTAAACATAGATTCCATGGGATCAGGAATCTGATCATTATACTCACTATATTCATATAGCATGAATGTTTGTCTTTTTTATCCCTGTCTCATTACATTACATTCCCTGACACATAGTAGAAGGTCAATAACAATTTTCAGTTGGAAGAATGAATGAATGAATGAATGAACACTCAGATTCATCACACAATTTGCCTCCTATTTCCTTATTTTCAGGTGTTGAGGAACCCTAAAACCAGCCACTTTTCACATTGGCCAGGGTTACATAGCTACCCTGTTACAAATCTCTCAGGTCATGTGATGCTCATGTACAGTACTCTTCCTTTGTGCTTGTATGAGATGATCCCTATGTTGTTTGGCTACATCATACATTTGAAAAGATAGTTAAGAGTTGTGTAAATGGGACAATATTATGGATTCTTCTCCAGCTTTTTTTCACTATTTTGACTCCTTTATACCATTTCAAAGCTGTCATTGTGGGAGGCAAGGGAAAAGTTAAACTTAATTTGACTTTTTCCTAAGTTTGTTTGGACAAAATATCTTGAATATTATTTACACATCTTAAGAGCTTCCATAAGGGCAGCAATATTGTCAGCTTGATTCCCTGCTATATGAATATAGTGAGTATAATGATAATACACTGGCTAAGATAGCCCAGGTTAAGCTGCATTGACAGCCCCACAATATCAGTGCTTTAACATAGCAAAGTTTATGTCTCATTCAAGCCACTTGTCCAGAGTGGACTAGCAAGGGGCTCTATTTATTTTAGTTAAGAGATATGTGACAGTCACTCATCTTGGTATCAGAGGCTCCATCTCAGCACATGCTTGCTTGAGTACCATGGCAGGGGTATACTAACTTGGCAAATTATGTACTGGTTTTTAAGTTTCTACCTATCAGTGACACATGGCATTTCTCAAATTTCATTAGCCAGAGACAGGCCCACAACCATGCCTAATTTAAAAGAGGCCAGGAAATTAGGATCCCTTCATGTGTATATTCCATGTCTGGAAGGAAGAACGGGAATGTTTGTGACCAAACCTACTGCCAACCTCAAATTGCTGAAAACTGGGTTCTTACTATAAGCCACTTAGGTGTTGTTGAAGGGCTTAACTTGGAACTTTCTCTTATCAAGCCCAGTTAATATTGTTGCCTGAGTTTTACTGAGTGCTTAAGCACTTTGCCTAAGGTCATTCACTAAGTGGCAGAACCAGAAGTGAACTAGACAATCTGACTCCAGAGCCAGTGCTCTTAATTTCTACGTTACAGCTGCCTTGGTGTATAGTTGGCTATAAAAATTTCTTTTTGATTAAATGAATCCCCATGAGACTGTAAGTTCTTTGAAAACAGAAACCCATCTTTTATTTTGTACATTTGGCATTTTTTAGTGGAAGCTCAAAAATACCTAGGATGAATTAAATTAATTGACTGCCTGCAAGTTTAGGGGTATTTTCTTCTCTGAAATTAAAAGCTATATAAAAATCTGAGTCAAGGATATGAAATCAAGTTGAAGGAATAAGATAAATATGGATTTGTCCACAAAATGTTGGAAACCAAGAAATAAGGGTTGTCCCCTTATATTTTGAAAGTGTATTTTAAGTAAAAAAAAACCACCAGTCACAAATATAAATATGTGGTAAAAAATGATGTAGATATATGATGTTCTTAGAAGTTTAGTCAAAAAAGTTACGACTATTTTCAGATAAAAATTACACACACATTTCCATATATATATATATATATATATATATATATATTATAATGCCTATGACAATAATCAAACAACAAAAGATACTCTTTTCTGTCCCAAAATGCCCCTTGCTACTCTCATCAAAGACAAATACTGGACTGAGTGGACCATAAATAAGGCTTAGTATTTCATTACTGAGGCTTTTTTTTTTTTGTAGTGCTGGGGATTGAACCCAGGGCCTCACAGACAATGCCAGGCAAGTGCTCTACCATGATCTACATCCCTAGCCTACTGGGGTTCTTATGAACCATCAGTGGTCATTAGTAATAGCAGATATTGATTGGTCATAAACTGTTTATCAGCCTTATGCAAAACTCTTTAAATGGAATTTTCTTTCAATCTTATTAACTTTATAAGGAAGGCAATGTTATCTATCTGTCTTTTACAGATGAGGAACCTGAGGCAGAGAAAGAGTAAATATTTGCATGAGATCACATTGGAAAACAAACTGGAATGTAAACCCAGGTCTGTGTGATCTCAGAGTCAGCATTCTTGAATCATAACTACGCACATAGCAACAACTGGCCTTCTGCAAATTTATGGTATATCTGTAGAAGGTTTTAGGTTTTGCAACAGGGACAACATAGTTATCTCAGGATGCAAATAATGTGGTTTCTGGACATGGGTTGTCAAGGAAGGAAGGGATGAAGTTATGAACAAAACACCTTTTTCATTTCCCCACACCATAGCTCTCTTTGTCCTTCAAAGCCAAGACCACTGTCATTGCTATTACTGATGAAGCTCAAGGATAGGCTTGGCTGAAAAGATCCAGGTAGCATTCTTTTTACAGAACCAAGACTTGAAATCTTTTTTCTTTTAGTCTTTCTCAGCTATCACTCCTAGCCCTGAGGCAATGATTTTTCAAATCTAACATTGAAATAGTCTAGGGATTCTTTACTATTTTGATGGGGTACTGCCCAATTCTTAAAACTGTCAATTACTGTTAGAATATGTGGTTGGGTCATTTCATGCCAAAAATATTCATAGATTCTATAAACAGCTTATCAGCTCACACTTCCTTAGGGATCAATACACTAAAGTTCAGGCAAAATATAATGGAGGAAAAAAAAAACTCTGGTAGAGACTCCAGTGAGTTTTTAAATTGTGATAATTGGAGGATTTGCTAAATTCCAAATGTAAAAATAGCTTCTACTTAAGACTAAACTTATGTACAATGTGACATAATTAATTGCTAATGTGTTAGTCAGCTTTTTGTTACTGTGACCAAAATACCTAACAAGGACAACTTAGAGGAGGAAAAGTTTATTTTGGGCTCATGGTTTCAGAAGTTTAGTTCATGGTTGGACAGTTCTATTGCTCTGGGTCCAAGGTGAGGCCAAACAACATGGTAGAAGGGAATGGCAGAGGAGGCTGCTTAGTTCATTGTAGCCAGGAAGCAGAAAGAGAGAGAGAGAGAACTAGCATCCAGGAATAAAATATAATCCTCCAGGGCATGCCCAAGGAACCTACTGCCTCTAGCCATTCCCCCACCTGCCTATAGTAATCATTTGAATTATTAATCCATCAAATGGATTAATCCACTGATTAGATTACAGTTCTCATAGTCTAATAATTTCATCCCTGAACATTCTTGCATTAACACGTGAACTTTTTGGGGGATAATATCAAAACCATAACAGCTAATGTGGTTTAATTTGAGGAAAATCCTCTCAAAATGTCTCCACATTTATCAATATAGTCAATTTCTGAAATGTTCTTGGAACTGGTAACAAATGGAGTTATAATTAATTACTTGCTTTCCTTCTTTTATTGGAGACTAGAGAGTTAAAACTTACTGAGCACAGAGGATATTAAATCTGGGACTGGGGATATAGCTCAGTTGGTATTGTTTGCCTTGCAAGCACAAGGCCCTGGGTTCAATCCCCAGCACCACATTAAAAAAAAAAAAAAAAAAAGGGAGGGGGATATTAAATCTGAAAAGGACCATGAAAGTTGAAAGATGTGAACTAATTTATCTCTTGCTAGGTGTGCCTTGTACTACTTAATATCTCAGTGAGTATACTGATCTCCAAACTGCAGCCTGTTGATCTATATATACCTTTCTCTATCTGTTATGCCTCTACTGAATGGATTTTAGATTTTGAATGGGGCATTCCACTAAAGTTATGAATTATCAGGAACTAAAAATGCAAAAATGAATTAAAAATGTACTTCTTTCAAACATCTCATAATTTAAGAAGGAGTTAAGCAGATGAGAAAGAAGAAAACAGTTCTAAGCTAACATTATAATGGAATCTAAAAACAGATATAAGAAACAGAATATGGTAGAAACTCAGAAGAAGGAGTGACAAAGGGAATAGCACAAGTAAAAATTTTCTTTTCTTTTTTTTTTTTTACATATTTGTTTATTTGGCACTGGGAGTTGAACCCAGTGGTACTTTACCTTTGAGGCATATCCCTAGTCCTGTTTAATTTTTATCTTGAGAAAGGGCCCTGCTAAGTTGCTGAGGTTCTCTCAAAGTTGCTGAGGCTGAACTTCATCTTGCAATCCTCCTACTTCAGCCTCCCAAGTTGTTGGGATTACAGGCATGCACACAGTATCTGGCTACAAGTGAAGTTCCATCAAAGAACTGAAAAGATTGGTCTTAAAGGATGAATAGAATTCTCTCTTTTTATTTATTTATTTATTTTTTATTCACACAGTTCATATAATCTTACATTTACATAGGGTAGTACTTTCTGTCTTAGTCTACTATTTTTCCTGCCCTCATCCCCTCCCGTCCCATTTTCCTTCACACCATTCATACTTCATCCATTCTTTCCTATCCTCCCCATAACCCCTGACACCCCCCCACCCCCCCTCCCCACCCCTGTTAGGTATCAGCATCCACCGATCAGAGAAAACATTCAGCCTTTGGTTTTTTGGGCTTGGCTTATTTCACTTAGCATGATATTCTCCAACTCCACCCATTTACCAGCAAATGCCATAATTTTATTCTTTTTTTATGGCTAATATTCCATTGTGTATATATACCACAGTTTCTTTATCCATTCTTCAATTGAAGGGCATCTAGGTTGGTTCCACAATCTAGCTATTGTGAATTGAGCAGCTATGAACATAAATGTGGCTGCATCCCTATATTTTGCTGATTTTAAGACCTTTGGGTATAAGCCGAGGAGTGGGATAGTTGGGTCAAATGGTGGATCCATTCCAAGTTTTTTGAGGAATCTCCATACTGCTTTCCAGAGTGGCTGCACCAATTTACAACTCCACCAGCAATGTACAAGTGTGTCTTTTTCCCCACATCCACGCCAACACTTGTTATTGCTTGTATTCCTGATAATAGCCATTCTAATTGGGGTTAGATGAAATCTTAGGGTAGTTTTAATTTGCATTTCTCTAATTACTAGAGATGATGAGCACTTTTTCATATATTTGTTAATAGCCTGTATATCCTCTTCCGCGAAGTGTCTGCCCAGTTCCTTACCCCATTTGTTGATTGGGCTCTTTGCATTTTTGGTGTACAGTTTTGTAAGTTCTTTATAAATTTTGGAGATCAGTGCTCTGTCTGAAGGGTGTGTGGAAAAGATTTTTTCCCACTCTGTAGGCTCTCTTTTCACATTCTCAATTGTTTCTTTTGCTGAGAGAAAGCTTTTTAGTTTGCACCCGTCCCATTTATTGATTCTTCCTTTTATTTCTTGCGCTCTGGTGGTCTTGTTGAGGAAGTCTGGTCCTAAGCCAATATGAAGAAGATTCGGGCCTACTATTTCTTCTATTTGGTGAAGAGTCTCAGGTCGAATTCCTAGATCCTTGATCCATTTTGAGTCGAGTTTTGTACAGGGTGAGAGATAGGGGTTTAATTTCATTTTATTGCATATGGATTTCCAGTTTTGCCAGCACCATTTGTTGAAGACGCTATCTTTTCTCCACTGTATGTTTTGGCACCTTTGTCTAGTATGAGATAACTGTACTTATGTGGATTTGTCTCTGGGTCCTCTATTCTGTACCATTGGTCTATCTGTCTATGTTGGTGCCAATACCATGCTGTTTTTGTCACTATTGCTCTATAGGAGAGTTTAAGGTCTGGTATTGTGATGCCTCCTGCGTCATTCTTCCTGCGCAGAATTGTTTTGGCTATTCTGGGTCTTTTGTTCTTCCATATGAATTTCATGATTGCTATTTCTATTTCTGTGAGGAATGTCATAGGAATTTTTATTGGAATTGCGTTAAATTTGTACAGCATCTTTGGAAGTATGGCCATTTTGATTATATTGATTTTGCCTATCCAAGAACATGGAAGATCTTTCCATCTTCTAAGGTCTTCCTCAATTTCTTTCTTTAATGTTCTGTACTTTTCATTGTAGAGGTTTTTCACCTCTTTTGCTAGATTGATTCCCAAATATTTTATTTTATTTGAGGCTATTTTGAATGGAGTTGTTTTCCTCAATTCACTTTCAGATGATTCATCGCTTATGTAGATAAATGCATTTGATTTACGTGTGTTTATTTTATATCCAGCTATTTTGCTAAATTCATTAATTAGGTCTAAAAGTTTCCTGGTGGAGTTTTTTGGATCTTCTAAATATAGGATCATGTCATCAGCAAATAGTGACAGCTTGAGTTCTTCTTTTCCTATTCGTATACCTTTAATTTCTGTGGTCTGTCTAATTGCTCTGGCTAGCATTTCCAGCACAATGTTGAATAGAAGTGGTGACAGTGGGCATCCCTGTCTTGTTCCAGTTTTTAGAGGGAATGCTTTTAGTTTTTCTCCTTTGAGAATGATGTTGGCAGTGGGCTTAGCATATATAGCCTTTACAATGTTCAGGTATGTTCCTACTATCCCTATTTTTTCTAGTATTTTGAGCATGAAGGGGTGTTGTATTTTGTCAAATGCTTTCTCAGCATCTATCAAAATAATCATATGATTCTTAACCTTAAGTCTATTGATGTCATGAATTACATTTATTGATTTCCGGATGTTGAACCAACCTTGCATCCTTGGGATAAACCCCACTTGATCGGGGTGGATGAATAGAATTTTCTAGGCAGAGAAAAAGAGCCAAGAATATACCAGAAGGAGGGAATAGCATGAACTTGATTGGCTCTCTACAATGTACCTTAACCCAAATCAACAAAACCGAGTAGAGTCCTGTTTTAGTGAAGGCCATATAGCCTTTCTGTTTCAGGATATCTTTTACAGATTTTTTTTTTTAACACTAGGGTCTAATCAGGAAGCACACAATGCATGCATATGATTGTCATCTACATCTTTTATTAACTTTTATGAATGAATAACCAATAATCCACCTAAATTTTGCTCTAGATTATTTTAAAAGTTCCAAAATATTTTATGTCATCTGTAGATACTTCAGTGTATATCTTTGAGAAATAAGGACAATTTAAAAATAGTAATCATAATGCCATTGCCACACCTAAAATATTAATAATAATTCCTTATTAACAACATCAAATAGAGTTAGTTCAAATTTCCCCACTTGCTCAGAAATGTCTTTTGTAAGTGGATTTGTTCAAATGAAGATCAAAATAATACCCACACATTGTGCTTGGTATGATTTGTCCCTTAAATTCCATTTAATCTATGACAATTCCAAGTCTCCCTTCCCTGGGTCTGTTGTATGCTAGATAAACCAGGTCACTTGGCTTGGAAAAATTTCCACATTCTGAATCTGCCTGATTATATCTTAGTCCTTTTGTCTTTCTTTTTATAATTCTGGGGGTTAAATCTAGAACCTTGTGCTCTTTTGAGTCCTTTAACATGTTTGTCCATCCTATTTCCTACAAACTAGGATGGAAGGGAGCAGATTCAATTTTGGAGGTGGGGCAAAATGCTCATAGTTGATCCTGTGTCTTTTCTATTTCATTCCATGGTACCATCTGTTATTTATTTTTGCAGTCCTGGGGATTGAACCTGAGGCCTTACTCATGCTAGGCAAGCACTCTACCACTGAGCTACATCCTTCACCCTCACATACCATCTTTGCCTCTCTTTTTGTGATTATCAGATTGACTTGTGTGATGTGTCATTGCGGTCTTTTTTTCCCCCTTCTCTCTCTCTCTCTTTCTCTCTCTCTCTTTTTCTCTCTCTCTTGCACTGGGGATTGAACCCAGAGGCACTCTACCACTGAGCTACATTCAGCCCTTTTTATTTTTTATTTTGAGATAGGGTCTCACTAAGTTGCTTAGGGCCTCATTAAGTTGCTGAGGCTGGCTTTGAATTTGCAATCCTCCTACCTCAGCCTGCCAAGCCTCTAGGATTACATTCATGCACCACAATGCCCAGCCAGAAGTCTTTTTTTTCCAATGGTAAGATTACATTTTTAATATTAATAAACACAAAGACAAGTTTCCATATAGCAATGTCGATATGCAGACTCATGGAAAGCACAGTTATCCATATTCACTGAAGCAAAGAAGGGACCTATAATGTTCGATGTCAACATTGAAGTAAGATTGTGGCAGCATGTATCTCTAGTGAAGCTTAAGTGCATTATTTAATCCTGTTCATACAGGTATGTTTCAGGTTCCTGCTTTGCCTTAAAATTAATAAGTACACAGTTCTGATGACATTTGGGGACAGGTATACTTCATTTGTCATCAGAGAGAATTTTCTGAACTAATCAGCTCAAATACACTTTAGAATAACAGCTAATACACATATGGTTGCTTTTTCATAGCCAGTTGGGATACTGGTGAATCTTCTTTTTTTCTGTATCCTCTGGTTTATCCAATATCAGATTTTCTTATTCACCGAATGGTCTCTTGATAAATGAATGATGATGCATAATGCGTGGGGGAAGGGTGGCAAGAATGGAGGAAGGATAGATAGCAGAGGGAAGGGAGGGGTGGGGGCGGGATGGGGGGTAAAAATAATAACAGAATGTGTGACAGATACCATTGCCCTGTGTACATGCATGAACGCACAGATGGTGTGACTCTACTTTGTGTACAACCAGTGAAACAATAGCTGTACTCCATTTGTGTTCAATGAATCAATAAGTAAATACAAAAAACCACAAAGAAACAAAACAAACAAACAAACAAAAAAAACCTGTCTAGGTATTCTATACCACCATAATTTCTTCTTTAAGCAGAATTCATTACAGATTTATTCCTCAAACACCAAGACTGTTACCCTTACCGTATATAACAAACAGTTTTAAAAAACAACACAAAAATGATATTTGATAAATCTGTGAGCTTTTGGATCATCTTTCTTTGGATCAATTATTTATGATTTATCATGTTTTTCACAGATAGGGGACCTCTATCTTCACACAATGGCCAGAAGTCTTTTGTTATGGCTTCTATCTTAAATGTCCTCCAAAAGTCCATTTGCTGAAGCTTTGGTCCCCAGTTGATGGTGGAGAACCTTTAGGAGGTGGGGCCTAATGGAAGGAAGTTAGGTTATTGGAGTCATGCCTTTGAAGGAGATACTGGGACCCCTAACCCTTCCTGTTTCTCTTTTGGCTTCCTGGTTGCCATTAAGTGTACAGGTTTCCTCTTCCATACACTTTCAGCATAATGTATTACCTACCTTGCCACAGGCCAAGAAATGGGGAAAAGCAACCATAGACTGAAATCTCTGAAATTGTGAGCCAAGATGAATCTTTCCTCCTTTTAAGTTGATTTTCTCAGGTATTTTGTCTCAGCAATGCAAAGCTGACTAACATGTCTTTCCTGTTTTACTTGAGAGCACGTTTTAATCAAATCTTCCCATAACAAAGCTCTACTGCATCATTTGACATCACTGCATAAACACAGACGCTGTTAATATTAAAAATTTAAAGATACGTACACACCTACACACACATGCACACAACCTTCTCTTGCAAATGTGGAATAGGTCAGATAGTAAAGAAAGGATAAGAGCAATTCTAATAATAATAATCTTTCAAATTGCTCTCAAGCAATTCTAAAATCAATCTCTCTCAAGTTTTCTAAATAGAAAAAAAACACCATAAAAGTCAGGTTTCATCATGTCTTTCTGAATGCCTCATTTAGAATTTTTTTTTTTAACAAGGAAAGTAATTGAATGAGTATATGTTTGTACTAAGGTACTTTGTTATATTTATGACTCAAACTACAGTACCTTTTATTTCTTTTTATGTGTTTCTGGATTTAGTTTGCAAGTATTTTGTGAATGAATTTTGCATCTATGTTCTCAAGAAATATTGGTCTGTAATTTACTTTTCTTCTGATATTGTTGTCTGGTTTTCTCTAGTATCATCAGAAGAATGACTTCAGAATGGGTTGTGAATTGTAACCTTCCCTTCTACTTTTTGGAAGAGTTTTTGAAGGATTCATGTTAATTCTTCCTTTAAAATTTGATAGAGGGGCTGGCGTAAAGCACTTGCCTTGCAAGCACAAGGCTTTGGGTTCAATCCCCAATCACCGCAAAAAAAAAAAAAAAAAAAAAAGAGAGAATTTGGGGGCTGGGGCTTTAGCTTAGTGGTAAAATGCAAGGCCCCAGGTTTGATCCCCAGCACCCCAAAAATGACTTCAATAGCATTTATTTGTGAAGCTATCTGTTCCTACGCCTTTCTTTGTGGGAAGTTGTTTTGGTTATTAATTCAATCTTTGTAGTTGTTATAGGCTATTTATATTTTATATTTATTTTCAGTCACTTTGGTGTTCGTGGTTTCAAGAATTTGTCCAGTTTATTCAGGTAATTTAACTTGTAGGTATACAATTGTTCATAGTATTCCCTTACACTTCTTTTTATTTCTACGAAGTAATAATGTCTCTTTCCTCATTCCTGATTTTAGTAATTTGAGTCTTTTATATTTTTCTTGGGGAGTCTTGTTAAAGATTTGTCAATTATATTGATCTTTTTAAAGAAGGGACTTTTGGTTTTATTGTTTTTCTACTCACAGCCTTTATTTGGGGTATTTAAGTTTCCAACTGTTATAGTTGAGTTGTTTCTTTCTCCCTTCAGTTCTATCAGTTTTCAGTGTACTTTTGGGTTCTGTTTTTAGGTGAATATACATTTATAATTGCTAATACTTCTTGATGGATTGACCCTTTACCATTACAAAAGTTCTTCTATGTTTCTAGTAAACTTTTTCATATTAAAATCTAATTTTGGCTGGGATTGTGGCTTAGTGGTAGAGCACTTGCCTGGCATGTGTGAGGTACTGGGTTTGATCTTCAGCACCACATAAAAATAAATAAATAAAATAAAGGTATAAAAAATCTATTTTGTCTCATAATAATGTAGTGACTTCAGCTCTTTAAGTTACTGTTTGCTTGATATATCTTTCTTCCATACTGTTACTTTCAACCTACTTATATCTTTGAATCTAAAATGTGTCTCTTATAGACAGTATATAGTTAAGTCATCTTTTAAAATTTCATTCTATTAATCTTTGGCTTTTTTTTTTTTTTTTGGTGATGGGGTTCAAACTCTGGGTCTCATGCATGCTACACCTAGTGCTATGCCAAGTGGTACATCCCCTGCCTCCATCCTTAACTTTTAATTGGCAGATTTAATCCATTTAGTTATTAAAATTACTGATAAGGTAGGGTTTACATCTATCATTTTGTTCTTTGATTTCTATATCTTATCATTTTTGTTCATCTCTTCCTTCATGACCACCTTCTTTTGTGTTAAATATTGTCTAGCGTACAGTTTTAATTCTCTTTTATTTTATTACATATTTCAAAGTTATTTCATTAGTATTACCCCTGGGGATTCCAATTAACATATTTTAAATATTCATTCATTCATTCATTCATTCATTTATTTTGCAGTACTAGGGATGGAACCCAGGAGCACTATCACTGAGCAACATCCCCAGCCCTTTTTATTTTTTAATTTTGAGACAGAGTCTCACTATATTGCAGAGGCCATGAACTTGCAATCCTCTTGCCTCATCCTCCCTAGCAGTGGGTACTTTTAATTTAGCCTGAAGGACCCCTTTTAGTATTTGTTGTACGTTTACTAGCAACTACCTTTACAAAGTATGAATTCTTTGGAATATCTTTAAGCAATATTCTTAATGAAATACGTAGAAAATTACATATTTATGTAGATACACCCTACTCCCATAAATAAGGTTCTTCAGATGCTGTCTTCTCTCTCACCGACAAAAGTCCCACCTCTGAATCTTGTTTTCTTTCATAATATTGGCTTTGGAGACAGACTGCTTTGTCTTGTCATTCTAGTTTTGCCATTTACTAGTTTTGTGAACTGACTCCCTTTAAACCTCAGTTTCCTCATTTGTGAAATGGTGTTAATAAATTACATTATAGGCTTGTAGTGAGGATTTTTAAAGATCATCTATGTGTTATGTTCCATGAACTGCACAGTTATTTATTCAAATTAGTATTCTCTGTCCCCCAACCAAACTTCTAATAAGCAATCTGATTCAGACTATTTGCATTTGTTCTTTAACGTATACTTTTCCTCAGATTAGTACTAAATACACTTGGAGTCATAGCTAGTTAGATTAAGAATCTAAGGTACAGTCGTATAGAATCTAGAATTGGAGAATAAACCATAAAAGAGAAAGCTATAAAGGAAGTACAATAAAATAGAAGTGAGTATTTATCTGATTCCAGGGTGTAGAAGGCATTTTTAGGCGTCAATCAAAGGAATAAATAAGAGGAAAAGTTGACAGATACCCCACACAAAAATTTAAACTTTTTATGTTTTTAAAGTACAACATTTATACAAATTACAGCATTATAAAACAGCTCAAAGACAATGAAAAGCACAGATAATCTGGATGAGTGAGTTAAACAAGATACCAACTTCTCCCCACTCCATTCAGTCTTTCACAAATTTTCCTCAAAGTTCTTCCCAGTCCCACTATCATAATAATTTCAAAGAAAAGATGATTCTTATGCACAGAATAAGGCTCTCTTAAGTTAGCCTAATTGTTTACATAGGTACAGCAAGTGCTAATTTACCATATTAGCATCCTTAAATATATTTGGCAAATCTATAGTATTAGACAACTATTTCAGACTAAATTTAACTTCTAAATTTTCACAGTGGATATCATGTTAGTCCTTCAAAACCTCTACTATTTGCTATCCCAATGCTGGGAAACGAAGCCAAAGAAATTCCACAAGATTTCTGCGGCAGTATCCATAAATTTGAGTGAATTTTGAGGTCTCAAAAGTTTCTTCTTGAGGCCCTAAAATTTTTCACCTTGTAAGGCTGGGACTCTTTAAGCAAATATCAGGCCAATATTCCTTGGGTGGTGGTGTGGGGAGGGGTCTTTAAGCACTGGCTTCATAAATACCAGCAATGTTTGATCCTTAATATGGATTAGTCTTCCTGGCTGCATTATCACCTTTCTTAAATATGATCTCATGTTAGCTATTGATTGTACAT
This sequence comes from Glaucomys volans, assembly GCA_020662805.1. Taxonomy (NCBI): domain Eukaryota; kingdom Metazoa; phylum Chordata; class Mammalia; order Rodentia; family Sciuridae; genus Glaucomys; species Glaucomys volans. The sequence goes on from JAJEJO010049607.1 coordinate 513,122, forward strand.
TCAATGTGTCCAATTATGTCCTGGTAAAAAGGAAGGCAGATTCTTACTGAATATAATACAAGTTTCTGAATTCGGGAGAGTAAATGAAAATCAGATATTTAAAAATTTTCAGTTTTCAAAAGCAGAATGGATTACATATGGGTTATAATTTAAGAAGAGAAACAGCTTCCTTTTATGTCCCCAGAATAGAACATAAAAACATTAATAATATTCCAATTTCCAGTATCCTTATTCTCTGAATACTTTATTCATAACTTTATGACAAACCAAACAACAACAATAAACTTTTCTTTTTCAACTTCATTCAGTCCTATAAAGTTAATTCTTGCTCTGCTGAGTCTTGGGTTAGAAGTCTCATGACATCATCTACTGCTGACTTAAATACAGTGCTAGGAATCCTGACTCAGTCCACTGGTGTGGTCTAAGACTTGTCTAAGCAATGTCTGCACAGCTTTGAAGTGTTAGTAGTTTAAAGTATTGGTTCAATCCTTTTCCAGGAAACTTTGTGATCATCCTTTGTTGAAGACATCAACTGAACTTTTGCTTAGAGTTGAATGCTAAAGCCAGCATCAGGGTAAAACCAAAATGATCTGTAAAAGGCAGAGGATTCAAATGGCTGTGGTTAGTTTACTACTGAGAACATTTAATTGTGAAAGTTCTGAAAAGGGTCATAATAAGATTAAGGCAACTGACAGGAAAATTAGGGTGTTCCTGTAGCATACAAAGCAAATATAATAAATTTGCAAAAACATTTAAAAAATGTATCTAAGGACAGACCACAATTGTATTTTGTAATATCACAGATTGAAGATAACATAAAGCCTTGTTTTAAAAGAAATCAGTAATTGTTATATCTGATTTACAAAAATAAATGAACATAATTTACTATGAGATACAATGTAATAATACTGACATACAATATTTATATAAGCTAAGAATGAATAAGCATAAGAGAAGAATAGTAAATAAAGAGAATCAGTAAATTTGAAGTAGGGATTTGATATTTATATTTTCCACTAACTGTATTAATAAGATAAATCATTCCATGATAAAGATTTACTAGTCAGAAAGTGGTTTATGCAAGGCTGTGGCCCAGTCAGCATTCTGCATGACTAGAATGCATTCCAGTTGTCTAATATGATGAAGTGAAGCAGCACTAAGATCCTGACAAATGAGAGGCAAGAACATCAGCAAATTCCCAGAGATTTCCCATAAAGCAAGCAATTTCTAAAATATTTATACTATTACAATTTACCTATACAAATTAAACCTAAGGAAGGCTGAGCATCTCTTCTGACTTGATAACTAATGAAATTTACAATCATAAATAGATCAAATAAACCTAACTACTTCAAGCACTTCTTGTTTTATAAGGTGAAAGAAAAAGTCTTTGTGATTCTCTTAGGAACCCTCTGGAAAATCTTCAGGATATGTTAGAGATAAAAGATGTCCTGAAAGTTCTATATATTGATTTCTTATAATTAGGATCTGACTTGGGGAAGGTAAAACTTCAGAAGTCATTAGAAGATATTTGAACTCTTGGTTAAGAGAAAATAATGGATACCTGAGAAATGATACTTCATTACCTATTTAGTCAAAGTGGCAACAAAACATTTAAAAATGGATGTAGAAAGTAACATACTTTCAAGGCTGGGGATATAGCTCAGAAACAAGTGTGGAACCACTGTAAAGAAGCATGTACATTAAAATGACCAAAACACAGCTTCTCTATAAATAATAAAAATAAGAAGCAGGCGTATATATACTTAAAATTATGCTTAAGTAGCCAAAGTTTCAGCCTTTTCTCTTACTCAGAAATTATCCTGGTATCTAATGATTATACTGTAAGTAACTCAATATCAGTTCAAGGCTTTAAGTTATCTTCAATCTGTGATATTAAAAAAAAAATTTGTGGTCACACAGTCCTGGGATTATTCCCAGATAATCAGGAGGCTGAGGCAGGAGGATTGCATGTCCAATACCAGCCTCAGCAATTTAGCAATATGTTGTCTCAAAATAAAATAATAATGATTTTTATAAGGTTGGGGATATAGCTCAGTGGTAGAGTGCCCTGGATTCAATCCCCCAATTCCCACTACTGGAGGTGGAGTGGGGTAGAATTATATATAATGGTATTCTCTTTTCTTCTCTGTTTTTACATGCATTTTCTATTTCTTTTTATAAAGAACACATATAATAAAAAAGTCGCTTAAAAATTCTAGAGAATGAAAGTTTCAAATAAGTTAAGGCCTTTCTGAAGATGCCTGTGCAGAAGAGAATTCCTTTACGAACTAAAAAATGTCATTATTAATTAGAGCACATCCTCTGAAGACCTCCACTGGACCATACTTCTTAACTCTATGAATTATTCTCTATATTTTGAAAAAGATATATTTATTTGTATAAATAAATTTGTAGATATATTTATATATTTTATTTTTAATATATATTTAGATTTTTAAATTTTATATATGTACATATACTATATACATATACATATATATATATATATATATTTTTTTTTTTTTTTTTCAGTGCTGGGGCTCAAACTCAGGGCCTTCCTATACCACTGAGCTATGCCTCCAAAATAATTTTTATATATTAAATTTAAGAAGATCCTGATAATTTTTCATTGCTACATCTTTCTTCAGTTACCCTGAATTAGAATTTTAAATTATGGTTATTTGATATTTCCTTCTTTATGATAAAGAGAAAGATGAAACTGAAATGTTTTAATCTAAATTTTAAGTACTTGAAAAAGCCTAAAGCGGAATCTCTCCTGATTCTTGAATTAATGGTTTTAAGTATACCTGTAAGGATTCTCTAAGTTTATGCTTAGCTTTTCAATCAGATATTGTTGCTTCCTGTCATGAAAAAGGAAGTAGGTTATTGAAAGAAGATCTAAAAGTCCTAAGTATTTATTGAGACCCTTTCTTTTTAAGTCAAAATTAGAAAACAGCACTTTGGAGGAAGCAGAGCACATTTCCAATAGTTCCAATAGTTCTGTTTGTATTATAGAATCTCTGTAAGTTGTTGCAGGATATTGACTCCTGTTTAGAAAAATCCTACTTTAAACCCAATTAATTATATATTTTGAGACCTATTCTCAAAATGGAAAGTGAAGTGGGATGTACTTTAACAAATGAAAACATTGTTACTACTTATTTGTCCCAGTGGAAAATATGAAAAGAAAGAATATAGTTTAAACTTGCCCTTACCTTTGGGGGACTTACTATCCCCAAATGGGCAAGTAGGTATTTGTTTTTAATGAGTCTGAATAATTTTATTTTCCAGGTTGATGATTACCCAGAATTTTTGAATTCACCAGATAGAGAAATCAATCAACACATTCGTATCATCTATTCTTCAACTGTTTTGAAAAAAGAGTGTGAAAAATCAAAAGGTGTCAGGAAATTCATAATTCCTTTTCACCATGCCAATGGTAACAACAAAAAAGGTATGTAATATATTTCTTGAAATGACATAAGATCAGTTTCTTTATGAGGTAGAAAAGCTACCCAGTGTTCCTTACATTGGAGATGAACTGACTAATTCATTACGAGCAGCACAATGGCAGGGCACAATTTGCAATAAATTTAGGGTATATGGAAAGGAAGGAAAGATCGGAGGGAGAAAAAGACAGGCAGGACAAAGGGATAAAGGAAGAAAGGGAAAGAAAACTATATTCAGTAAGTTTTTGTTTTTGTTTTGTTTTAAATAATGAGTTAGAATTTGGATTCCATTTGGTCAGTTCTTGTTTAATTTTTTTAAAAATATTTTTTAGTTGTAGATGGACACAATACCTTCATTTTATTTATTTATTTATTTTTTATGTGGTGGTGAGGATCGAACCCAGTGCCTCATGTGTACAAGGCAAGTGCTCTACCACTGAGCCACATACAACCCCACCCTGAGTTCTTGTTTAATTTTAATAATCATATTGACATCCACTGATTTCAACAACAATAAGAAAACCTGGTGAAGAAGAACAGAGGGAAACCCGAAGGAATGTGAACTTTGCTCTAGGATACCCCTTGATAGTCATCTCTGTAGCCAGCCCTGAACCTCCTACTAGCAAGAAAAGCCACGAGGTCCAGCCTAAATAGTTATGATTATCAATTACATTTATTCTTCATTCAGAAATATTTGTTAAGAATCTTCACTATCAAGAAAACCAGAGCTGAATAGTAGTTAGAGTGGCAAAAACAGATTTTACTTAGGACTATTGAAATAGGGGAAAAGAGACCTTAGTAACTCTGAATGCAGTGTGGGCAAAGGAGCATTTATAGCTAAGGATCTGGGTGGGGTCAGTGGATAGAAAATTATTAAAAAGAAACATCAGGGGTTAAGGGAGGATACTGGCTAAATCGATCTAATAGGATTCTTGCTAAAGGCAGGCTGGGGTGATAGGACATCACCTGGAGGACTCTGGAGGATAAAAAAATCAATTAGTCATAGAAAGTGATCAGATACAGAAAATAAGGGATTCTAGCTAAACCAGCTTAGCAGGATTCTTGCTAAAATTGGACAATGCAGTGAACATAGAAGTCTAAAAGTTGAGGCATAGTTGAAAAGTTCAGAAGAATCTGAGTAGAGTTTGGTTAAGGAGAGAATCTTTGTCACCACCCAAGAGCTATATACATGACTAGATCAATCTTGTCTTTAGAGAGCCAGCATCTGATCCAGGTTATGTTCCTATTGTGCCCAAATGGACGATCCATGATGCAGTGGGGAGAGAAGGGGAGGACAAGGAGTCAGGGCTCTTGGCACTCACTTGCTGCAACCAGAACTGCCACCCTTTATGTTTCACATTTGGTGCTTTTCCTGTGAAGAAGTTAAAAAACTCCAAGGAGGGAAAAAAATATAAATATATATATAATATATAATATATATATAGATTTTTTATATAAAATATATAGTTCAGTAACAGTGTTTTCATGGTCTCCGAGAGAGAGAGAGAGAGAGAGAGAGAGAGAGAGAGAGAGAGTGTTACAATAAGAACTATGTATTAGGTCTTTGTCCCTGATTCCTGACACAGAGCTTTGAAAACCCTTGCAATTTCCCAAGTGATGGACCTAATAGGAATACTGTTATTCATAACAAACTCCTTTCAACAATACCAGAGTTCAAATGAAGTGGCACTTGGTTAGCTTCTTAGTAGCTTCAGGATTGGGGCTGGCTGTCAGAGTAACTATGTGATTACAGAATTGTAACCTTTCAGTCCTTTCCCATCTCCACTTCCACCCTGACCTCCAGGGAGGGGAGAGGGTCTGGAGACTGAGTGAATCAGCAATGGCCAGTGATTCAATCAATCACTGCCTACCTAATGAAATTTCCACAAAAACTCCTGAATGATGGGGTTTGGAGAGCTCCCAGGTTGGTGACACAAGGAAGTTATTGAGAGGGGTATGCTAGGAAAAGGCATGGAGACTTCCAGCCCCTACCTCCAATATGTTGCCCTATGCATCTCTTCCATTTGGTTGCTTGGGATTTGCATCTTTCCTAATAAACTGGTAATAGTAAGTAAAGTACTTTCTTGAGTTTCACGAATTGTTTTTGCAAATTATTGACTCTGAGGTGGGGGTCATACGGGGGAAGAAAGACTTTTCTATACTCTTTTAGGTTCTGTGGTTGGGTCTGAGAATCAACAAGAGGCAGATTAACAGGAGGAAAACATACAAGTTTTATTTGATGTTAACCATTTTACATAGCAATGGAAACTTTGTGAAAGAGAAATGAAGACTCCCCAAAAGAAGACAGACCTAAAACTTACATATCATCTAAACAAATGATGATAAATTGTGGAGCTGGGAGAAGAGAAATCAAAGGGGTTTGGGCTAGGTGCTGTTGTCAATGGGTAAGCGACCAGAAAATACATAGGGGAAACTAATAAATGATAAGGGTTATTTTAGTAAGTTTGTACAGATTCATCTTGGTGTCAACTCCCTATCTCTAGGGATAAGAATGTTTTTTTCTAGGTATGGGGTAGAGTGGGGAGGTTATATTTTTTCATGGGAAATTTATGCCCCACTTTAAGATAGGCCAGTGAGCCCTTCACACATCTGCTATTTCTCAAGTACCCTCTGGTCAAATGGTCAATATGCCAATGTGGATTATTTGGGAATGGCTTGTTCCGGCCCTCTTCATGGGGACCATCTGTCTGAAGTGGGAGCAGTCTTTTGGGAGTGAGCCCATAACCTGTGGGGTGTGTGCCAATTCCGGGTAGTTAGTGCCAGAATTGAATTGAATTGCAGGACAATAATTTGGTGATCAGAGAATTGAAGGACTGGTTTTTAGGTGAAGGAAAACAACCCCACTAATTTGGTGTCAAAATGTTGTGAAAAAAAATAGCCCAGATATTTGGAGATAAAGATATATAGATATAGATGTTCCTGGAAAGATCTATGAGTCCTTTAATGTGTCTACTCCTATGATTGGGAATTAGTGAAAAGCAGAGAAAGAGAGCATGAACTTGAACTTGGCTAAGCCAGGTTTGAATTCTGGCTCTTACATCTCTTGACTGTTATCTTCTGCAAATCACTTAACCTTTTGACACTCAATATATATCTATAGTCATTATATTACATGGAATATTATGGGCAAGGTTGGGCACACAGCTGGGATGGCTGACTTAATGGAGTCTGTCATTAGGATTGTATCCTTTGCATAAAAGGAGAAGGGAAGAATAAAGGTCCAGGGTGACACGTGGATAAGTCATTCTACATTTGGTGTCTAGCCAGTGTAGGCAGACTAGCCTTTATTAGTCCATTCATTGTTCACTAAACTTCACTTCAAGTGAAACTCAGAGCCTCTTAGATTACTGAGTAGCTACAAGATGTGAGCAAATTATGTTTGTACACTTTCATGGATAAGCACTTCTCCACACTGACATGCTAGGGCATGGAAACTGTTTGTAAAAGTTGTTGTAATTAGTAGGCTTATCAAATCCCTGGTTGCTTACCAGGTCTCTTGTTGCACTAATTAGGGTATGCAACTGGTGTTGGTTGCCCTAAATGCATATTTACCCTTGTCCACAAGCATAATTATTCTTGACTTTTTCCCCCAACATATATAGGAACATAAAAATATACATCAAAAGAATACAGTAGAATATGTAGAGGTTTTATGAAATTTAAGTTCCTAGAAACCTTGCAAATGATGTTAAAGCAATGAAGAGATTATCTTGTGTACATGCATATAGCTATTCATAGATCACAAGTTTTGCTACCTGTTCTTTACTTTCATACCCCAAAGCACAATCTGACACTTGTGCTGGAACTTTTGAAACACAAAACTATCATGATCACATGGAGCTATGGCACATATTAAAAGAAGAAGAAAAACACCCCTTTCCGATCATGCCAGTAGTGATATGTGCTATATTCTGTTTTCCTCCAAACTGTTGGTTCCTTGGTTTAGATATTACTATATGCCATACGACCCCATGGTTCACCCCCTAGACATTTTGTAATATGTTACCCTGAAGCAAGACACAGGATCACACCTATTTAATTGTCATTACCTATATCCTTAATGTTAATAATGATGATGTCATGCCTAGAGAAGCACCAAGCATTAACTACTGAGTATTTAAATACAGATTATTAAGACTGGCTCCAAGCCTCTTGGGTGAAAGCCTAGGGAATATTTTTATCATGTGGCAAAATTGTCCACACACTAGTCAACTCAATCATCTGAACAAAGGAAGATCAGAATTATAAGTCATTTGTACTAATAAAACTTAGTTTAAATTATCATATTTCACAGGATTCTCAATTAGGCCCAACTTTTTCAGAAATATAGAGAAAAGGAAGTTTTTCCTTTTTAGTATACATGTGTTCTTATATAGGTAGATTATGGTTAGCACTTTTGAGTTGTACTTTTTACACTTATATGGCTTTTAAAGTCTGTTAATCAGCTTTTACTGTAACAAATACTTGATACAAAGCGACTTAATAAGAGGAAAGATTTATTTTGGCTCATAGTTTTGGAGGTTTTAACCATGATCAGTTGCTCCTGTTGCTTCTGGGCCTGTGACAAAACAGCCTATCATGGAGGGACGCACATAGTGAAAGAAACTGCTTTCCTCATGCTGGTAAAGAGGAAGGAAGAGGCTGGGTTCCAATACTCCCTTCAAGGACGTGTCCTTAATACCTAACTTCCTACTACTAACCCTTACATTTTAAAGGTTCTACCACTTCCCAAAAGTGCCATGAGCTGGGGACCCAGCCTTTAACAGGGACCTTCGGGAGACATTCCAGATCCAAAGGATAGCAAACTTTAAATGAACAATACTGATGGGAACAGAATGAAAGTAGTGAGCTGGATTAGTTGCTAAAGATCTTGCATAGGTTGGTTATTAAATACTTGTTGTAGGTATATCCTAGAAATGTTTTATATCTAGCCAAATTATGTATAATACTGCTACCTGTGGTCACTGAGCTCTTGAAATGTGGCTAGTTCTACTGAGCTAACCCTAACCCTAACTCAACATAAGTTGAGTTTACTGTTGTTTTCTTTGCTGTACAGAAGAATTTTAATTTGATGTCATACCATTTTTTCATTCTTGGTATTATTTCCTGAGATACAGGAGTCCTATTCAGAATGTTCCCTAATTTTACAAATTAAGATACTGAACCTAGAATAGTAATAAACTAACTTGTAAAGTTCACACAGGCAATTTTTGGAAAGGTCTGAATTTGAGCACATTTTAATGTCAGAGCTGACGGTTTTTTGCTCTATCAGATTGCCCAACTATAATCTCAGACTTGCAAGTTTTGATGAGGATTTATGAACTGTCACAAAATCAGGACATGTAGTTGGGTTTTCTTTGTGAATTCAATCAAATTATATAATTAATAACTAATTATTAATTTTTATTTGTTTTTTTAAGTCAAGGAAGAAAATAATGGCCTTGTATTTTGGAGAAGCCAAAAATGTAGAAGTCTGAATGAATCCTCTCTCAGGTGAGATTGTTGTTTAGAGTATGTTTTTAACTTGCTAGCCAAAAGTTGCAATTTGTTTTTCTTTTTGTTTTTTTCTCTAATACTTCTGAAGTGAGTTCTATGTATCTCATATATGTAATAATGAAGAAGACATTTTGAGAAAACTTTCCCCTGAATTCAAATCCAAAAAAAAATACATATTTTTTCTCATTTCCATGGAATATGTAGATGTCCACAAATAAATAATTGATAAAACTGAATTAAAAAACATTCAATGAGCTCTGGGTCTGTATAGGACACAATATTGGGCTCTGTGATGGATACATAGATGAGTAAAGTATAATGCCTATCCTTCAGAAACTGATCCTGGCCAACATATAACATTTTCATAAAGATAACAAACATAAACATGCTAAAGGTCCTAAATGAGTTGGAGCAGTGTCAAAGATATTTGAAGAGGGTAAAGATTATATTCAGTTTGGGAAGAAGTTAGAATGTCAGATGACAGTTGGTGAAGGGGTAGTGCACATGGAGATGGGAATATTGTAAATGGTGGGAATACTGGAAACTAAGAGGCAGGTAAAATTGGAACATGTATTAGAAACAGTAAGCAGTCTAGCATGACTTAAATATAGAAATGGAAAGTGAAATTTGGTCCATGTTTTGGAGGTTCCTAAAAGGTCTGATGAAGATTTTACATTTCATTTCATAGAATTTGAGAAAACTATTCAAAATGTGACCAGGAGGATATGATAGAAACCATTATCACAGAAAAAGAATCTGACAGTTGTGCTTAAAATGAATTGAAGTGAGGAAAGATCAAAGATTGGTGGGAAGTAATGAGAACCAGAACTGGGGTGGAGGTAGCAAGAATAAAGAAAAAGCAATGGAAGGAAGAAGCATTTCAAAGGCAGAATCCACAAGACTGCAGTTGATTGAAAATATGAGAGGTGGAGAAGGAACCCACTGTGGTTTCCAGTTGGGGTGACTGAGTGGTGATGCCTTGCAAAGAAATAAGGATGGGGCTGGAGATATACCTTAGTTGGTAGAGTGCTTGCCTTGCATGCACAGGGCCCTGGGTTCAATTCCCAGCAACACACACACATACACACACACACACACACACACACACAAGATGCAATGCAGGGAGATCAGGTCCAAGGACTAGGTTTTGACAGGGTGAGCTTGAGATCCTAGAAGGTGTCCTCTGCTGGAGAAGTTCATCTGGAGTTGAAATTTTAGTCTGTAATGAGAGAGAGAAGTCTGGGTGTAAGGAGATTACCAAGTTGCACAACTTCGAGAACAATACTATTATATAATTATGAATCTAGACATTAGAAAGAAGAGGGGAGCATAGGATTCTGAGAGCTGTCTGTCATGGGATTTGTAGACATGGAGAAAATTAATGTAGGTTGGAGTCCTGAAAGGTCATGGCAAGGAGAGAGATTCACATTAGGAAATCACTGCAGAATGCTATACAGGAAAAGTGAAGTCCTGCCTGGGGAGTCTTCACAAGCCTGTGGTGACCATGCTGCATGCTGGAATTGCTAGTGAAGGCTGCCTTTTCTTACTGTACTTTCGTTTTTCACTTTGTCACTGAAAAAGAGAACCTATATATTCTCTTCTAATCCTAAGTTATTATAACTTCCTTTCTCATGCACAAAAAAAATGGTTTGCAATTTTTTCACCCTCACTGGGAACACATCAGATCATTTTGCTTTATAGAATTTTAACCTCAAATGCTTTATTTTTGGGTCTGGGAGCCAAGCACAGTCGTATATACTTGTAGTCCTAGCTATTTAGGAGGCTGCAGGAGGATCATTTGAGTCCAGGAGTTCAAGACCAGCCTGGGCAACAACATAGTAAGACCCCATCTCAAAAAAAAAAAGTTCTTTTGGGACTGGGGGTGTAGCTCAGTGGTAGAATGCTTGTCTAGCATGTGTAAAGGCCCTGAGTTTGATCCCCAGCATGGATTCCCCACCAAAAAAAATTTAATCCTAGGATCTTACAACTATCTATTTTGGACAACACAATTGGTGGAAAGTTGGCTACAATAACTAATATTTTCCTAAAGGCGTTTAAAGAATTAGCTATAGAAACATTCTCTGTGTTTCTGTCAGCATTCTCAAGGCTTTGGAGGCTCTGATTATATAGAAGCTAAAACATCAGAAAAAACTTATTGACTATGACAGAATTGACTCATAAGTATTGTTACGCATTGCAAACTTCAAAATGCTCATTAGGGCCCCTTTATAATGGTGGCATTAGGGAAGGGACAACAGCTGGTGTAACTGAACTCTTTATACTAAGATTTCCCAATGGGGTGTTATTGGTATTTTGTGGTGTACCATTCATGATGGTGTGAAGTGGTTCCACACATTGAGGAAATTAAGCTTCTCTGGCTCTTGTCCACTAAATGCCAGTAATGCTTCCTATTTATGGTGGAAACTAAAATCACCACCATGCATTTACTGTGAATGCCCCTGCTGGTTCCAGCTCTCAACACACTGGTCAAGTGGTCAAGTTTGTTAACATTTATTTCCTCCATCCTGTGCTCTTTCCCCTTTCTCTATACAGTCCTTTCTTTTGTCTTCCCTGGTCAATATCCTTGCTAGTCCTGTAAGATTTTGTGCCTAGGTTTTTACTAACTACACAGTTTGAAAACATAATAATACAGATTCAAAATGGTTACTCCTCAGTGGGATTTCACTTTAACAGGCATCAAAACCAGAAGACCCAGGAAGAAGTTCAAGTAGTAGAATTTAATTTTAACAGCCCTACTGAGGTAGAATTGACATACAATAAACTGTGTGTACCTGTTTTGTCATATAAACCCATGAAACTATCACCACAATCAATACCTATATCTGTCCCCTCACCCAACTATGATCTGGAAAACTTTTTCAGTAATCTGCGACAAACATTAGGTCTTATTTGGATTATTTCCTGCCTCTCAGGGCTCATTGTCTTTTGTTGCCTGATGTCTTTTGAAAGCTATTTTTGCATACTTTGTCCAATTTTTGGTTGTTTCAGGTGGGAGTGTTTTTCTGGCCCCTATTACTTCATCTTGGCTGGAAGCAGAGGAAAAACTAGTAGAATATTAGCTTATACCAGTATGTATGGGAAAAAATTTGGACTGGTATTAGATCCTTCCTGGAGCCAGTGGTCATTCTGGAATTTCCATAAAAGAGAATCTTTTGGGGTAACAATAGAGGAGATTATGGAACTCATTTGCTTAGACTATATGCTTATTTGGGGTGGCCCTTTTTCCTTCAGTGGTCACAACTACATTGTTTTTATGTAGTGAAGATATTTATTTGTGGTGGCTCATTCTGGGGAGGACTATTGGAGATCCTACAGAGTGAAGAGGCACTAAAGCCAAACCCTCTTGGCTACTGCTGTTGGGAGCCTGCTCCTTCAGACCAGTTTTCCAAATCTAGTTTTTGACTGTTAGTGAAGATAATCCTGAAGCTCAGAAAGACTCCCAATTTTCCAAAATTTGTGAATGCCTTTTACAAAAAGACAAAACCACACACTTTTAGAAACTTTCTTAACAATGTTAAGTATCCAAAACAGGTTTAGCTTGAGAAGTCAATTGAATATAAGAGCTCATTTTCCCCAAGCCCTCCTGCTGTTTGAAGTTAGATTGGTTATAGGAACTTGAATTTACTTGTCAGTAAGCCAGAATCTGGGACACCCAGATCTTTCCTAAGTGGTGTTACTACTTTGAGATTAGTCTACACTCTTTAACACATGCTGACTGGGCCACATGAGGAGGCAGTCCAGGTCATCTGGAGTGTGGAAATAAAGCTGACCTGGATTAATGGCAAAAAGCCATGACTTCTTCAAGTTCAAATGATTCTATTAACTAGTTACAAAGGTTTGGGGATTGCTGGCATGGATACTCTACAATGACATCAATTTTCTCTTGGATTGTTGAGACTTCTGAGTTCTATACCCATAATATATTTCTCATCCGTTCATTGAATTCTCTTTTCCCACTTGAGATATTCTGGTATAAGCCGTGATCATCTGTCACCTGAACACCTCTAACTACTCCTCCCTGCTCCATTCCTGGTATCACCCCATCTTTGCCTGATTATCTGTTAAATACCTGAAAGCCAAAGTGATCTTTTCATAATGTCCTTTCTTGCTTAAAACCTTTCAGTGGCATTCCACTGCAGAAAAAATAAAACATTTACCGTCTAGATACCCTGCAAGACTGGGCCTTGGCACACTGCACCAGCTTCACCTCTCACTTATCACAAAGGCTAGAGCACACCTCAAGCTCTGTCCTTTCCCCTTTGCCCACTTTCTTATCCTTCAGGTATTAGCTTAAATGACCCCATGTCAGAGAGGTTTTGCCTGCTTACCAGGTCAAGATATACCACTCTCTGACAAAAATGTACACCTTTCTTTATGACAGTTTATTTCATAGCACTTTTGAAAGCTACAATTACATGTTTATTGTTGTCTGTCATTCCACTAGAATGTAAACTCCAGGAGGGTAAGGATTTATATACTGCTGTTCACTGATACATTTCTGTTGTTGGCCCAGTGCCTGGGACATAATAGATACTTAATACTTACTTACTGAATGATCCTGTTCTTTACAACCTAGAATGGCTTACATTATATGGACTTACAGGAATGTGATCTGATCTAAATCCATGTAATAATGAACCATGTTTTGAAGGGGTTGATGTACTTTTACTATTGTCCTCAAGGTCGTGATTTCTGAGCTTCTGCAGGAAGGCTCTGTCTAGTAGCTGGACACTAAGTGAAATTCTGAGCATGGCCTTCATGACTGGAAGGGTTAAGGGAGAGGCAGTTCCAGTGACAGCCATTCATGTGCTTCCAATGGTCTTCACTGCATATTTTGACATATGCTTCCCAAAGTTTTCTAGAACACTGATATAGAGACTCATTGTTTTTCTTCACTTTAGAAAAATAAACAGTTTCTAATGAATGGTTGCAATATTTGTTTTAGGTTATTATGGAGGTTAGAACTCTGTTAAACTTGGCAGAAATCTAGTTTGGGTTAAAAGGGGGATTTATTGGAATTACTGGGGCAACTTCTGTAATTCAACATTCATTCAGCAGTTAGATTACTGATAGAAAGATAAACAGGGAAACACTGTAGTAATCTGATTTTAAGTCCTTTGGGTATAGGCCAAGGAGTGGGATAGCTGGGTCAAATGGTGGATCCATTCCAAGTTTTCTAAGGAATCTCCACACTGATTTCCAGAGTGGCTGCACCAATTTGCAATCCCACCAGCAATGTATGAGTGTACCCATTCCCCACATCCTCGCCAACACCTCTTGTTGCCTGTATTCTTAATAAATGACATTCTAATTGGGGGAAACAGATGTACATGTAGGCCTATTTATCTGATCTATCTAATCTGATATATTCTAATTATTGGGCTTTATGTTCAATTTTAGATGAACAATGGTGAACAAAATCAGCAAAGGTTAGAAACCAAACCATGGTAATTCAGGAGTGGTAAGAATGAAGCTGGCATTTAGGCACAGCTGGAATTGGGTGCTAAATGCACAGAATTCTGTCTCTGTCTCTGTCTCCTCTAATGTTTGTCCTTCAGCTTTGTTTTCTCTCACTGAATCTCTTGTCCTTCATGGGTCAGCAAAGTAAGTCACCACCTGTCTTAAATTCTCTACAGCTCCCACTACCATATAGACCAACTCACATATTTTCTTTTCTCAAATTTTTAAAATCCTGGAGGAGGTTTCTAACTATCCAGATTGAATCAATGACTCACTGTTAAAAAATATCCACCATGGACAAGATCTCAGGGTCTTTAAAAACATGGCAGCTTCTATGTACCCCATGTGTGGAGTGGAGGAGTAGTTGCCAAGTAAAGAGGGTGGGGAGGGAGCTAGGTCTACTAGCCTTTAGTTTTCTAGCACTGTCATCTCCATAATTAAACATCTGAATTAGAGGTCTAAACAAAGGGCAGGCTGAGATAGAAAATACTAATTAGAGGACTAAAGGATGCTAACATGTGCAGAGCTTTGAAACACCTCTTAGGTGTAATGCAGACCTAATTATGAGAAACTGCGGGTCACAAGAAGGATGCTGTTATCTTGGGACATGAGACTTACATTAATATGATTACTTTTTGAGGCAATAATAAACAACAGGCCTCCAAACACCTAAGGGATGGAAAACAGACTTGTGATCTCTGATGATAAGATTAATATTTAGGTCTCTCTCTCTCTCTCCTTAGGGTAGCTCTCCATCAGTGGATAGCTCCATGTATTCACAAGCATTTTACAAAAGAAAACATGAGCAGGTTTTTCATCAAAATTATTTTTTTAGGAGAGGTGTATCATGACCTTCTTAAGAATTCCCCAAAGGTGGAAAGGGGCGGAGTGGGGAGAAAAGACCAACAAATTCTCCAATTCTTTATTAACTGAATCTCAGTTTTGTTGGGATGGTCTGTTTAAAGCATTTGCCTTCCTAGACATCCTTGTTAATGGGGATGGCCATGTGGGCAAGTTCTATGCGATTGCTATAAGCTGAAATTGGGTGAATTTTATATACATCATGTAGTTTTTTTTATTGAAAAATTGTTATTTATTAGATAACTTCTGAATTAATATAAATGACAATAACTTGTACATACATTAATTCAAAATATTTTCACAAAGCACCAAGTAGAACAGTTTCCTATCTTTCACCAAAAACACCTTTATTATCATTTAAAGACTGCTTCAAACTTTATTTAGGTTTTTAATCAAGAAACCTAAAGCTGCCAATCAGAACTTCTAATTAGCGTGAGATGACCAGGTTAAACCCTTATGAGTAAAAAATAACTTTTAAGTTGACCTATCCATTCCAACCAAGGGGATATGCAGACCTCAGGCTGGTCATCACAGGTCACAGGTCCATAAGACAAATATCCTCACAGCACACAAACAAAACGAGTGATATATATATATATATATATATATATATATATATACACACACATATATACACACACACACACATATGTATATATACACACAAAGTGAGTACAAAGTATCATGTAAAATACATGTTGTGCATATTTGGGGAGTAATTCCTATTTCCCATGAGCATACAATGCAGCAAGGGATACAGAAACAGACACCATTCACTAATCCACAAGACAGTGGAAGAAATGAAAGTCCTGTGCCTTGGAATGGAGTGGAGGCTTCAAGGACCAGGTGGCATCTGAGCCAGCCAGGAACATGAGTGGATATGGAAGCATGTGGGGAAGGATCTACATGGTTGGAGAGGACAAAATGAACCAAGACACAGCCACAGACTTACTGACTAGTCAAAAGACAGTGGAGTGTTTGTACTGGCTGAAGGGATGTACTCTAAGAGAAGCATAAAACAGAGAACAGGAACCTTCTCCAACAAGAGGGCAAAATACCTTCCCCAGAGGAGCCAACTGCTCTCTTTGGAGGTGAAATAGCCAAGGATCACTCTGCAGGTCACCCTCCACCCCAAGGCCCTAGTCCCCTGGAATCAAATTCATGAGCAAGAATCTTCCTTCATGTAAACTGCCTTTTCTCCAAAAAGTAAAACAAAAACACAAGCAAAGAAAAAAACATTCAAAAGAAAAATAATCAGAACAAGCTTCCACCCCTTCTACTTCCCTGTGTGTCCCAGCTGTCATGCTGGAGACAGGGTCTGCTTTGTTACTCACACTGGGTCATTACTGCAAGGCATCTAGCATATCATGCTCCTAAAACAGCTCCCATCCAAACAGCCAACACCACACAACACATAAGCTTACCTAAACAAAGGGCAGCATCAACTTAAGGATCTACTGATGTTACTACACTAACAGCATATTTTAGCCTTTTTTTCTGACTCATTTACAAAATATCTGCACTTGGTACTGCTATGGAAGCATTACAAACATTGCATTAGATTCCTCTTCTTGAGGTAGTTCAAAGTCTTTTTTTATTTTTTATTTTTTGGGTACTGGGGATTGAACCCAGGGGCACTCGACCACTGAGCCACATTCCTAGCCCTATTTGTATTTTATTTAGAGAAAGGGTCTCACTGAGTTGCTTAGGGCCTCATCGTTGCTGAGGCTGGCTTTGAACTCGTGATCCTCCTGCCTCAGCCTCCCAAGTGCTGGGATTACAGGCGTGCGCCACTGCGCCTGGCTTAGTTCAAGGTCTTGAGACAGCAAATTTACATTTTTTTCCTACTACCATGAATGGGTAGTAATTGTAAAAGGCCTAAAACCAAACTCCTTCTCCCCTGATTCTGGAGTACTGTAATTTTCCCCCTCAGATAACAAGCTAACAACTGGAAAAAAAACTATATAAAAGTCATATAAAAATTTTAGAAACAAGCAAAAAACCAAGAAAGAATCTGTCATCAAACTAAGTCTAAACTTTCTACAAACAAAACAAAACCTTCCTTGGTTCACCAAACCATGGGCATTTTATAAACTAATCAAGTCATTAACAGCTCATTTAAAACAACAACAACAACAAAACACCTGGTATGCAATTCTAAAATGACACGTCCACAAGGAGAGAGGTTTGGTGAAACTGTCTGCAGGAGGCTACCTTGTAGGCCAGACCCCCCTCAGGTCTGCTTCAGAGGTGCAGGGATATTGGCAGAAGCCTGCTCCAGGTAGTCCAAGGAGCCTGAGGGACCTCTGCTGGCTTTTTGTGCTGCACATTGATGTCCTCCAGCACCTGCTGCCAATGCCTTAGCTTTGTCAAATGCTTCTGCACCAGCGCATCTTTCCGCTGCAATTCATTCCTTAGTTCTGAGACGTCCTCTTTGATAACTTGCTCTGGTTTCTGGACAGACAACTGCAATCTTTTTTGTAGAAAAAAGCATTCTGTCTGTCTTGCAATATCTAGAAATTTCTGGATACACTGATCAACACCAGTTCGAATTTCTTCCTGATCGGTGCCATTGACACAATCCTGACTCACGAGAGAAGCAAAGCAAGCCTTGAATAACGACTCCAATTCATCCACCAAGATGCTGCTAGAGGTTCTCCGCGTGCCAGGCACTGCCTGGAGCAGGGAAACCTGGCCCAGGAGTCCCGATGGGGGTGGCGGCAGCCCCTGAGGCTGCCCAGAGAACATACCGCCCAGCGGAGCCACCATGTTTGGGATCTACATCATGTAGTTTACATTTTAAGGCTAATAATCCCAGATATACTCTCTATTGGAAAGATAGGCCATGTGACATATGATTTCATGTGCCATAGTAACAGTAATATAAGTTTCTTAAAGATGGTTCTTTCAGTGTTTACTTTGGACATGAATGTTTTGACTTTTCCAAACAAGGCATCCTGTCTCCTGTAGACATGGGTATTAACTCCAGAGGCAGAGGAACTTGAACATTCCAAAAACAAAACCAAAAAATCCCTCTTTTTTCTTATTATGCCCCTTGTACCTGAGTCAGTGCAGTAGGCATTACACGTCTGTTCAACAGTGACTAGTGGAAATACACGCAAGCTGATCCCTGTACTTAGTATGTGCTGTACATCACACACCATGGAGGAGGACCCCTGTGTGAACATTGATTAGCACATCCCATCTCCTGCCCCAGCATCACAACAGGTAGCCTTGGTTCCTGCAGTGATGGCTTTCTGCCAGAGCACATTAGAGCACAGCCAGTCAGGTTGACCTTAAGATATCTGACTTCTTAGTACAAGTATTAGCTGTCTTCTCCACTAACAGATTGCAAAGTGCTGTTCTGAAGGCCAGAAGTTATTCTAGCTCAGTTACTTCCCTCTTTCCCAACCCTTCATTGCAAGCAAATTCTGCTTTAACTGAGCAAACTTTAAAAAGCATGAAAGAATAAAATAACAGGGCAGAAATCAATATAATAAATAACAGGGGGAAGAACAACATGAACAAGAAAAAAGATCAATACTTCATCTCTCTTTCTTCTTTGATAACCATAGGGTTTTTTTTTTCTTTTCTTTTTTTAATTATCCCTAGTAATTGCAAATACCTTGGACAAGGATGGGGCTTTTCTTTCTTTTCTTTATACCACATTTCCATAATATAGTCAGGGTAGTCGATATTACCCTGGTAGTAGCTTACCCAAGGGTATTCAGCGTGCTGTATACAAAAATTCAGAAGATAAGGAATCAGTAATCATTTAGGGAAGGGACCAGGCTTTTGGTGGAATCACTGCTAAGTATTCTCCAAACAGTTAGATGGTATTTGCTTACCAGGGAGCATGTTCATGACAGTTGTTTTAAACACAACTTTGGAGTTCAGTGCTCTGTACACAGCATTGAGTAACGATAGTAACTCTAGTATTAACTGAGAGAAATTGTCTTCTGAAATGTTATTAGTGATTTTGAAATGGTTGTTGCCTGAATTTTAACATTTGATTCTAGATAGGATTGTTTTGTTTTGTTTTGTATTACAGATTTATTGAATTCACAAATAGGATGGGACACAGCACTGATACTGAAAAAAGGGCTGATGCTATTGGGATGATATTGGAAAAATCAGAAGAATGTGAATTAAAGAAAACAGCATTAAAATTATATCTCTATTTGAATAGCTTTTCCTTTTTTCTTTTCTTATTTTTTTTGCCTTTTTTTTTAATCTCTTTATTCCAACACCTTCTCCATAATCTAGAAAATTGTAGGAGCTGAAATGATGGTATGAATGGATGAATGGATGATGGGTAGGCAGATGGATGGAAAGAAGGAAGGTTAGGAGATTGGAAGTTGGGGTTAACTAAAGGTGACCAGACACCTCCTGGGATTGTGTCATTTCATCTTTTGAATAGTTTTTTCTTAGAGGATCTTCAGGATGTACAACAAAATGACAATCAGGTTAAAAACCAGAATGAAAAAAGTCTTTTCAGTAAAAATATTGGGGCTCCACAAAGGACAGGCACAATGCTTTCAATTTAAAAAGTGTTCCTTTATATGACATTGGGTAGAGTTTAGTTTCTGAAAATAGGAAAGTATACTAAAGAACTGCTAATGCCATATTTCTTGTAGTCGCTGGGTAATAGCAAGTGAGGTCAAATCACTCCCTTCTCTTACCAAGCATTCCATTTATGTGAAAATAGATGCTTTCCCAATCTTAGTTTCAATTGCTCATCAGGTTCTTTTTGTTCCTTAGTGTTAAATTCTGAATGCCATATTTAACACTAAATTCTACCCACAGGTACCATCAAGAGAGCAGCACACCATCCAAAGACTCAACTCTGTGTTCACCTTCAGACCTCAAAAAGCCGTCCCTTCATTGCCAAAGTGCCTTTCGACCCTTACCTACACCCCCGAGGAGGAACTATCAGTCCACACCAGCTACTGGAAAGGCTGTTGACTTGACATCTTGCTCAACAAACACAAAAGAATTCCAGGAACTTCCAGATTACAAAAGCTCTTCAAGTGAATTCCTTTTCAAGTGCCATAGGAACAGAAATGAGTTTCGTTCAGGAAATTCCCTCCTAGGTTCCCCTTTACAGAGCAATTCAAACCTAGAGAAAAAGGAGTTGGAACTTCATTTGTATGTTATTTCCACAACCTCATCAATATTTCTGCACTTAAAAAGTTCATGGAACAATTACATCATAGTAAGTGTCCTCATAAGTTAACTTTGACCTATTTATTTATTTATTTGCACAAACATGCCTTTCTGGCTCTATTTCCCTATTTTGGAAATTTAGCCTAGGACTTTAATAATATTGTGAAAGATAAATGCACTGAACAAGCCAGGTCTGATGTTGCACATCAGTGGCTTGAGAGGCTGAGGCAGGAGATTGCAAATTCAAGGCCAACCTGAGCAACTTAGCAATAGCTCAGTGGTAGAACTCCCCTGGGTTTAGCCCCCACCACCTCAAAAAATGCACTGGGCAATGAAAGCGATGATTTTTATTCAGGCTGTTGCAGCGAGAGAAGTGCTCATTAATGAGGGAAGACTTGAAGAAAAGGAGAACCTGGGATTTTGTAGAGGTAGGTAAGTGAGACAGTCATCAATGAGTCTCACCAGGTAGCCTTTTGCAGTTAGTTGGGGTAGAAAAACCTTAGATAAAATTTAACACTGTCACTATGTTTCTGTATTTATTTTCTGCACTATTGAAAATAGGTAACAGGAATCATTGTTATAGAATCAAATAATTTTATCTAGAAATTGTTAGTCTAAGACATATTTTACATACCAGGAAACTGAAGCACAAAAATTTTAAGTGACTTACTCAAGATTATAAAGTAACTTTAGGGGAAGAACCAGAACTTCCACTTAGGGATCTTTTTTAACATCTGGATTAGTTTAAGGAAATAAGCAACTTATTTTAAAAATGTGATACTTTTGAGTTACCTTTGATGATTTTTTATTATTGATCTTCCAACATAATGTTAATAAGTATAAGAAGCGATTTTATTCAGAAAAAACTATGAAGCAAGGGTTTTATAGAAGGTCAAAAATTGTGAAAAACTTCAAATAACTATTTTTTTCCTCATAGCAAAATTCAGAAGACTACAAATATTTAAAATTCTCCTATAAATTTTTAAACAACTTTGTCCAAATTAAAAATATAAACAAATCACAAATAGAGTAAAACCCTGGTCTATTAAAAGAACTCTATATTCTAATAGAAAAACCAAAATTTAATTGACTTTTTAAAAAATCTATATAAATATTTTAAAGTAACAGTTCATGCTTCACTGAATTGACTAACTTCTAGTTTCAATACTACTTTTTAACTCTGTAACAGAGACATAGTTGGGGCAAGTCTGACCAACTCATACCTATAAAGCTATGTATAACCCTTCCAATAATAAATGCAATAACAATTACTAACATGTACTGTTATCCAGTAGTTTCTGTTCTGATACTCTATGGTGTCAAAAGATAAAATTATAAGTTTGGTTATGGATCCCATAGACTTTTATTAGCAATTTATGAATTGGGGAAGCCTCCATTTTACAAAATATCATGAGACTTCTCTCTGGGACATAGTGGAACAGTGGGTCCTGTAAGGTGGGAAAGAGGAAACAGAACAACAGGAAAAACATGGTTAACATCAGGTTACTTCAGATTCGTTTTTTTGGTAAGGGTTAAAATAGAATTTCCTTGTTACCTTGACAGGTAAACTAGAATCATTCTGTTTTTAGGACAAAACTCTTACGTTTTGGGATCTGTCTGCATCCTTAAAGTTTCAATTTGAGTATACAGCATTTGGCAGGAATGATTCCATTTTAGTTTGATCTGATCGGTTGGGTCTTGTGCAGAAGCTCTGCGTAAAATAATGGCCTTCTATATTTTTGTTTAAAAATAGATATTAACCTGTGTAATCTACACAACAACCCTATGAGGTGGATGTTATTCCCAAGATATGGGTAAGGAAGTTGAGGCACAGATAAATTATGTGCAAGGTCACATAGCTAGTATGTAGCTGAGATGTGAACCCAGATAATTGGATTTTTTTTATGAAAATGACCACCAAACTCAATTTGGTTGGAGAAGGACTATTTTTATGAGTTGGTAGATACTGTCAGTAAAAATAATATTCTATCCCTTGAAAGATGAAAAATGACTAAGCAAATATTTTGCATATAAATGATGAATTGGGCTAGTATTCATTCTAATAACATTAAGATAATAATTCAATAGAAACAACATAAAAGTTGTGACTTTTCTTGACCCTGTTGAATTCTTTCATCAGATTGGTCACCTTTGGTAAGTCTTGGTGATATTTTCATAAGTTTTAAGAAATTTTGGGAAAAATCATCTAAATCAGCCAGGATTTTCTGAGGTAACTGATCTCTTGTGCCTTGAGATCCTGAATGATCTATCATGTTGAAGTAGGGAAATGTTCCTAAAAAGGGGGGTTAGACATTTTAACTATATACTTTTCACAGAATTAATCTAAATCATCCAATTAGAAATTAGTAGCACTTATCCTGATTTTAAGGGTGTCCAAAGAGTTAGGTCTCTGTCCATAGTGCATTTTATCTTAATTTTTACCAATAATAATTACTTCTGGGATGTTTAATATCTCTGAAATATGGTAATTCTTTGCCTTTTATGTGTTGTGAAGATAGTGCTAGAAGCCTACATGATGAAGGCATACCCCAAATTAAATTCTAGATTTAAAGCAAACATAAACATTTAGAGTGGAGTAAAGGGAAGGATTTTGTTTCATTTTGGTTTTGATACTGGGAATTGAACCAAGGGGCACTTTACCACTAAGTTATATCCATAGACCTTTTTAATTTTTTATTTTGAAACAGGTCTTACTAAGTTGCCCAGCCTGGCCTTGAACTTGAGATCCTTCAGCTCCTTGAGTAGCTGTGATTATAGGCTAGTGCCCCATGCCTGGTTTTAGTTTCTTTCTTTTTTTTTGCAGTGCTGGGGATCAAACCCAGGGCCTTGTGCTTGTAAGGCAAACACTCTACCAACTGAGCCATCTGAGCTATATCCCTAGCCCTTTAGTTTCTTTTTAAAACATAGAATAATGATGGAAGTTGTAATAAAAATGAGATCACCATTCACCAATCTGCTCTGATATCAAGACAGGGGTGAGCATGTTTGGAATTGCAAATCAGAAACATTTCAGAATTCTGCTTTTTTTGTGTGGGGGAATATGGGGGCATTTTACAACTAAATCATATTCCCAGACCTTTTGTGTTTTTACTTTTTTAAGACAGGGTCTCACTAAGTTGCTTAGGGCCTCACTAAGTTGCTGAGGCTGGCTTTGAACGCCCAATCCTACCCCAGCCTCCCAAGCCTCTGGGATTACAGTTGTGCACCACTATGCCTGGCTCAGAATTCCTTCTGACCTGTCTCTGAAACCTCAACACAGAGAAAAGATTACTTAGAGAACTTGCTAAATACTATATGTCTGTTTTGAGGACTGAGAATAAATGGGAGTAAAACTAAAGCTTTAAGGAATAATTAACCCCATTAATTTTACAATAGGGGAATAGTTAATAAAAGTATAAATTGTTCCCCATTTCAATAAGGAAGTAGTTAGAAATATTGTGTATCTATGCAATGGACTACCAGGTAATCATTAAAAATATTGTAACAAATCTATACAGACAGACATGAAAAACTGTCCACGATATATTAAGTGATTAAAAAATGAGCTCCCATGGGCTGGGGTTGTAGCTCAGTGGTAGAGCACTTGCCTTGCATGTGTGAGACACTGGGTTCAATCCTCAGCACCTCATAAAAATAAAATAAAGGTATTGTGTCCATTTACAACTAAAAGAATATTTTAAAAAAATTAAAAAAAAATGATGTCCCAGATTAATATATGTGATATAATTAAAACATGTCATAATAAATGAATACTATAAATGCATATGATATAATATGTGTCTTTATACATTTGAAAGGACATAAATCAAGCCAATAATAACTACTTTGAATAGTGGAATGGAAGTGGTAAGGAGAAACAGAACTTTCATCATTTACTTTATATATTTCTGTACTGTTTGAATTTGATAACTTATTTTATATTGAAAAAATGTAAGGTTTAAAACTTTGAAAAAACTAGATAATGAAAAAATTCCCTGTGGTGTTATAAAATACTGGAATACATGATATAAACAAATCATTTACCATAGAAGGGATTAAAGAGTAGATCCATGATATTGACTAACAGTAAGGGTAATTGATTTTCAGTAAACAAAAATCCTAACAATTTCCACTTTTTTTCTCCTTTAGAAAGCTACTCTTTTACAAGACCCCTTGTATGCCAGTGAGCTCAGAAGTCAAAAGCCATACAGGTAAGGAGTGATGTATGATAGAGCTGCATGGAGAGTTTTTCTTTCTTCTTTACCTGTCCTAACTCTATATTGTGTGTGTGGGTAACTATATCATATTTGTACCTCTATATTGACTCTCTGCCCTGAGTTTTAGGTCTGTACACACAAGTATCCATTGGACATCATCTCTAACATAGGACCCTTAAAGTCAGTATCTTCCTTCTGAGACCTGACCTTCCTGTGTTTCCTAATATAGGGAATGATGTAATCATCCTTGGATCCCCTGAGCTAGAGTCCTGGAAGTTACATTACTTCTTCTCTCACCTTCACCCTCCCCAGTATCCAGCCAATCACCACATTATTTGTTGTGCCTTGCTAGTATATCTGCTTAACATTCACTTCTTTCCTATGCCACTTGCTCAGGTCCAGTAATCACTGTTCTGGGCTTCAACAGCACTTTCCTAGCTGGTCTCTTGTCTTCACTCTTGCCACCCTCTCTAGCTCTTTCTCCATTACAACAGAGAGATCTTCTAAAGCACAAATCTGTTCATGTAACTAATTCATTCCAGAAAGCCTTTGAATGACTCCCCATTGCCCTTAGATGAAACTCTCAACTCAATTCCAAAGATTGTTATGATGTCTCTTTATTTTTCTATCCTCAGCTGTTGTGTCCTCCACACTTCTGCACTAAGTTCCTGCTCCAAATGAACTTCTCACAGTTCTCAGAAAACTCTCTGTTCTCTTCTCTATGGGGCCTAACATGATGGTCCCTCTTCTGGAACCATACTCTCATCTCTTCTTCCCCTTTGTGAATAACTTCAACACATTGAGTCTTAGTTTATCTCTTCTTTTCTCTAAAAACCTTTACCAGTCTGTGTTACAATTGCTTATTTGGTTATTTACTGCACTATTATCTGGTATATTCCTTAAGGGAAGAAACAATACCTTGGTTACTAGCACATAGTAGGCTGCAATAAGCCTTTATAGAATGAATGAATAAATGAGAGTAGAGGCTGAAACCAGATCAAAGCTAAGGGTCTGGATTTTATCCAGACTTCAAAGTTCTATTACATTTTTATCACAGGTTGGCCTCATATTGTATTTACTTGTGATATGACCATTTCTTTCTTTATATTGTGAGCTCCTAAAAGGCAAGAAATACATCTTATTAATCTAGGTATTCTTCTTACTTAAAATAGTACTTTGCACATAGTAAGCACTCAGTAAATTGATGATGTTAGCAATTTTGATATTTTGATATTGGCAAGTTTTGAGAGGTTGATGATCATGTAAATGAGGTACGAGTAAGTTAATTTTAAAGATGCGTATTCATTCCCCACAAAAAAGGAACCAAAGTTCTTTAGAGGAAAGGCTGCTTTGGGGTCTGGGGCAGGAAACATACAAAATGAGTCTGAAACAGCTAATATCAGAAAGTAAAGATATAGGAACACCTGTCCTCTTTGTTTGCTAAAGAAGGGACAACTTGAGCCTCAGAGAACATAAGGAATGGAGTGATTGAAACACAATGAATATGTAAAAGTTCAGAAGTATATAATGACATATCTAGAGGGAGAGCTCTCCCTGTTCCTCCATCAAAGAAATGAAACACATCAAACATGAGGCACCAGTCCCTTACTCTGTAAATCAGCAAACAGAAAGAATTATCCTTCTTAACTGTAATCAGTCTATGATAATCAAGAAACCCCCTTGATAAGGGAAAATTTCTTCTTACAGAATTCCAGTAATGAATATGGAAGCTTTAACAATTAGAAAATTACCATTTTCACAAATCTAATGAAATAATAAATTCATGCAACAACCCTCATGGATGAAACCATTAGAAAGGTGAAGTGAAACTTCAAAATGCAGAGATCATGCTGTATATAACTAAACCCATCTATTAATCTTAGCATTGCTTAAGTGGGACACCCAGACTTGTTGCACCTCATTATTTGATGATATGAAGCATTACAGCATCATCTATGAAGTATTTTTGTTAAAACAGTTAAACGTGAATCTGATTTAAAAGCATGGGTGTGCCAGCAGTAAAAAGGAGATTCTGATACATGTTTCAATGTGACTTAACCTTAAAGACATTATTCTAAGTGGAAATTAATCAGTAAAAAACGACAAATATTGTATTAGTCCAGTTATATGAGGTACCTAGAATAGGCAAATTCATAGAGACAGAAAATAGAATAGGGGTTACCAGGGGCTGGAGGGCAATGATGAATGGAGAGTCAGTACAGACTTTCTGTGTGGAATGCAGAAAAGTTCTGGAAATTGATAGTGGTGACAATTGCATAACTGCGAATGCACGTCACAACACTAAGAATGAGTACACTGGTAAATTTTACGTTGCATTTACTTTACCTCAATTATTAAAGAGTGTGTGTGTAAAGGAATATATTATATCAAGATTGGCTAACTTGTTTAAATTGTTGAAAATTATTGAATGGGTTCTGTGGGAGTTCTTTATATAATTTTCTCCATTTTTGAGTGTATGTTTGAAAATTCCCATACTCAAAAAACTTAAAAAGACTTAAGAAACATAACAAGTAAATACAAGAAGTCTTTTATTAACAGATCAGTATCTTGATTTTAACAGACTAAATATAAAAAGACATTTTTAAGACAATCGAAGAATTATAAAATGGACTGGGTATTAGATAATATCAAAGAATTTCCTATAATTTTGTTGATTATGTTAGTAATAATTTTGTAAGAAAATGTTCATTTTTGAGATGCATTTCAATGTATGTAAGGGTTAAAGGACATAAAATTTCGGATTTCTTAAAAAAGTAAAGATGATACAGATGGCCTATGTTTCATATTGTAAAAAAGTATGTGTTTTAATTTTATTTATTTATTTATTTATTGGTAACAGGGATTGAACCCAAGAGTGCTGAACTACTGAGCCACACCCCCAGTCCTTTTTTAAAATTTTGTATTTTGTTAAGTTGCTTAGGTCCTCGTTAAGTTGCTGAGGCTGGCTTTGAACTTTCAATCTTTCTGCCTCAGCCTCCCAAGCTGCTGGGATTACAGATGTGTACCACTGCACCTGGCTTTGAGTTTTCATTTTAGTGCTTTATTTAAAGAGTGTTTCAGGCTAATTATATTATAAAAATATACTCTAGTTTTGTATATGTGGCATTTATCCCTGAAGACAAGAGGAAGAGTTCTACCACTGTTTCTGTTCTGACTGAAGAAAAGTATGTTTCTTACAGATTTAATTCCTGAGGTATTTAAAATGCAGTGATTTAAAACATACTATGAGGGACACGGTAATCACAAGAAATGGTGTCTATCTGCAGGACACCTTCAGTTTAATTGGAACTGTGTGTCATAGACTGGACAATCCTGTAACCTGAACGTTGTAAACCTAACACAAAGTACTTCTGAGATAATCTTTGAAAAGTCTTTTCCAGCTCTAAAGTTTTTTTTTTTTAATAAGTGTGAGGTATTATTTATATTAAATGTCTGGAAAAATTAAAATGATACAGGAAAATAGAGCTTATCATTATATTGAAGATCTTTCTTACAATATTATTTTGTGAATTATGTTTTCTAACCAGTGAAAATATAGAGTACCCAACATTAATATACATTTTCCTCTTACTCCTAAATTGAATAATGGTGTCTTCTGGTACATTTTCTTATTTAAATTAGCCAAATGAAGTTTATAATTTATGTAAAAGCAAATATTCTTTGTCCAAACAAATTGTAATTTTGGTCATTTGTAGTGACATAGAAGGCCTAATCTAACTTGAATTTATGATATATATGAGACCTCAATTTATATACAAATTAATTTTTAGTATGAAGAGATTAGCATGATTTTTCTTCTGAAAAATGTTTTGGTGTTTTAAAAATTTAGTTTGGCATTACAATCTATTATCACGGGTGGCAAAGGATTAAAAAGTTTGTTTCTATTATGGGTCTTAGCAAATTGCTGACTCTGAATGGGAAAAGTAGAAAATTAATTTCAAAATAATTCTGCTGATGCTGTATTTTATCTGAGTTTTTGCTTTTCTAAGCTCATTTGTTTTTTGAAAACTACATTCCTGTTGTTTTGGGAATTCTCAGAGAGTAGAGGGATTTTATAGTTTTCTTTTTTCTTAATGAAATTTGGTAGTAATCAGAAGTGGATGTATAGGAAAGCAGGATCTCAAACATATCTGCTTTATTTAGAATCCATTTATTGAACACTTGTCATGTGTGAAGAACATGTATGAACTAACGTATCAGCACAGTGGGTACTGTCATCATCCTCATCATATAGAAGAGGCAACTGAGGCATGGGAGGCGTATAACTTGCCTGTGATAATTATCTAGTTTAGTAGTGGCAGGTCCAGAATTCTGACCTCAGCCCTCATGCTTACAATTGTCGTGTTCTTCTGCCTCTAGGATTACTATTGCTGAATTTGTAATGATCATTTTATCTCCAGTGTTCCCACTAGAAAAATACACTGCTTTTTTAGAAAGTCTCAATTTTGGGGTCAACAGGTGAGGTTCATTGATTGAATAGAACATCTTAGATGCTTTTATCAATAAAGGGGAAGTAGTGTCATGTAGTAGCATGGAGACAAATGGCTGGTATCATGGGTTTCTGGAGGAGGGGGTAAGTTTTTTACTTCAATCAGAGATACTAAGATTCCATCAACCACACAGAACATGTTATGTCCTTCCTGCTGTTACTTTGCAGCCCAGTGTCCTAAACCTCTACTTCTTTGAGGTTACCTAGTCCCTCTAGCTTTCTATAGAATGCCAAGTAATTCCCAGCTCAGTCCCCTCAGTGAGAGCTAGCTCAGTGAATGAACTGGTCTATGAAAAGTGCTCAGGCTGGAGCCTGCCAGTCAGTGACTGGTTACATGCAAGTTGTTATTGCTGAGCACAGTGTGAGATGGAAACAATATTTAATCTTATAACACTTGTTTTTCAGGTTGCTAAAAATCAGCCAAGGGGCCAGGATCATGTACATAAATAACTACAATGGGGCAACATGGGATTAGTGTGATACCAGAAGCTTGAAAAAAATCTACATTTTTTGGAGGGATTAGGGACAGGAGAAAGTGCTGGCCTTTTCAGCTAAGGCAGCTTTTTTTCTGATGTGTGGAACCATGTGGATCAGTGATGGGAGCTCATTTCAGGTAGCACTCTGACATGGCCTGAAACAATTCTGAATTCCATAGTGGAAAAATGATTCTTTTCTCCAGCTAGTATGCTCTCCTCAGAGAGCAGCTCTTGACTTGATGCCAGTAGGGATAACTCTCCAACACATGCTCATCTGTCTTTTCTGCAAAGTGAGAGGAGACCTTGTTATACTCCCCAAAAGAAATAAAATTCTCAAATACCATCAGGAGGGAGAGATGACCCCTCCCCAATCTATTCCCCTCCCTAATACACGAAGGAGGGACTGCTCAACCTAATTTCTCCCCCTCCCTATAAATACTGGCAATGAAGGAACTGGCGCGCGATTCCCCTGACACACCGCTTTTAGGTGTATGGGTGGTCATTGTTGGCCAGCTATAATAAAGGCTATAATAAAGGCTTCTTTTGGCTTTATATGAACGGCTTGGATGATCTTGTTTTCCTCAGGTGTAACAACCTCAAACTCAGAATATGGAGCATCTACTTAGAATTTGTGTAGCTTTTCTAGTAACAAAACAGCATGGTATTGGCACAAAAACAAACATGACAATCAGTGGAACAGAGTAAAAGACAACAGAGAAAAACCCACACAAATTGAAAGACTTCTGCACAGCAAAGGAAAGAAGAGTATGAAAAGACAGCCTACAGAATGGGAGGAAATCTTTGCCAGCTACTCTTTTGACAGGGCATTAATATTGAGAATACATAAAGAATTCAAAAAGGGGTTGGGGATATAGCTCAATGGTAAAACACTTACCTAACATGTGTGAGGCCTTGGGTTCAATCCTCAATCCTCAGCACACAACAAAATAAAACAAAACAACAACAATAAAAAAAGTACACACACACACACATACACACATACACACAAAAAATCCAATCAATACATGGGAAAATGAACTAAATGGATATTTCTCAAAGAAATGCAAATGCCCAACAAATATATGAAAAAATATTCAATATCCTTAACAATCAGGAAACACAAATCAAAACCACAATGAGATTTCATCTCATTCAGTTAAAATGGGAATTATCAAGAATATAAATAATAATATTAAGTGCTGGGAATGTGGGGAGAGAGGAACCCTTGTACATTGTTGGTGGGAATGTAATTAGTATAATTATTATTGGAAGCAGTATGGAGATTCCTCAAAAAGACCAGGAATGGAACCACCATATAATCCAGCTATTCTGTTTCTTGGTATTTATCTAAAAGAACTGAAATTAGCATACTCTAGTGGTACCTGTTTTTCAATGTTTATAAGCAGTGCAATTCACAATAGCCAAGTTATGTAACCAGGCTTGGTGTCAACAGATGAATGGATAAAGAAAATGTCACACACACACACACACACACACACACACACACACACACGTTTTACTCAGAAATAAATAAGAATGAAATTATGTCATTTGCTGATAAACGGATGGAAATGGAGAACATCATGGCTAAGTAAAATAAGCCAGATTCAGAAAGTCAAGGGTTGAATATTTTCTCTTATATGTGGAAGTTGGAGAGAAATAAGGAATAGAAAAAGGGGGATCTTATGAAAATAGAAGGGAAAATGGTGGAGTAAAGGGTTCAAGGGAAGGGAGGAGGTGGGAGGGAAGAGGAGGAACTTATATTTATGTCTAATTATAATGAACTAATTAAAAATAAACAACAATAATGCACTAATAAAAAGAGAAGAATCTGTGTAACTTTCATGCTGTTTTCACTATTACCTGATATTTACTCCAAGTTATACTGGTTTTCCCTGTCAAGTAACAATACAAAGTTTTCTTTATAAATAAACTTACTGGGAGTGAAGGGAGGGGAAGGGGTATGGGGGTAGGGATGATAGTAGAGTGAAACAGACATTATTACCTCATGTATATATATGACTGCATATATGATCCTACAATTTGTATAATCAGAAAAATTAGGGATTACACTTCATTTATGTATGATCTATCAAAATGTATAAATGCATTCTACTGTCATGTACAACAAATTTGAACCCCCCCAAATTAAATAAATAAATATGAATAAACTTCTTTAAACCAATGTGAATTGATTGAAAGAAAAAACATTAAGGAATAATATTAAATGTGGTTTGTGGATTTTGGTAAATAATAGGGCTAGGTTATGAAAGAGGGATGGAAGTTCACCAGGGGCAGTGAGAGTATGGTATGGATTCTGTCTGAGTAAAGGGAATGCGTAAAAAGTAAGTTTGGAGAGCAAGAAACAGTTCAGTCTCACGGTAATAAGCTTCATGAATGATGAGAAATAAGGGTAGAGGTACAAAACCACAATAAAATTTCATTAGTAACAAAGTTTTATAAATCTGTCAATATTCACTGATATTCCTAAACTGCTTTCTTATTATATTTTACATGGAAATTTTTCTTGTAGATCTGAGGAGAAAATTAAGCACTTCAGTCAACTTAAATCTGAACTCTTTCTTAAAGACAATACTTTGAGGAAGATACTTTGTTTAATTACGGAACTTAAAGTGGCAGCCCAGAAAAATTTCATTCTGAAAAGACTTTTCTGGAAAGTAGGTGTTTCATTTTTAATCTATAAAATTTGTTTCTCCTGGTTGTTCAAGCATAAATTAAAATATAAAGTTGTATTCTGATGCTATTCTTTGAAATGTTGATTAAATTGAATGCAATCAGGTTTTAAACTTGAAAGTTTGTTAGGTAATCAATAATGTATATGTGGGGGTGGGGAGAGAGGGGTTGGAGAGAGAGGGTGGCTGTAGCACAAAGTGTCTCACATGGTTTGGATTGGCAGAGTCAAAGAGGTGTGCGGTGGTCTATGCCGGTGGCTCAGGAGACTGAAAGCAGGAGGATCACAAGTTCAAAGCCAGCCTCAGCAACTTAGTGAGGGCTTAAGCAACTTAGTGAGACCCTATCTCAAGATAAAAAATAAAAAGGGCTGGGGATGTGGTTCAGTGGTTAAACGCTCCTGGGTTAAATCCCCACTACCTGTCCCCTGCCCTCCGCCAAAAAAAAGGAAAAAAAAAAAAAAAGAGGTTTTAGAGGGAAAGCTTTTGAATGCGAGTTGTAAGATGGGAAAGTAGATTTCAAGAAGTTTACTGTACAGATTCCCCTAGAGTAAAAATGTGATTTTAAAAAAATTACTTTTGAGTGTAGGACTGTTATTTTTTAAAATCTGACTGCTGGGAAACTAAGGCAACCTAGTTCTCACTTGGTAAGTTACAAATGCTTCATTTTCAGTTTCAGGTGAAGGTGTGATTAATGAGGTGGTGCTAATGAGGCCAAGGTGAAGGGGTGAGCCCTACCTAGGGCCAAACTCAGGTTGATGGATATATGTTGTGTCTTAATTCTGGCTAGTGGCCTCATGCATAGCTGCCATCATCTTATTGAGCAGTTGTGAAATATATAACCCCTCAACCATCATAGACAGTCCTGGCCACTTCTTAGATTCTAGGTGCTACAAATGTAGAATGACCAACCATGTTGATTTGCCCAGATTAGGGTGACCAGCTGTTCCAGTTTGCCTGGACTAAGAAAGTTCCTGGGACATAGGAAAGCTTAGACAGTCTCAAGCAAATCAGGATAGTCTATCACCCTAATTAGAGAACAGAATCAGCATAGAGAATAATATGTCAAATGTCTAGTAACATTGAGATTCAGATAAGAATGATGTGGTGCTTCATGGTTCTAAAATGGTCAATACTGGACAGACCTTGTTAGGAATTCAACATCAGAGTTTTGATGTGGAAGAATTGTGGAAAATAAAGGGATGAGCATCACAAAGACTAACCATGTTGATTATGAAAATGGAAATGGAATTCACATGGAAAGGCTAAAGAAATTGGGATTATCATTTACCTGACTAAACCTCTCCACTCCATTCTACACGTAGTATTAATTTAGTCAATAACCCTGATTGTGTGGGCTTCTTTGTTGAAAAACATCTTGTGGCTCTCTTTACTAAATTAAGTACAGACACTTTGGCATTTAAGAATTTCCACTAATGGACTCTGTCAGATTCTGAATTCAGACAGGCCTGGCCTTTATTTTAGCAAGGCAGTGTTATCAGCAAGGGACTATCATCTGGAAGGGCCTGGCAGAACTGATCCAGCTCTTGGAGAAGGTATATTGCCCAAGGGTGAGAGTGATCTCTACATAGAAGCGGGCAAAATGAAATATGTGAGTATTCCAGCATGTGGGTGAAATTACACTAGATGCACAAGCATTTGGTACTAAGATGATCTGCTTATTTAAGGTGTGGGAACAGGTCCTTCATGTAATGTGAGGTCTGGGTCCAGGAGCAAGGACACAAAGATTGTCAAGAGTAAAGCCAGTAGCTGGGTGAGGACTGGAAAATGATTTCAGTCAGGGTACAGAGAAGTCTCCTTAGGCAAACTGAACACGGTCGGAGATTGGATTTAAAGTTGGTGTTTACACACACTTCAGACAGAGCACTAATCTCCAGATTCTAGCAAGTACTCAAAAATCTTTACACTAAGAACCCAATCAATAAATGGGCCAAGGAAATGAACAGACACTTTACAGAGGAAGATCTACAAGCAATCAACAGATTTATGAAAAAATGTTCAACATCACTCGTTATAAGAGAAATGCAAATCAAAACCACCTTCAGATTTCATCTTACCCCAATTAGAATGTCTTTTATTAAGAACACAGGCAACAACAGGTGTTGGCGAGGATGTGGGGAAAAGGGTACACTCATACATTGCTGGTGGGAGTGCAAGTTGGTGCAGCCACTCTGGAAAGCAGTGTGGAGATTCCTTAGAAAACTTGGAATGGATCCACCATTTGACCCAGCTATCCCACTCCTTGGCCTATACCCCAAGGACTTAAAATCAGATTGCTACAGTGATGCAGCCACATCAATGTTCATAGCTGCTCAATTCACAATAGCTAGATTATGGAATCAACCTAGATGCCCTTCAGTAGATGAATGGATAAAGAAACTGTGGTATATATACACAATGGAATATTACTCAGCCATAAAGAAGAATAAAATTATGGCATTTGTAGGTAAATGGATGATGTTGGAAACTGTTATGCTAAGTGAGATCAACCAATCCCAAAAATCCAAAAGCCAAATGGTCTCTCTGATAAATGAATGATGATGCATAATGCGGGGGGGGGGGGAAAGGTGGCAAGAATGGAGGAAAGATAGCTAGCATAGAGGGAAGGGAGGGGCGAGGGCGGGTGGGGGGTAAAATTAATAACAGAATGTGTGACAGATACCATTGCCCTGTGTACATGCATGAACGCATAGATGGTGTGACTCTACTTTGTGTACAACCAGTGAAACAATAGCTGTACTCCATTTGTGTTCAATGAATCAATAAGTAAATAAAAAAAAAATAAAGTTGGTGTTTAGGTAGGAGAACCAAAGTGCCACCTGAGGGTTAGGTAGGAAGAAGGGTGTGGATATTGAACACCAGAGTGTTGGTCTGCAGGGCATTTAAGCATCTCTAATATTGAATCAAGCCTGATGCAGGTGGCCATGGCTGTGGAGCAAAAGAAGGATGCAAAGAAAGAGAATAAGGCCAGACCTAATCCACAGTGCCTGCTAACCACTTCATCTTCTTTCTGATATCTGTTTTCTAAAAACTTGAGCCTTGTGGTATGCCTTGAATATCCTGAAATGAAATTATGTTATTTGCAGGAAAATGGATGGAACTTGAGAACATGTTAAATGAAATGAACTAAACTTTTTCTAGGATACATCTTCCATTTTCTCCTGTTAAAATCCTACCCATTCTTCAAGGTTCAGCTCAAATACCATCTTTCTGCCTTTCCTGTCATCCTTAGTGAGGAACTTTAGTATCTTTTATGTCAGTTTGGTCCATGGAACTTTCTTTGATGTCTCACAATCTGTGGTGCTCAGTATGATAGACATTAACCACATGCAACTATTAAGCACTTCGGTGTGGCTAAGGATGAAGGAAGTGAAATTTTGATTTTAACTTAGTTCATTTATAGAGTCACTATGGTCAGTGGCTACTATATTGGCCAACTCAGTTCTGTGGCATCTTTCATCGCATTTTCTCTAACAATTCAACAGACATTCGTTGCATTTCTAATCTGTGTGAGGCATGGTAACAGGCATTAGAAATCCAAGTGTGGTTAAGATATCCAGTTCCTCACTTTTACATTATTGGGATTGTAAATTAGTATAACCACTGTGGAAATTAGTACAAAATTTCCTTAAAAGACTAGGAATGGAACTACCATATGATCCACTCTTTAGTGATACCACTCTTTAGTATTCATCCAAAAGAATTAAAGCCAGCATACTATAACGATACATGCATACCAATGTTTATAGCAGCACAATTCACAATAGCCAAACTCTGGAACTAGTCTACGTGTACATCAATGGATGAATAGATAAGGAAAATGTGATATATGTACACAATGAAGTTTTTGTTCAGCCATGAAGAAGAATGAAGCTTTCTCTGCTTTCTGATCATCGTGTGAGCCACTTCCATCCACCACACTCTTCCATCATGATGTTCAACCTCACCTTGAGCCCTTGGAATGGAGCGCCTGGCTGTCTATGGACTGAGACTTTCCACGCTTTAATGGACTACCCATGGCCCTTCTCCCTGGTCATGCCATCAAGACCTGATAGTTTTATGTTTTTTCTTTCTCCTCCACAAAATCTATTTTCATAATCATTAACACAAAGTTAGCATGTATGACTAATAAATGCCAACATTTCTACTTTTTTTAGAAACTTTTTAAAAAATGTAAAGGATTGCTATCATGTCCTTGAGTGAAATCTGTGGTTTTCCAACTTTGTGTTGGATTTCCCCGAACATAGGTTATGTAATGCTCCTTCAGGAACTCAAACTGAGGTCTGGAAATTAGAGGAAAATTTATTTTTGGTTCCTGGAAAAAAAAGATGGAAAATTTTACACACACATGCATGCACACACAAAGATACACACATATACATATATACACACATACATATATGTATAGATGTACATACATGTTATACATTTATGTATAGATGTATATACATATATGTATGTATGTGTGCATATATATTTATATATTTTAAAATCAACTTATTGGGGTTTAGGGTTTTTTTCTTCAAAGTCATAATTTCATTTTATTGCAATTAGAACAAATTATGAGGACACTTTCTCATAGGTTGACTAAACTGAAAATTTTAGGAATATAGACTCATGTCTTTTGTCTGTGTTTCTCAGCTCAAGGTGTTATTTTATTACCTAGCATAGTACCTGCTTTCGAGCTGACAATCAGTAGTTACAAGTTCAATGACTGGATAAATGCATAAATGGGAGTTCTCTATTCATGTACTTTCCTAGCCTTTTATTTTTCTCCATGAAGTTTTTTTTCTAATTTTTAAAAAGCCTAGCAAAATACACACGACAGATACCATCTTAAACATTTTTGAGTGTACATTTCAGTAGAATTATGTACATTCACGCTGTTGCTCAACCATCAGCACCATCATCTCCAGAACTCTAGTCATCTTGCAAAACTGAAATGCTAAACCCATTAAACAGTAACTTCTGAATCCTCTAACACACTGTCCTAGCCCTTGAGATCCATTCTACTTTGTGTCTCTATTAATTTGACTAATCCAAATACCTTACATCAGTGGAATCATATACCATTTGTCTTTTTGTGACTGACTTATTTCACTGGATTATATGGTAATTCTGTTTTCAGTTTTTGAGGAACCACTATCCTGTTTTCTATAGTGTCTTGCTATTTTATATTTACACTAACAGTGCAGAAGGGTTCCAATTACTCATTCTCACCAACCCTTGCTATTGTGTGTGGGTGTGTATGTGTTTATAAAAGCCATCTGAATGAATGGGAGGTGATACCTCATTGCAGTTTTGATTTGCATTTCCCCAATGGTCACTGATGTCGAACATCTTTTCATGTGTTTATTGTATCTCTTATTTGAAGAAGTAATTTGGGTATAATTATGAATTATGTACAATAAAATGTACCTGTATTTAAGGGTATAGCTTGAAGAGTTTTGATGAGTATATATCCATGTAATACTAACCCATTCAAAGTTGGAACGTATCTATCACCCAAAAATAGATTGGGGTAGGTAGTTCCCTTAGTCTCCTGGCCTCAGGCAACTAATGATACGCTTTCTGTCACTGTTATAGATTAGCGTGACACATTTTAGTATTCCTCTGACAGAATTGTTCACAGGGTACTCTTTGCTGTGCCTGTCTTCTTTTGGTATAATACTTTTGAGATTCTTCCATGTTGTTATAGGTTGGGTGCATGATATTTAGGGAGTGAAATTCATGAATCAGTGAGCAGATGGGAGATCATAATAACTGATATTTATTAAGCACTTATGATGTGCTAAGCACTATTCAAGCTTTATAAATACTATATTCTTTAGTTCTAACATCGACTCCATGAGGCAAAACTATTAACCCCATTTTAGAGATGGAGTAACTGAGTCACAGGGAGCATAAGTAACTTGCCAAATATCATACAGCCAACAAGTGGTGGACCTAGGATGTGAACTTGGAGAGCTGTGCTCCAGAGTCAAGTGTGTTAATCTGCCTCACTGCTAATTTATCAGGCACTGGGCAAGCCCAGGCACATGGAGAGTGCCTGGTGTCCAACCTACTCCTTTTCTTTTCCCTTTCTGCACTGCCATCCTCAGTCTCTTCTCATGCCACATTACCTAAACAAGGGCACACAGATAGTTGTCTAAACAGATCTAAGTTGTTACTAGTAATCAGAAGTCCAGGAGAAAAAAAGTGAAAACAGGAACAGAAAAGAGAAGCATTTGCACTACTTTTCTCATTAGTACCAACTCGCTTGATTTGATGGGCCAGTGCCTATTTTCATGCTTGATTTATCTTACGAAACTAAATAAGAACACACCAATATTAGTCCCCCAACTCTGAGTCTGTGTTGAGACAGAAATGGTGATCTGTATTTCCATTGTCTTACCAGAAATATTAATGTCATTTTGCACAACTTTTACAGGCTACATTTGTGCTATGTACTTTTTTTGTGTTAGTAAACATTTTAAAACAAGAGCTTTCCTATTCATTATTTCATTATGTCCTTACAAAGGCCAAATTACTTTGAAAAGGCAGGAACTATAGCAGCCCATTCCCCAAGGTAATTGAATAATTTGCCTGAGATTATACACTAACTTTTGGATGATCATCAGTATTAGTGGTGCAGCCAGGCCTAAATGACATCTCTTTGCATCATCCCCTAGTTCTTGTTCTGTTCACCAGGGCAGAGGTCTCCTGGTTGTAAGTAAAACTTCCAATTTGGATCATGTTAGTATTAATGAGAAATAATGTAACTTACTTCTTTAATTAAAATACAAATCATTTTCCATACTTTCATGTAAGGATAGAGAGTTTTAACAGCTGATAACTTAATTACTGTCTTCTTTCCCACTTGTTTTCACAGACCAGTGACCTTTTCTACTTCCTAGTGAACAAACTTCATGAGTACTTACCAGAGTCTAAGGATAAGAATGCACTTCAAAATAAAAGTCAAAGGGTTGATGAGCTGGTGTAAGTACCAACTGGATACTCTGATAGTTTTCCCCTACAGA
Source organism: Glaucomys volans (assembly GCA_020662805.1). Classification (NCBI taxonomy): domain Eukaryota; kingdom Metazoa; phylum Chordata; class Mammalia; order Rodentia; family Sciuridae; genus Glaucomys; species Glaucomys volans. The sequence goes on from JAJEJO010049607.1 coordinate 552,532, forward strand.
GTTACTGATAAATGGAGGCACTAGACAAAATATGTGTGGTATTAATGATTAATGGTACTGCAAGTTTGCTTCACAAAGAATTTAAAAAATTACATTACACTTGTTCTAATTTCAGTGGAAGGATATGCAAGAAACTAGTAACATTGTCCCAAAGGGGGAAAATGGGTGATTGGAGGGGAATCATCATTTATTGTATCACCTTTTTTTACCTTTGACATTTTGAGTCATCAAATATTACTTATTTGAAAAAATTAAAAGAAAAATAAAAAAAAGAGAAATCATGCAATTTCCCTTCTTCTCTTTTGTTTTCTTTCTCTTTGTTTTCTAGGACATGCATTGAAATTATACAGACCTTAGGACTAATGTTCAGAGAAACAGAAATTGAATCATCACGCCTGAACACATTGGCAGCTAAAAAGTAAGGTCTTTTAGAAGACATTGACCCTTGTAGTTTTGATTTGTTAACTGTTCTTGTTGAATGTCTCCAAAACACATAATTCTCTAACTTCTCTGTTCAACCCTCTTGTAAGTACATTACACTCTTTTGACTCTCTGGTTCCTTCTGTGATGATTAGATTAATTGCCACGTGCTGTTTTCTTTGGAAAACAAAATAATCTTTAGATTATTACAGGTACAAAAATTTTCATAGCATAATTTTATCTTTTCTCCTAGTCTGGTGAACTTGAAAAAGACCGAATAACCAATCATACATTAAAAGCTAGGGACTCTCCACTAGAATTTTTCTAGGGTTCATTAATATTTACAACAGAAAAATCTCATTGGAAAGACAGGAGTTGTAGGGGCCACATTTATTATGTATAGTCACATATTGCTTAACCATGGGGATATGTGTACTTGTATAAACCTAGATGGCATAGCATACTATACCTAAGCTATATGTGTGTGTATGTGTGTGCATATATATATGTATATACATAAATACATTATAGCCTACTGTTCCTAGAACCATGATGAACAAAGTAACATGAGATAAAATCAAGCATGAGAGAAAATGATACAATTGATACAGTAAATGAGATATATGAGGATGTCACTGGAGTAAACTTGTTTACTTATAAGGAGGAGTACACTCTAAAATAATGAATTTCAAGTATAATAAATACATAAACCAGTAACTGTTGTTTATTAATTTATGCAAGCACATAATCAAGCATTATGCACTAAGAAAGTAGAGCATGTGCTGTACTTTCAACTTGCAGCCCAGTAGGTTTGCAGCAGCACCACCATAAATAATGTGGGTAATGCTCTGTGTTGTTTTGATGGCTCCGATATCTCTAGGTGACAGGAATTTTTCAGCGTCATTATAATCTTATAGAGCCATTGTTGAATATGCTATCATTGACCAAAACATCATTATGAGACTCATGACTGTAATTGGTGACATTAGAGGGCTTGGGCTTATTAAGGGGTGAATTGCTGTAATGAAGATAGTCTAAAATATTTGGCCAAAAGAAGATAGAAATTTATATCTTTCTCACATAACAGACTAGAAGTCAAGCTTTCCTCCACAAGGTCAGCCAGGGACCTGAGTTCCTCCCCTTTTGTTACTTTGCCACCTCCTATTCTCCTATCTGTGTCCTCCTGGTTGAAGCCAGCTGAACTTCATGACTTCATTACACCATTGGGAAGCAAAAAGAGAAGCAGAGGACAAGCAAATTTCCTTTTTAAGCAAGGCTTATAGCACTTACGTTCACAGTGTACTGGTGAGAACTGAGAGAGTCTGGAAAATGTATCTGTAGTTGGACAGCTGTGGACCCAGTTAAACTTTGAATGGTGAGCAGCACATCTGTTATTAAAAGAAACAATGTGAGAATCTATAATTGAGGATAATACACAATACACAAAAAGGATGTGTTTGCAAGTTTTATCTGCTTGACTTTTTAAATATGTATTTATGGACTATGAATTATACCCTTGGGCAAAGTTCTGGTTAAAACCCGAACTTTTTCAGCCCTCATCAATTATTTATCTAAATTCATGTATTAGAAAGTGGAGGAGGGATAAAGGAGATGGGCTCTAAAACACTTAAACCAGGGGGAATAATAATAATTTTTAGTAATATTTTCCCAGGGTTTTTATTAAAGACTTAAAAAAAAGTTAGTGATTATAATCATAAATATTTCTTAAGTAACTTGCTACAAACAAGGTAGTATAGGAGTACTTTGCTCTATAGCAGGGATGGGCAAATATTTCTGTAATCCTGCCACTATAGCACAACGGCAGCCCTAGGCAGTACGCCAATGGATGGGCACAGATGTGTTCTAGGAAAGCATTATTTACAGGGCTGGGGGTATAGTTCAGTGGCAGAGCACTTGCCTAGCATGACTGAGGTCTTGGGTTTGATCCCCAGCATTGCTAAAACAAAACAAAAATGGCTTTGTGTACAAAAACGGGCTGTGTGCTGCATTTGTTTGCAGGACATAATTTGCTGACTCCTGCTTTACAGCAAACAAAGAAAATGTACTGTTATTTACTTTGCATACTTCTTTAAGCAATTGATAATACTACTAAATCCCCAGTCTCTAAGGTAGAGATTTAAGACCACTTTTGGTATTTCTCTGTTCTCCCACACTAAAATTGTTGCTAAAGCTTGTCTTCCTTTTTCTCTACCTTTTTTTGTCTCTACTTCTCTCTGTCAGAGTTGAAAAAAATCTTCCTCATTTCTGTTGTAAAGTGTTGCCTTTAATTGTTCCATTTTTAACTTGGTTTGATCATATCAGCCCTATTATATCAATCCTCTTTCCTGACATGACTAATTCTTTTCATGTCCTTCAATACATATATTCATTTGCTACGTAAGAGTCTGGTTGTAATGCTATACTGTCAATTTTGATATGCACAGGATCAAGTCACGTTATCCATAGTATTAATTAGCACAGTAAATGTTTATATAACCATAGTCTTCTGTTGTCGTGTAACAAATTATTACAAGCTTAGCAATTTAAAATAACACATATCTACTATCTTACAATTTCTGTGAGTCAGGAATTTTGGCACAGGTATCATCGGGGCTGGGGTTCTCTTCCATGCTCATCTGGATGGTTGCTGGCAGAATTGATTTCTATACAGCTATTGATCTCGTGCAGCTTGTCCTTGACAGAAACATGTCTCTGTGCTCAGGAAAGGCTCAAGTTCTCTTTTATAGGGCTCATTCATTAGATCAGGCTCACATAGGATATTCCTCTTTGAATTGACTAAAAATGTCAATTAATTCGAGGCCTTAATTATATTTGCAAAACCCCTTCACCTTTCTCATCTAATATAATCATAAGTGATTAGAAAAGCATATTCATAGGTACTGTCCAAACTTAAAAGAAAAGAATTATATACAAAATGAATACTAGGAGGTGAGAATCCTGGAAGCCAAAGTACAATTCTGCTCTTCACAATATCATAGACTGACTTAAGAGACTATAAGTTTGTCCTTAAAGTCTGTATTTTAAAGCATATTGAAATGCATTAAAAATTCATATGCTGGAAATAATACAAACCGAAGAATGAAAGTTTTAAATTGTTGGGGCTATTTTAAAGCCTGGGATGTCAATCCTGTAAGTATTTTCAGGATAAAACTACCATTTTGATTAAAATTGTTGGCCTACCGGATTTTAAATTAAGTGAGTTGGCAGAGGGGTGGGTTTCAAATTAAATTCCATTTGAGCATATAAAAAGCAGTTATTCATTTTAGCATTTCCCTCTTTATTCTCATAAGTGAAGATTTTATTAGTTTCAATGCACTTTGCTTTATTCTTCTTGAAATGTGCCACATCCTTTCATATTTTAGTATTGTTAGAGTTGAATTTATATATTACCACAGTAAGTGACCCAGAATGTGAGAGTTCCTTTCCTTAGCTTTGAAAAGAAGCTGTTACTGAAAATGAAGGACTATAATTAAATATAACAATGAACAGAACGTCACTTCAAACAATATCAGGAAAAGCATGTAATAGGAGTGTTCTGTGATTGTGGAAAGATCTTCTAAAAGTAAAACTAGCCATATTAAATGGCCTTCATAAAACTTTAGTGAATATTCTATAGGATCTTTTCTGCTTTTTTGAGAAATATATTGATAATGAGTCTCCTTTTCTAAATTATTGTAAAAAGATTAGAAGTCTCAAGCATTACTGAACACAGATTGTTTATAGTCTACTTTTTCCATTATAAAAGGAATGCTTATGGTTATGGAGAATTGTTGTATAGTCCTATTCTTTCTTTCTTTTTTTTTTTTTTTTTTGAACCAGGGATTGAACTCAGGGGCACTCGGCCACTGAGCCACATCCCCAGCCCTATTTTGTATTTTACTTAGAGACAGGGTCTCACTGAGTTGCTTAGGGCCTCGCTAAGTTGCTGAGACTGGCTTTGAACTTGTGATCCTCCTGACTCAGCCTCCCGAGTCGCTTGGATTACAGGCATGCGCTACCACGCCCGGCCTACTAGTCCTATTCTTAAATTCCGTTACTACTCCTACGTCTCAAATCTACTCTGATGTTGTCTTTAGTTAGGTAATGGATTTTGTTTTTGTTTTGAGACCAGACTGGTCTCAAACTCCTTCCTGGGCCCAAGTGATACTCTTACCGCAGCCTCCTCAGTAGCTGGGATGTGCCACCATGTACAGCTATGCAACTGATTTTCTAGTGGTCTGATTTCTGCTCCTATTCAATTGTACATGTATTATTCTTAACATTTGATGACAGTGTTATTGGCCCAGCTCCTCAGGATGCATACTTTGAATTGTGAATTTTTTTATTTTCAAATAGTTGTGTATCATATATTATTCAAACGTGTAACTTTTAAATGAGTAATTCATGTAGGTTAATGTACAGTATACTGCATTTGAAGCAAAAGACCTCAGGTTTAATGTTAGTTTTATTAACTAATAGCTAGTAGTATTCAATGAAACAGTAAACCCCTAAAATGTTCTGTTAAAAAAAGGCTCTGGAGTCATAAAACTTGAATCAAATAAGCATTTTAAGAATACTGCACATTTTCATAACAGCCAAGATATGGAATCCACCTAAATGTCCTTCAATGGATGCAAGAAAAAAGAAAATGCGGCATACATTCACAATAGAATCCTATTCAACCTTAAAATTAAGAAGAAGAAGTCCTGTCATTTATGGCAACATGGGTGAAGCTGGAGGACTCTACACTGAGTGAAATAATCCAGGCACAGAAAGACAAATTCTATATGAAATTCATTATCTGTGAAATCTAAAAATGTTGAATTCAAAGAAAGGGAGTAGAATGGCAGTTACCAGGGTTTGGGGGTGGTGGAATTGGGATGTCGTCAAAGGGTACAATATTTCAGTTAGACAAGAGGAATAAGTTCAAATGATCTATTGTATGAGATGGAGACTATAGCTAATAACAACATAGTATATATTTGGAAACTGCTAGGAGTTGATTTTAGGTGTTCTCATTACAAAATGCTAAGTATGAGAGGTAATGCATAAGCTACTTAGCTTCATTCAACCACTCCACAGAGTATACATATTTCAAAACATCATTTTGTACACTATAAACATAATTTTGTTATTTTAAAAAACAACTAAAGAAAAGAAATGCTATATACTATTTCTTTGTCCCAAAGATATGCAGTGCATGTTACCATAGTAAAGCCTCTGAGAAGTCCTGTAGTAAAAGAGATCCAGTAAACTAAGCTTAGTGTAACCAAGTATTTCCCACACTTCTTTTGACCACAGAATCTGTTTTGATTAAAATATTGCCTGGAATTAGTAATCATAAAAAATCCTTTGGAAAATATTACTGTAGTTGAAATCACCAGAGTCTCCCTTAAATCTAGATTTGCTAAATTTTCCAAGCTATTGAACTTCTAGACGTAGACTTGCTCTGAGTAAAAAAAACCCCAAGAAATTACATTTTTATTTAAATTTCTTATTTCAAAATAAATATTTCTTATTTAGACATCTGCTTGTCCAAGGGTCCAAAAGTTTAATCAAGTCGTGTCTATAATCTTGGTTTCACAGTTTTTCTTTTTTAAAACTTTATTCATTAACTACCTTTTATGTTTATTTTTTCAGGGGAACACTATTTAATCTCTTGGTAATTTTAATTAGCCAGCCTCAAATTCCAAAATCTTGTCCTGTATTTGATATCCAATTGGTGGCTGATTCAACTTTAGCCGAAATGTCTTTTGATGCTAAGGTGAGATGAGAATTTTGGGGGCATACTCATTATACAGGGAATGTGGCTTCTTTTTAAATTTTTTTTTTTAGTTGTAGATGGACACAATACCTTTATTTCATTGATTTAATTTTTTTGTGGTACTGAGGATCGAACCCAGTGCCTCCCACATGTTAGGCAAGGGCTCTACCATGGAGCTAAACTTCAGCCCCACTTCTTGTCTTTTAACGTGGACCATGACACTGTAGAATATAGACATATACTTAAGTCAAAGAATAGATATTTTGCTATTAATGTAAAAACTTAGATAACTATTATCATTATTAATATGTCCATTTTATTTGTTTTAAGATATGTATACTAAGGAAAATAATTAGCTTTCTTTAAAAGATATATAATATGCTTATATGTCTCTGTACAATATTGATATACATGAATTCCATTTTTGTCCATTCCCTAGTGGACAAAAAAAATCACTGTCTTAGAAATTTTAGGGTTAACTCTCGGGCTTTTATTTACCATTTCTCTGCCTATATGAATAGTGAGAATTACTTGTTTTCCTAAGGTTGTACTAAAACATTGGAAATATCAAATTGACTGTAAATGGTGTATTTTGAGAGAATAAATCAGCTTATTATTAGTTTATTTTAAACCAAGTCAACATAGAAAAAATTTGTAAAAGATGGACATGATTTGATAGTTCATAAACATATTATTTAAATTATGTTTTAGAAAACTCATTTACTCAGTATATATTTATTAGCATCTATTATGAGCAAATATCATGCTAGGAAGGGGGTCTAAATAGTAAGCAAAACACACAATCTCTACTTTCACTAGTTTACAAACTGGCAAAAGGGACAGATATTAATCAAATATTCCCAGCAACATATAATTACAAACTGTCTATGGAGTGTCTGCAATACACTTTCAATGATGGATTATTAAAGAGTGGGTCAGAAGCAAGACTCAGGTAGGGTGCTTAAGATGCTAGTGCAGTAGTTGAGATGAGGGAGGGATGGCATAGGCTGGAAGGAAGTCTTCCCTGACCCCCAGAGGAGGCTAGCCTTCCTCTTCAGAGTTCTCTTAGCTTCTTGTACTTTTCTTTCATAGCCTGGGACTCAGTTTTTAACTATGCATTATTTGATTTTTAGATTGGTATCGGTTTGTAAACTAGATTGTATATTCGATGATGGCAGGGACCACGTCTGTTGTTCTTCATTATATCCCCAACACCTACCACAGTGTCTGATGTATATTTGTTGAATAAATAAATTAAGAAAATAAGAAGAGAGATGGTGATTGTAAAGAGGATTCCAGAAATTTTTAAGAAATTGAGTGGGTGGGTTGATGTGAAAATAAAGCATAAAGATTAGAAGATGACTTAGACTCTGGCCTGAGAGTCAGATAAGAATTACAGCAAAAAAAGCAGACTCATAGGGAACACTGAGCATGGATTTGGGTTTAACTTGATTAGCCAGGGGTATTTCTATATGAAAATATCTTGTGGGCGGAATAGATGGGTCTGGGTTTCAGGTATTCAGACTTTTTGATCTGTTGCACCTGGGCTATTGGTGTGTCCATCAGGAGATAATATAAAGCTTTGTTCCAAGATATAAGAGGGAGGGAGATCTCAAACTAGAGTTTTCCCCTGCAAAGAATGTGTTTGGAAGAATGTGTTGGCCTGTAGCAAGCCCACAGGCATTTCTCATGCCTCAAGTGGCTTATGTGCCAGAAGACAACCTCCCCAACTGCCTGGGGTTTTGGAGAGCAACACAATGTCTTTAATGTGCATTTACTCGTACTACAGATGGATTCATAGTTCAAGTTGGGTATAAGTCTAAATAAATTTCTTAGAGAATCTCTCACCTCAATTCTGGGAAGCATTTTCTTGAAAGGAAATAAGGTTATTGATCTGACTGATTTTGTAAACTGGTACACAATTATTTTTTGTGTTAGTATTCTGTGGACCATTGTATCTTCTTTCCCTGACCTGCTTTTTGGGCCATTATTAAACCTACAGTCTCTTTATTAGAGCCACTTTCTTGAGAATGACTGAACCAAAAGGAACAAGAAAATGGATTGCACTAATTAAACTTTTAGTTAATAAGAAATAGTTTTATAAGTATCTAAAGGGAACGAAAAGGAATTACTATTTTCTGGCTCAGCCTATAATAATATATTGATTATTTTTGAAAATTATAGTTACAGAAGCTTATCCTGGAATACACAGATACAGCAACAGCACTTTTATATGAGATACTTCTTGTCTTTCAGCAGGTACACATTTACTTTTATTATATATCTTCTATGATTACATATATTATGATGTCCAAAATGCCTAAACTAGAGATGGTCTCCAAAACTGGTTGATTTACACGATATTCCCTTTGTTCTTAAGTGCTTATCTATCTTATTTAACAATTATTGATTTTAAAGATTTGATTACTCAGGATAAAAATGTATTAGAGAATAAGTATCCTTTTATATATAACCTGAACTTCATAACTTATTTCCTTGAGTTTTTAGGGAAACCTTGGATTGGGATCTACAAAGTTTGCTATTAGCTGGATGATGTCCTTTCTACAAAATTGTCCTCCAATAGTAAGTACCTAGAAGTAAGACAAAATCACTGTTCAGGTCTGAGTAAATGGAAGGTACTGTGCTTGATCAATTAAACACAATTTTTCTCTGATGTGGTCAAGCTTATAAAACTGAAGTAAGATATAAATTTGGCAATTTTATTATTTAATTAAAATAAAGTCTTTACATTCGAGATCTGAGCTTTTAAGGCACTGAAATGATACCTTCAATATGATTCTTGTTTTATGAAGAACTCTTAAAATAAATATAGGATATTATAATTCAGTAAAAAAGATTAACCTTCACCTTAAACATTGAATATGAACATAACAGTGGGAATCATCTGTGCACTCTGTGCCAGCATTCAAAATCCTGGCCCATAATGTCTTCTCCCCTTGACACTACATTCCCAAATAAATGGTCTAACTTTGTCTTCCCACTAGATTACAGCCAATCTTCCCACTAGATTACATATTTATTTAAAAATAAAAATCTGATTGTCATTCCTTCCTTTAAATATCTCAGCAGTTTTTCTCTGAATTAAGGCTAGACTTCTTAAAATGGCCTTCAAGGTCCTGAGAGCTCTGACTGTACAGCCTCATCTGGTCTCTCATTCACCCAGTGATGTGGGGCTCTTTTTTATTGCCCACCTTGCTTCCATCACAGGACCTATTTGTTACCTCTGTCTTGGTCTTAGTCTATTTTGTGTGGCTATAAGAAACTAACACAGACTGGGTAATTTATAAAGAACAGATATTTCATTCACTCATGGTTCTGCAGGCTGGAAAGGCCAAGATCGAGGGCTACATCTGGTGAGGGCTTTTTGCTATATCGTCCCATGGCTGAAGGTGGAGGGGCAAGAGAGCACATGTGGGGTAGAGGGGTGAACTCACTTTTGTATCAAAGTCACTCTTGCAATATCAAATTCACTCTGGTGGACATCCCTGTAGATAACAACATTCATCCATCTCACAACACTGTTGAATTAGGGATGAAGTTTCTAACACTTGAACACTGGGGCACAAATTCAAACCACAGCAGTCTTGCTATCTGCAGGATTCATCCCTCCTTTTCCACCAAGTTGACCCCTTCTCATGCTTCAGGCCTCACTGCCACTTCCTCTAGTGAAGCAGCAGATATTCTCTGACCCTCTGACTAGGTTAGGCTTTCCCTACATAGGCACACACAGTGCACAGCAGGGTCTTCTTCATAGGAACTGTCACTGCTGCAGTTTATATTTGTGCTATTATATGGTTCTTCCCTGTGATAGTCATTAGTGGCATATCCTGGCTCTCTCTCCTAGACACATGGTATGATTCTACTTCCCTTACCTCTTGAAATTAGGTGGGTCTCTGTTCTTGCTTTGGCAAATAAAATGTGAGCCCAAGTAGTCTGTCAATTCTGGGCAGAAGCTGTAAGAGCCAGTGCATTCTTCCCTCCATTCTTTTTCCTTCTGGCATGGTGACTGGCAATGTTCCACGTGGTGACTGCTCCACCAACTGATGACCTGGAGTAACTACAATGAACAGGGCCCCCTAAAAACTCAAGAGGGACATACAGTGTAAACAAGTAATAAATCTTTGCTGTTTTGTGCAGAGTATTGGTAGTTTTGGAGGTTTGTTACCATACTATTACCTACTCCATCATTACTGATACAATGTCTTTCTCAATAGATTTTAAGTGTCACAGGGTGGGAGCTATATCTGTTGTGTTAGGCATATAATAAATATTGAATAAAATATCTACTTCATTAATTCTAATAAAGTCTTTATCCCTTAATCTATTCTCAGTCCCCAAGCTTAGTTTCTCTTTATTCATTCATGCACATATATATCTAATTGGAAATTTCTTCAAAAGCAAATATTCCAAACTAAGTTTTCATTGCTACTACAGGATTAGTAATTGTCCTCTTTCCATATATGACCTTGCTTCTGGGGACCAAGAATGTTTCCCTGCTTTGAGCTGTTGAATCTGTCCTGTGGAATCTAGATTCTCTTGTTAGATTCCTATGACATATGTTTACAAAAAGCTGGCTGTGGCCAGACACTTGTAAGCAGAACAACGAGCAGCCTTATACAAAGACCGAGCCCCTGATCTTGGCTCCTTCAGCAGTGCACAGACTCCAACCAATTTTAGGTCCACTTAGGAGTGCCACAATTTTTACTGTTAACAACAGAAGCCCATTTGTGCAAGATGCATGACCCTACTTGTGCAGTGGTTGTAGACCCTATCACCTGAAATGAGGGGAGAAAATATGGGATCTGGAGGATTCGAAACAATAGGGAGGCTCCTTTATCAACCTTTAAAGCCGGTTCCCCAAAGGAATTGAGCTGTACTGTACAAGAACAGTCTGTAACCATGAAGCATGTCAGAATGAAGGGTGGCAAAAGGCAAAAGAATCACTAACATCATTGAAAGCATCAATATTAACCCAATTCTAAACAGTCCATTTGTGAGAAATCTGAAAGCAGAGAGACTCAGGATTATCAAATGCACCACCTCCAGGATATCAGTCAGCTCTGATTATCTTACTTGGTTGAAACAAAGCACTGAAGAAATTTAAAACTTATGATTTGGGGCTGAGTACCATTTCAGTCAGAAATAGTGCAGAGGCATTGGTGTAAGGGTGGTGAGGGCTTCCACCTAGATTTGTACATGACACTTAAGCTGAAATAGGGGCTGTTGTGGGTTGTGTGCAGCTTACATGTAAGTGCATTTTCCTTGTCTAGGTTACCTTTGTGGCCAGTATTGTGAAGCAAGTAGTGAAGGGGCTTTCAATTTCATTGCAACTGCTGAGTCCCTGTCAAGCAGTTCTTTTGTATCAGCAGTTTTACATTCTCAAGAGCTGCCTACAGTACAGCAAGACCCTAGCTGAGTATATCAGGAATGACTACAGTGAAGAATTCAGGTAAGAAAAAAAAAATCTACATCTAATCTACAATATGCCCACTTTTTTTTTCTGATTTTCTTACAAAACTGCAATATAGCCCAATATTTAGGTCTTTAATAATATTGTAGTTTGATCAGAGGAAAGGATGGATTTGGGGGGATTCTAAGAACCATTGCCATTTAAAATATATATTCCATGTCAAAAATCACTAGTGAAACATCAAACTCTCTTTGAAGGATTGTTTCTCACTCATTGTCTTTCTTGCAGCTGGCATCTCACAGAAGTAGTAATGATTGTAACCTGCTGTGAGTAATTGAGAGTAACAAACCCTAAGGAAGGGAATGGTAAATTATGGACTGTGAATTCAATTGAGTCATTGGAAAAAATCAATAGATAATGGAGGAACAATTAATGAACACTGTTAATGAATTTTTGGTTTCATTTAACCTTCTCTTACTCTTAGTAACAGAACAGTAAGAAAGAGCAGTAGCTAGCATTGTTTTCATCAGTAAGCCTGTTCTCTTGCACCTCAGGGGTTCCACTTCTATTTATAGGCTGGCAAAGCCAAGCATACATAGCCATACAGCCTTCATTAGCACCTATTAAGGAAAAAATCCGGGTTGTGTCTGCCTTAAGATGAAAGGTGCAGCTGGCATTGCTTTGTTACTGGTTTGGATGGAAACATAGAAGGCTGTGGAGACATTCATTATGGCCTTAGATTGGCTTCAAAAAAATTTGGCCCTATTGGTAAAGTCTATTTTTCCTCCATGTGGTAGTACACCATAGGGTTCATTATGGCTCACATAAAAAGGATTCATTTGACTCTGGGTTTGTCCAACAACCCAGTTTCTCACCCCTTACTCCTGTCTCCTCACATCTTTTTCCTTTTTATTAAGAATTATTCACATAGCATAACATTCACCATTTTTGTCCACTGGCTTTTTAATACATTCCACAATGTTTTGTAACCATCTCTATTACTGAATTTAGGTTTGTGATCCTTGTTTTAAGCTAGAATTTTTCAACTTGCTTTGCATTAGAGTCTCCTTAGTAACCATTAACAATACTATTACCCAGGTCTGGTCTCCCAAGTAGAAAATCTGTTTCAATTTTCTGGGCTGGGGCCTGGGCACTGACATTTTAAAAAGCTCTCCAGGTGATTCTAACGTGCACTTGGGGTTGACAACCATTCTTGTTAGCCATCCCAGGGGAGGTCTTCTCACTTTCATCTCTTTCACAGCTTTCCTACACTGAGGTAGTGGAATAAACCCTCTTTTTCCTCTTGACTTTGCCCTAGCGGTCTCCACAGCTTGGCACTTTGATTTCAACTCCCCATTGCCCATTACCTAAGAAACCAAGAAGCAGGTGCCTCAACTGGTCCTCTGGCTTCCTTATTAATGCTTTGATGACTGATACATTATTAATGAAATTCACTTCCTTTGCTAAAGTAAAGTGCTTCAGTGAGCTGAAAGGCACACATATCAGAGATTTTCTAGGTCACAAATGGGGGAGGTTGGGGGCCTTTAAATGACTGAATCTTGAGGTTCAGACGCACACACCCACAACCCTGCATCACCTAGTGTGAACGTGACCAATGTGAAAATTTGTGTTCTTAAAGATCTCTATTTTGTTTCTTTTTGTGATTTGCAGGTACTTAATTCATATGCCAGCCTTGGAAAAGAGGCTCCCATTGTGTTACCCTATTACTCAGCCAACCACTCAACTTTTTCATGAAATTCTGAAATTGCTTGAAAAGAAACAATGTGTAAAATGTTAATAAGAATATAAAATGTTAATTGGGAGTGGATATCTACGAGGAAATGTTTTATTTATTTAATTCATCTCACTATTCTTGAACCCCATAAACAAAGATTTTATCTAAATTATCTAAATTATATCAATATCTAGGAGGTCCTTGAGGTTAATCTGTTAAAAAAAGAAAATAAAAAAGTATAAACTGTATACCCATTCTGACATAAATAAAATGGTTCTTAAAACTAGTGTTCCTCCAAAAAGAAAAGTTTCTGAAGACATGAAAAACTACAAAGGGAACAGAAGCTCAGGGAGAATAATTGGTGTGAAGCCATTGAAATATATAATGAAGAATTGTACAGAGTATAAACTACAGAGTGATCATTAGAGAAATGTTGAGCAATAGGATGACACCCTCCTTTTCCACCTGTTAAAACCAGTGGCAAAAGTATTTTTGGAAGAATGAGCAGAAAAACACAGGCACAGCTGCACAGAATATCGGTCCCTCATTTGTCAAGGATAAAGAAGCATGAGCTTTCTTTAACAAAATCAAATACAATCTGCCACTCAACTTCAGGCACCTGTGGGCTAATCTAAGCAGTCCTATAGAGTCTCCGCAGAAGAGAAATTATCCATGAGCAGTAATGGCTCTCCCAAACCATTTAAAAAGGGTCTTTATTATTCATATGGCTGTAAATTAATCCAATAAATACTTAACTTTGGTGTCATTGTGAACTATGAAATTTTGACTTCTAAGGACTTAGGAACTGGGCCCTCCACTGAATTTATCATGATTTGAGGAAGGATCAGAGAAAAATCCAGCTCTAAACAAAGAGTTCTCAGCTGAGTGGGGTGGTGCTTGCTTGTAACCCCAGCAGTTTGAGAGGCTGAGGGAGGAGGATCACTAGTTCAAGGCCATCCTCAGCAATTTAGCAAGTCCCAAAGCAATTTAGTGAACTGCCTCAAAATAAAAAAATACGTAAGATGCTAGGGATATTGCTCAGTGGTTAAGCAACCCTGGGATCAATCCTTGATATAAATAAATAAGTAAGTAAGTAAGTAAGTAAATAAATAAATAAATAGAGCCAGGCACGGTAGCACACGCTTGTAATCTCAGTGGCCCAGGAGGTTGAGGCAGAAGGATCTTGAGTTCAAAGCCAGCCTCAGCAACTTAGTAAGGCACTAGGCAACTCAGTGAGACCCTGTCTCTAAATAAAATATGTATTTAAAAAGGGCTGGGTATTAGCTCAGGTTAAATCCCCAGTGCATACCCACCACCAAAAGTTCCCAGCTAGATTGCCTTTGTTGTATAGTATTAATTATAAAGTTTGTTGAGGATGTTTAGCAGATTCTTATCACTAAAGTTCTGCAATATTTAAATAAACTATTTTAGAATTATAAATTTCATAGACATAACATTTGTATTGTTTTTTTTTTTTACTGATTTCCAAGGCATTTCTTAGATATAACATTTACATAGCTTTCTATACATTCTATGTAAAAATAGACCTGCTCTAAACGTGAGACTTTATGTGAAAATTGTGCACACACATAAGCTGTTAGTTTTAAAAATTTCTATGCTGAGGGGCTGGTCAGCAGGTAAAGATGAAATTTTATACATTGTTCTGCCTCTCAGATGCATCAAAGATGCACATGGACTTGCTTTTAGCAGTGCCAGCTGTGGTCTCATATCATGGGTACCCTGTAGCCTGTCTCTGCAGCTTCAGAAATGACATAATCTGCCAGCAACACAGGTTTCCATCATTTACAAGTCCTTATGTTTGTGTTGTTGTTAGGCCAGTATTTAATGCAGAAAGGCAGAATTATAATTTTTTTTTAAAAAGTAAACATAAATGCAGTAGTGACTTAAAACTAAAAGACTGGTGTAATGTTACTTTTAAAAACAATATTTAGACCCAATGGTTAATTATTTTTTGTATATTGTTTTGTTTGCAAATTATGTTACTTGTTTGTTTCTATGAGATGTTTATAGTGTGACTTTTAAAAATGTCTCAATAGGGGCTGGGGATGTAGCTCGTTGGTAGAGTGCCTACCTTGCAAGCACAAGGCCCTGGGTTCAATCCCTAGCACCACAAAAAAAAAAAAAAAAAAAAAAAAATCCCAATGACGGACCTCATAGAAATAGAGCAAGCAATCATGAAATTCATTTGGAGGAATAAGAGACCCAGAATAGCTAAAGCAATCCTTAGCAAGAAGAGCGGAGCAGGGGGTATCACAATACCAGACCTTCAACTATACTACAGAGCAATAGTAACAAAAACAGCATGGTATTGGCACCAAAATAGACAGGTAGATCAATGGTACAGAATAGAGGACACAGAGACAAACCCACATAAATACAGGTATCTCATACTTGACAAAGGAGCCAAAAACATACAATGGAGAAAAGACAGCCTCTTCAACAAATGGTGCTGGGAAAATTGGAAATCCATATGCAGCAAAATGAAACTAAACCCATATCTCTCACCCTGTACAAAACTCAATTCAAAATGGACCAAGGACCTAGAAATTAGACTAGAGACCCTGCACCTAATAGAAGAGAAAATAGGTCCAAATCTTCATCACGTTGGCCTAGGACCGGATTTCCTTAACATGACTCCTAAAGCGCAAGAAATAAAAGCAGGAATCAATGATTGGGATAGAGTCAAACTAAAAAGGTTTTTCTCAGCAAAGGAAACAATCAGCAATGTGAAGAGAGAGCCTTTAGAGTGGGAGAAAATCTTTGCCACACACACTTCAGATAGAGCACTAATCTCCAGAGTCTACAAAGTGCTCAAAAATCTTTACACCAAGAACACTAATAACCCAATCAATAAATGGGCCAAGGAAATGAACAGACACTTTACAGAGGAAGATCTACAAGCAATCAACAGATTTATGAAAAAATGTTCAACATCCCTAGTTATAAGAGAAATGCAAATCAAAACCACCTTCAGATTTCATCTTACTCCAACTAGAATGTCTTTTATTAAGAATACAGGCAACAACAGGTGTTGGCGAGGATGTTGGGAAAAGGGTACACTCATACATTGCTGGTGGGAGTGCAAGTTGGTGCAGCCACTCTGGAAGGCAGTGTGGAGGTTCCTTAGAAAACTTGGAATGGATCCACCATTTGACCCAGCTATCCCACTCCTTGGCCTTTACCCAAAGGACTTAAAATCAGATTGCTACAGTGATGCAGCCACATACATCAATGTTCATAGCTGCTCAATTCACAATAGCTAGATTGTGGAACCAACCTAGATGTCCTTCAATAGATGAATGGATAAAGAAACTGTGGTATATATACACAATGGAATATTACTCACCCATAAAGAAGAATAAAATTATAGCATTTGTAGGTAAATGGATGATGTTGGAGACTATTATGCTAAGTGAGATTAGCTAATCCCAAAAATCCAAAGGCTGAATGGTCTCTCTGATAAGTGAATGATGATGCATAATGTGGGGTGAAATGATGGCAAGAATGGAGAAAGGATAGAGAGTATAGAAGGAAGGGAGGGGTGGGGTTGAGGTTGGGGGTAAGAATAATAACAATATGTGTGACAGAAATCATTGCCCTGTGTACATGTATGAATGCACAGATGGGGTGACTCTACTTTGTGTACAACAGAAAAACAATTGTTGTACTACTCCATTTGTGTTCAATGAATCAAAAAATTAAATAAAAAAAAGTCTTAATAATGAAAGTTTTGCATAAAGTAAGAGGAAAAATATTAGGATATCTTATTCCTGGTTCTAAGCCAAATAATGATTTTACTTCAAGCAAGTTCAGTCCCCTTTCCAGGCTTTACCCACTTCTTTCTGGGCTTCTCTTTGTTATAAGGAAGGGTGGGGCTGGATGCTAAGTTCCCTTTCAGCTCTAACCTTCTCTGCCTGTACAAACAATTTTTGACACTCTGAAATGGGATAGTGTGTTCCTTTGTCATTCTGGCTCAGTAGATGATACCACACTGATTCCAAATAATCCTGCTTTCTTTGTGTCACCAACATTGTCCCACAAAGTTTCCAAGCCTTCTCCCTATCACCCAATAAGGAGTCCAAGTCATCCACTTTGGGGGCTGGAAAGGGAGCAAAATGAACATCCTGGGCTGCTAGATGAAGGATTATTCCCAAGAGATGGTCAGTCAGAGAACTATGACGAGATTCTTAGGACACCAGCATGCATCACTTGAAACTAGACAAATGGTAAATTGGTGAATGGTGGAACCCATAGGACACCACTAAGAGGATCAACTCAAATCTGCTTCATCTTCTAGAAATACCCTGGCTAGTAGTGCTTCTACCTGGGGTGGTAGTAGTGCACACTCTGCCAAGGGCTTAGAGTTTCTCTCCCATGTGCTGTCCTGCCTGTTATGCAGCTCCTCTCCCACTGAAATCATACTTTTTCTAATTTCTGGGAACCAAAGTTCTGTCAGAATGTACCTGAATCTTTCCATGTAGGGCTAAAGTCAGTGGCTTTTTTGAGAGCTAATGGTTGGATTTGTCACCTTGATTTTTTTCAATTTACTCTGTATGATTCATGTCTATTCATTTGACAGTTAGAGGAGGAGGAAGGAACCAGAATTTTTTGAAAAATTTATTTTTAGTTTTAGATGGACACAATACCTTTATTTTTTATGTGGTGCTGAGGATTGAACCCAGTGCCCCGCACATGCGAGGCAAGAGCTCTACCACTGAACTACAATCCCAGCCCCAGGAACCAGAAATTTTAATACTTTAAAGGGTTATTCTTCCATATTTCTTTTGTGCTTGTGAGTTTTGTTTGCATTGTTGCCAAATGCAAGAAAATCGCCTAATAAGCCATCTCTGTTGGTGATCAGACACATTTAACATTTTAACTTAGCACTGACCTCAAGCACAAAAAAATCTTGAATATGTAAATCACATAAATATATTTTTAAGAATACAAATGTCACCAGAAAGGCAAGCATACAGAGCTAGTTTTCAGACTGGGTTCAAGATTCCAGGTCCTTTGAAAACCTTAATGATGTGAGTGCAGTCATTTGCCACCCTACTTGCCCCAAAGACAACCATTTCTGCCATTTAAAAAATAATTTTTAAGTTTTTTTATTTGTTCTTTTTAGATATACATGACAGTAGAGTGTATTTTGACATATTATACATGCATAGAGTATAACTTACTCTACTTAGGATTCCATTCTTGTGGTTGTACACGATGTGGCATTTCATTGGACACGTATTCATATATGAACATAGGAAAGTTATGTCCCATTCATTCTACTGTCTTTCCTATTCCTATTCCCCCACTTCCCTTCATCATTCCCCTTTGTCTAATCCAACGAACTTCTATTCTCCCCCCCTCCATTCCACCCTTTATTGTGCATTAGCATCCACATATTAGAGAGAACATTTGGCCTTTGGTTTTGTGGGATTGGCTTACATCACTTAGTATGATAGTCTCCAGTTCCATCCATTTACCAGAAAAAGTCATAAAGTCATTCTTTAAAAAGGTATTTTTGAGGTCTGGAGTTGTGACTCAGTGGTAGAGGCACTGGTTTGATTCTCAGCACCACACAAAATAATCAAACAAACAAATAAAATAAATGGTATTGGGTCCATCTACAACTAAAAAAATTTTTTAAAGTATTTTTGAAAGTATACACACATACATAATTTGTATGTGCAACTTAAAAGTATTGATTTTGAAGCTAAAATAGATGAGTTTAAATCTCAACTCTGCACCTGATTTGGGCCTTGGGAAGATAGGTCATCTCCAAACTTCAGTTAAAGCAGAATAATACAACCTATTACAAAGAGTTAGGAGACCGAATGAAAAGTTGTTGGTGAAGCACTAATTATATTGTTTCATATGTAGTAAGAACTCAATAAATAGTATTTATTCTTCTTTTTCTTTCTTTCTTTTTTTTTTTTTTGGTACTGGGAATCAAACCCAAGGTTGTGATACCACTACCTCACTAAGTTGCTTGGGGCCTATCCTAAATTGCTGAGGCTGGCTTTGAATTTGTCATCCTCAGCCTCCTAAACTTAGGATTACAGGCGTGTGCCACTGAGCCCACCTTAGTATTTATTCTTATAATTAAAATATACCAAAGGTGGCTGAGAATTTAGGGACTAGTAAGTACTGCCCCCTTTGTGGGGCTACTCTAGAGATCAGCCACTACAATCGGAGAACTTGCAGATCCATTGGAATATTAAAAATTCAACTTCGTGTTAGTAGGAGTGTGATTTAACTGGCAATTTCTTCTGCTCAGTAGAACCCTGTCTCAAAATAAAAAATAAAAAGGGATGCAGCTCAGTGGTAAAGTAACCCTGGGTTCAAATCCCCAGTACCAACAAAACAAAACAAAACAAATAAAACAACAAAACAAAACAAATAAAAAACAAAAAATGTATTTTACATATTTCCATGTTGAATCTTACTCATTGCTAATGCTGCTTTTAATTATGATAGGAAGACTTATGATTACATTAATAAATGTGCTGTAAAGCAGTTATGAGAGTAATTAAGCTTGTTAACTGCTGATATGCTCCAATACTAGTGCTCTATTTTGTTTTTCTGAGTCTAGAACCACTTGTTTTATATTTAACACATTTGCAGTGCAGAGGGGTTTAATGATAAATATGGAAGAGAAGCTGGAAATTTTTTAAAGAGATGAATTTGATGGGAATTTTTGAGGAACCCATAATAGTGTTAAACCATTGATTTCTCTTTGTTTGCTGTATTTACATATAAATGCAGTACAGGCTTGTAAGGTCAACTTGAATTTGCCTCTCTACTGGAAGGAAACCACAATTCTCCATCCAGTCAGCACTTCTCTGTGAGTCTATCTGTGTCTTTTGGATGTGAAGTTTTTCCCATTTTGGGGAGGCAGTGTGATTTCTTGGCTAGAAATCTGACTACTGTACTTTCGTGGATAAGAGTCCAAATACTATGTAAGACCTTGTTTTGAATATTGCCTACTTTCTTACTTCTCATAACTCAAAGTCCTGTATAATCAATTTTGCAATAATAAAAAGCCTATCTTCAGGGTTTTATGAATATTAATTTTAATATAAATATCTAGTTTTGTGGATAGTCTAAAGTAGGATGAAATATGTGACATCACCATTTTCAGGTCCAATACTGATGAGATCTGCAATCCCATATGGTTTAAACAAATAGAAACCCCTCAATAAATGGTAGCTATTGTTAAGAGAAACACTAACTTACTTCATGCTCTTGCATTTTTTTTTTTTTTTTTTTTTTGGGAACTGGGGGATTGAACTCAGGGGCACTGGGCCACTGAGCCACATCCCCAGCCCTATTTTGTACTTATTTAGAGACAGGCTCTCACTGAGTTGCTTAGGGCCTCGCTAAGTTGCTAAGGCTGACTTTGAACTCGTGATCCTCCTGCCTCAGCCTCCCAAGTCGCTGGGATTACAGGTGTGCGCCACTGCGCCTGGCCATGCTCTTGCATTTTAATGTATACAATTTATTCTAATTTCCCAGGTAGCATAGCACTTTGCTATAACATTACTTATTCTTGCACAGACTTGGATAAACCACAAACCAAGTCAAATCATTTATTTATAAGTTATTGCATAGGCATAACATACTTACACATGTTTAAAACAGAATTCTTTTTTTTTAGTACATATTAATTATACAGAAGAGTGGGTTTCATTGTGACATATTTGTACATGCAGATAATATACCTTGATCGTTTCCACCCTTCATTACCCCTTCCTGTTGGTCCTCTTCCTCTTCTCTTATAGTCTCCCTTCTCTTTTCATGTCCTTCCCCCACTAGATTCCACATTTGACGAAAATGGTATTCTTCTTCTTTTTTTTTTTTAATTTTTAGTTGTTAATGGATCTTTTATTTTACTTATTTACTTACACGTGAGGCCGAGTATCGGACCTAGGGCCTTGCACATGCCAGGCAAGTGCTTTACCACTGAGCCACAACTCCAGCCCCTAAAATCATATTCTTAATGTTCTTAATTACCTTACACAACAATAAAATTCTGTTCTTCAACCCAATCTTCTTCCCCTTCTATTTAATTCGCTGCTCAAGAGACATCTGAGAGATGTTTTCCCATTCTATTCATTCCATAAATATAATACATCTGAAATGCTTATTAGTAGTCCCTTTAAAATATATTCCTGATCTGCTGGTTTTCCATAATTTTGGTCACCACCCTAGCTTAAATCTCCATCACCTACTCTAATAGCTTATTTAGTCACCCTGCTCTCATCCTTGACTCCTACAATCCATTCCTTAAAATGGAAGTGATATTTTGAATTAGAGAATAAAATTTCTACCAAAAATCTTTGTATTGGCTGGGATATGGCTCAGTGGTGTACACCTGGGTTCAATCGCTAGTACCACAAAACCAGAACAAAAACCTTTGTATTGCTTTCTACATTAAGCATTAAGCATTACTTACCAAGGCCCTTCATGTCCTGGACTACTATCTCTGTGACCAAACCATTTTTCTCCTTACTGGTTGTTCCCCAAATATATTGGCTTCTGTGCTATGCTCTTTCAGACCCTGGAAATTAACAGTAGCAAATGCCTTTCCTCCAAATATGAAACATCACTTAAAAAAGGTCTTCTGTGATTGCTCTGAATAGCCTCCCACTCATGTACATTACCTTTTAATACATTCTGATTCTCCAACACCTAGAATAGTGCCTGGCACGAAGTACTACATTGAATAAATGAACGGACTACAGAAACATTAACTACTGGCTTAATATTTCATTACAATTGTTCTTTAAAAATCAATGTAGGGGTTGTAATTGTGGCTCAGTGATGGAGTGCTTGCCTGGTATGTGTTCAATCCTCAGCACCATATAAAAATAAATAAAATAAAGATATTGTGTCCATCTACAACTAAAAAAATTTTTAAAAAGTCATTGTAATAGTTGATCTCAAAAGATATCTCAACAATGCCACCCCTCACTACAGTCCATCAAGAGCTGGAGTTTGCATTCCCCTCCCCTCATTTGGGCTGGGTCTAGAACACTCTTGACCAAGAGAATGTGAAGGAAGTAAAGTTCTAGCACTCCTGAGCTCAGACAGTTTTTCTTTTCCCTTTTGGAGTTTGAGCCACCCTAGGCATGACACCATGTGCAGAGCGAGATCACATAGAGGAGCACCAGGACCAACTGCCATTTCATAGCTAATGTGTGAAAGACCCCAAGTGAAAGACTCCATAGAACTGTCGAGCCAATCCAAAGAATTGTGAGATATGATAAAGAATTGTTTTATGCCTGCAAGTCTTGGGATCATTTATTATACAACAATAAACAAAACAGTCAAGAACAATTAGTAAAAGTATATTTATAGCAAGGTTAGGATAATTCCAAATTAAATAATTCACCACCATCAGGCCACCCTAATCAATCCAAGTGTTTTACTTGTTCATATGCTTTTTCCTATATTGCTAAAATCATGATATAGATTTTTTCTTTCATCACTTTGAACAGATTTGATAACATTCTACAGAGTTCTTCTAGTTTCTTTAAGATGGGACTTCATTTTAAAAAATATCTGTTTAGACGTAATGGAGTCCATATCATCACTGTCCCTTACGGAGTAGAGGGGTCCTAAGAATTAGAAAACACAGTAACAGCTGACTACATTAGGTAATCAGGGGATGATCTTATCTGATGTGCACCAAGTAGGCTAAGAGTGCTCCTTCTTAGAATCCTTCTTTCTTCCAGTCAGCCCTAGGCAAAGCTGATAGGGAAAGTTTTATGGAGCTGGGAAGAGACAAAGTCTTTTAGAGGGTTTTTGGTTGTAAATCTGAGACATTTCTGGGTATGGGGAGACCTTGGGTTGAAGGATTTCTTTTTTCTCACCTGCATCCCTGGCCTCTGCTTCCTTTTTTGTTGCCTTCTTGGAAGGTGATTTTTATCTCTGGAGAACTTAAGAAGGGACAATGCACAGGGCAAGAAAGATGCAAACAAGATTTGTTAATATTTGCTCCAGGATTCTGAAAGAGGTAAAGGAGACCTTTAAGTCTCCTTTGGGTGGGCCTCCTTGAAGGCCCTAGGATGGGTGTAGGGTTTCCCAACAGGTCTGACGAAACCATGAACCCTCTTTTCTTCTCTCCTCTTTCTGCTTCTGGTGGTGATGGGATCAGAGTAGTCATGGCGGTAGCAGTGACTGTATATGGTGACTTTTGTTTTACCAGCAAGAACAGTGGAAGAGGGGAATGGGGGGTGTACATCAATGACATGGTGCTACTATCAATACTATTAATATGGGTTTGGGTGGGCTGTTTTGGAATATCTGCCATTATGTATAACATTGTTTCTACAGGGGATTTATCTTGTTCCAGACTGCTGACCTACAAATGAATCAGGAAAGGGAATATTTTACCTCTATTAGAAACTCTAACCACCAGAGGGCATAGTTGTTTTAGAAAGAGAAGAAAAGGCAAAATTATGCTCTAACCATGGCACATTTTTTTTAAGTGTAAAAAATATAACACTGGATATGTTAATTTGATTAATTTGATTCAGTAGTAACCATTTACACACACACATACATATTTGTAGGAACTATTTTACTATATATACATATATACATGTATTTGTATATATTTTCTATATATGTAGTTTATCTATCATATATATGTCTTATAACATCATGTTGAATACCTTAAATATACACAATAAGATTTTTAAAATATCATGAGATCTACCCTCAATGTTTTATGTATATACTATTTTTAACCATATGCATCCTGTCATGTGCCAGAACTTTACATGACTGAAACCCTTTACCCAATGAATAGTAACTAATTTCCTCTGTCTCCAGCATTCTTATTCTACTTTTTGCTTTTGAGTTTGATTATTTTAGATACTTTATATAAGCGTAATCCTGTAATATTTGCCATTTTTTTTGACTTAGCACATTGTCTTCAAAATCTATGTTGGAGAATACAACAGAAATTTCTTCTCTTTTAAGGATGAATAATATTTTATTGTATTGGCATACCATATTTTATTTACTCATTCAATCATGGACATTCAGGTGTTTCTACCTCTTAACTATTGTAAACAATGCTGCGGTGAACATGAGAATACAAATATATTCTCAAAACCCCTTTTCATTTCTTTTGGATCCAAACCCAGAAGTGGTATTGTTGGCTCATATGGTAGTTAAACTTCATTATTTTCTATAATAGTTACACCATTATTTTATGTCATGTTGATAAATGCTAGCTAGTAGTATCAAGTGAGATCTCATTGTGATTTTTATATGTTCCTAATGATTAGTGATGTTGGGCATCTTTTCAGATACCTATTGATCATTTGTATGACTTTTTTGGGAAAATGTCTTTTGCCTGTTTTGATTTTGTTTTTCACTTTTTCACTGTTTATTTTCTTGTATCTTTTCTTCCATTCAGTGGTTGCCTTTCCATTTTAGTGTTTTGTTGTGTGGAAACTTTTTAGTTTGATGTCATTTCACTTTTCTATTGTTGCATTTGTTGCCTATGCTTTTAATATTGCAGTAATGTTGATTCTTAAAATTCAAGCAAACCTTTTATGTGA
The DNA here is from genome assembly GCA_020662805.1 of Glaucomys volans. Taxonomy (NCBI): domain Eukaryota; kingdom Metazoa; phylum Chordata; class Mammalia; order Rodentia; family Sciuridae; genus Glaucomys; species Glaucomys volans. The sequence continues at coordinate 577,476 of JAJEJO010049607.1, forward strand.
TTTTTCTCTTATTCTTTTAAAATATGTGCTAACATAAATCTGGGTATAAGAAAACTCCTTATGCTATTATAAAAAATTTATAATTTAAGAGTTTATGCAATTAAATGCAAATTAATATCAATGCAATAAATGATGTGTTGCTGAAACTGTCTCTTATGAAGTGAATATGACAGAATGTTGTAATATGAATTTTTGAATTCAGCATCCTGCTATCATGTTGCACTTTTTCAGACCCCTGCAAGTCTTCATTTTGATTCACTTCACTCGAACATTTCACTGTGTCAGTTTTACCTCTGTTCTTTGTCTGACCAGGGACAATTAAAACTTTCCCATGTAAGGACAAACAAACCAATGTAAACAATGCAAACAGAGGCACTTAAATCACAGGCATTTCATTGCAATGAAAACAAAAGCTTAATTTTCAAATAAACCTCACAGACTTTCAAGTTGAAATCTATAGACCCTAATTTGAAAGGCTTTGGCCATAGAAGATAAGAGCTCAAGCGTTTTACATATGGTGACCTAACATCATGATTTGCCTATATATGCCTTGGTTTATGCCTTTTCCCCCCCAGCACTTCCTTTCAATTTCAAAAGTGTCCTGATTTGGGTGATAAAGTATAAGGTTATACACTCTGGTTATAGCCAGTCCTAGCTATTTTCTTTTTTATGACTGAGTCTTGCTGAGCTACCCAGGTTGGCCTTGAACTCATGACCCTCTTACCTTAGCCTTCTGAGTATCTGGAATTACCCAGCTGACCTAGGGTTTTAATATCAGGAAATACCTGTGCTATAACAGTAGGAAATAAGAAACAGAGAATAAAATGTCATTTATAGAAGTTTCATAGACCTCCCTCAGGAAGCACATCTATTCCAAACTGAGAGATGCTTTGGGGGTCAATACAAACTTCAGAAATATTGTTCTGATCTCCTTTTGTGACTCAGAGATCTAAATGGCTCCCCCTACTCCATATGTCTCCAAAACATCCTTCAAAATGCAGGCTATAAATAAGAAAAAAAATTTCAATAAATTGAAAGTTTTATTGCAATTAGGTTCCTCTAATATCTAAGAATGTAAAAGGTCATTTTAGAGTAGGAGGAGAACAACTTCTGAAAGGGTCACATTTACTGAGAAAAGCTGGAATATAGTGCAGCAGTTTTGTAACCAAATGACATAATTTGGCTGACATTGTGGATAGGGGTTGCTACACAACAAAATGACTCCTCAATGCCAACTCTCAAGACTAAATTCAGTTGCCAACATGACTTCAGACGGCTCAGTGTGAACAACAATGAGAAGATGGCATGAAACAGTGATTTTTAAGGAGCTCAAGAAAGATTTCTCTAAAAACTGCATAAAGCTTTATGAGAAAAACTGTGTGTGGGTGTGGATCTGTGTGTGGGTGTGTGAACTGGACCAAATTCAAGAATCCAAGTGGTTCACAAACTGAAATATGCTGAGATTGGTTTGTTGGAGCAAAACTAATGTGAGCATTCTGGCAATCTTGAGTCCTCATTCCTTCAGAGGATGACTATTATTAGTATTATTTCGTATTTATCAAGTCTAAACTGGGGCAACTTGTCATAATGGGCAGGGAAGAAAGAGGGGGAAATGCACCATCTGTCCCTGGCACTGGCACTCAGTGCATGGAAAATATTTAAAAGTTGTCAGTCACAAGGTTTGGGAAATTTCATGATTTTCAAAGGTCTTACTGCCCTAGAGAGAAATCAATTCAATTCAATAAACATCTATTCTGACTTTGTTGGATGCTTGCAGGATATAAAAATAAATAAAACTGGGTCTGTTGGCAAGGCTTTGCATTTTAGTAAGCTAAATTTGTCTATGCACAATTACTTGAGCACAACCTTCAAAATTTGTGTCATATCATCTGAATTCTTCACTCAATATTTTTCTAATATTATTTGCTCAATATTTTTTCTAATATCTATATCTACTTTATCTTTTTCCTAAAGAATATTAGGGAAATCACAGAATTTATGTTTTAGAAATACATTTTTAAGTACATATGTGTACATATTTTCAATGTACATTTATAAATAAAAAAATTAAAAACATTTAAATGTCTTTCCTTGGATTATCTAAAATTATTTTTGTACCACTTTATGGGAATGATCATGGTAATGAAACCTGAGTTTGAGGTTAAACTAGATTTTCCACTTCTGTTGGTGGTGAGGTCTGCATAAACTGCAGGCTTCTGCAGCCGAAAAATTTGTTGCAGCTCTTAATGACAGGCAAGCTATGCCATTCAGTGTTGTAATAGACCTCTGCCAATTTCTTCTTTCTGGGTTCTTGTCTTTCGAATTTGAAAAATGAAACCCACAGATGAGGATGAATGAGTGTAAGAGTAGGGCTTATTCAAGGGGTAACAGATACGGAATTCCCACAGGGTGAGAGGGGTCCCAAGAGGGGTGCCCCTTGTGTGCTAATCTAGGGTTTTATATAGCACGTGGGTCAACACTCTTGGCCTAAATTTTTGCTAATCAGGGTTTGGAAAGTACCAAAGCCATTGATCCAAATGTATGCTAATCAGGGTTTGGAAAGGTTCCAATACAATTGGTTCAAATTTATGCTAATCAAGCTTGGAAAAGTACCATTGCTATTAGTTAGTCCTGCAATCCCATTCAGGTCTGGCCCATTTCCACTTTCCTGCCTGCTAGTAGGGAGGTAGAAGTTGAGGTCATCAAGGATAGGAATGCTAGTGGAGTTCTGGAATAATGCGCTATGTGGTGCAGGCATCTGCACTGGACCAGCTGGGCTGCCTCTGCATGACAGGTTGGCAGGTTCTGGCTTGCCTCAGGTCTACACTGGCATAGTGGGCTCTGCTTGGCCTTAGCCCTTGCTCTCCGCCTATGTTCCAGTCTGCTGGGGCTGCCACTCTGCTACTCCATGACAAGGGTTTGGCTTCAGTAAAGAATAGTTGTAGAAAACATGCAAGAGCAAGCAAGTCAGATGTTAGAGGTAGGTACAAAGAAAGTATAACAAGAAATCACAGGAAGAACAGTTTAATTCTGACTGAAGAGATCAAGGAGGCCTAATTAGAAGATTTGGTATTTGAGGAGGTTTTAAGAAATATTGAAGTCTGCAATATTTTTAAAAACTAAAGCACCATGGAAAAATTGTAAGATTGGACAGAGCTTGGTGGTGAGTTCATAGATATTTCTATATTAGTCTCTTTACTTCTCTGTATACTTGAAATATTTCACAGTAACAATAGTGTGTACGATTTAGAGAAGACAAAAACATTACGTTCCAAGTGGAAAAGAAGGTATGAACAAAAGCACAGAATCCTGAAATTAAGGGTTAGATGTCTGTTCTCCTGCAGATGAGTGCTGGGAAACAACTAGAGTGGTAAGATAAGGTCAAATCATGCATCATCTTGGCTAAGTGGTTCTGGATAAGAGGTTTGTAGTAGAGGAAGGAGGGGATCACTGAAGGTTTCTGATAAATAATATGATCAAAGCAGTAGATTAGGATTTGCAATACAGGGAGAGTTCAGAGTTAGAAGGATTTTATAATAGTTCAGGTAAAAATATGGTGGTCTATCTAAGTTCCAGAACATCTTGATTTTCTCCCTTATTCTGTCTGCTCACATTGTTTTTACTAAAAAAAAAAAAAAAAAAAAAAAAAAATCATTTCCACCGGGCAGTCACATTTCTTTCTTCCTATCCCAGATCCTTTGTAGTCTCATCCATCTATACTGTAGAACAGGAATTGGTAAACTTTTGCAAGATAGTAAATATTTTAAGCTTTTCAGGCCATATGGGCTCTGCTGCAACTACTCAACTCTGTCACTATAGCAAGAAAAGCAACTAAAGAAAATACAAAATGAATGGACATTGCTGTTTTCTAGTACAATTTTATTTATAGTCATTGAAATTTAAATTTCAGATAATTTTCATGTGTCATGAAATACTCCCCCCCCAACAATTAAAAACTGTAAAAAGAATTCTTAGTTTTCAAGTGGTATAAAAACACGCTGTAGGTTAGGGAAATGCAAAACAAAAATTGAAGGGTTGGGGATATAGCTCAATAGTAGAGCACTTTCCTGTGTGCACAAGCTCCTGGGTTCAATCCCTAGCACTGCAAAAAACAAAACCCAAAATGAGTGTGTTAGTGAATTTTGTCACTGTAACAAAATAACAAAATTAAATTAATAAAATTTAAATTAGTGAAAATGGTTTATCTTGGCTCATAGTTTTGGAGGTTCCAGTCCACGACTAGTTGGTCCCATTGCTTTGGGTTTGTGGCAAGACAGCACATCATGGAGGAAGCTTTCAGAGGAAAGCTGCTCAACTCATTGCCAGGAAGCAAGAGCAAGAAGGGTGCTGGGGGTCTCACAATCTCTTTCAAGGGCATGTCCTCAATAACATAAAGATCTCTCACTAGGGGAGAAAAAAAAAAAGTCTCTCACTAGGCCTCCACCACCTTCCAATAGCACCACTGTGGGGACCAAGCCTATAACACATGAACTCTTGGGGGACATTTAAGATCCAAATTGTATCAATGAGATACAACTTCTCACCTTTGATGACTGTAACAAAATGTGGGTAATAAAAAATGTTGGCAAGAATAAGAAGAAATTATAACCTTCATATATTACTCATGGAATTATAAGATGTCACAGTTGCCTCAGAAAAAGTTCCTCAAACATTTAGAGTTATCATATGCACTAACAATTCCACTCCTAGGTATATATCAAAGAGAAATGGAAACATTTTCAAACAAAAACTTGGACATGAAAATTCACAGCAATGTTATTCCTAATAATCCGGTGGAAATAACCTATAGGTCTACTAACTGATGAATAGGTAAAGTAAATGTGAAATATCTATATAGTGGAATATTATTTGGCTGCAAAGAAAGAATGCAACATTGATGTGCTACAACATGGATGAATAAAAAAAATGCTAAGTGAAAGAAACATCACAAAGATTACTTACTATATGATTTCATTTATATGAAATGAACAGAATGGACAAATCTGTCAAGATACAAAGTAGATTAGCTAGGGCTGAGATTGTGGGGACAGGGGAATAACTGTAAATGGGTGTGAGGATTCTGGGGGAATGTATCATGAAAATGCAAAATTGATTGTGATGGTTGCCTGTCAGTGAATATACTAAAAACTATTGAACTCTACACTTTAAAAGGGTGAATTGTGTAATATGTGAATTATATATTAATAAAGCTGCTAAAAACAAACAACAGGTTGCAGGTCAAATAGTCCTATAGACAAGTTTTCCAGCCTCTTTTGTAGACCCATTCATGGAAGATACCAGATGAACTCTCAGAGAGCTTACTGGTGTATTCAAGTATTTAAACTTGAAAGATTCACCTTAGGAAATCTGGAAGATGACTATAGTCATAAAAGCTTTTGTTCTTGGGTCTTACTGGTGAGGGGATCTGTATGTTTTATAGATGTGTGATATAAGCACTGATGAATTCTTATTTACTTGGTGGCTTGTAATTAAAGCCAGTTCAGCATACAAACTCAGAGGCACAGTGTTATGGTTTGGATGTGAGGTGTCCACCAAAAGCTCAAGACATGAAATCACTTTGTCCATCTCTCTTCTTTAAACTACTTGGTTAATATTTTAGTCCATTCAGGCTACTATAACAAAATACTATAGACTGAATGGCTTATAAACAGCAAACATTTATTTCTCATAGTTCTAGGAGCTGGGAAGTTCAAGATCATGGCATAAGAAGATTTGGTGTCTGGGGAGGGCCTTAACAGGTCCATACATGGCCATCATGTGTCATGTGTCCTGACATAGTGGAGGGTGAAGGAACTCTCTGGAATCTCTAAGGGCTACCCCAGTGGTTTGTTCCCTCCAAAATTCATGTTGAAATTTAATTTCCATTGAGAGGTATCAAGAGGGCAGAAACTTATCAGACTGTGGTATTTAGAGGTAAGGCTTTTGCAAAGTGATTATATTACATAAAGTCATAAGATTGGAGTCTCCATAAGTATTTCTGGCCTCATAGGAGGAGAGACACCAGAAGATACACAGACATGAGCTATCTTTTGTTACTTGATACTCTGCACCACCTTAGAACTCTACCAACAAGAAGATTATCACTAGATATGGCCTTGAACTTGGATAACTATGAGCCCTAATAAACCTGTTTTCTTTTAAACTTATCCACTTTGTGTTTGCAACAGAAAATGGATTAATAACAGGTACTACTCCATTTATGAGGACTCTGTTCACATGACCAAATTGCCTTTTGAAGGCACCACCTCCACACCATCACACTGGGTTTAGGTTTAACATATGAATTAAGTCTGAGTCAATACCATTCCACGTTAAGACTACAGCAACATTTTTTAATGGTCTCTGAATCATTACTCCCAGGTATTAAAATAATCAAACATCATGTTTTTGTTTTTTAAGTTTTAAAAAAATTTTTAAATTTTTGCAGACTTCATTTTGATTCATTGTACAAAAATGGGGTACAACTTTTCATTTCTATGGTTGTGCATGACGTAGATTCACACCATTCATGTAATCATACATGTACATAGGGTAATGTCTGTCTCATTCCACCATTTTTCATACCCCTGCCCCCTCCCCCTCATTTCCCTTTGTAATCTAAAATTCTTTTTTTTTTAAATTATTTTTTAGTTGTAGGTGAACACCTTTATTTTCATTTATTTATTTTTATGTGGTGCTAAGGATTGAACCCAGTGCTTCACACGTGCTAGGTGAGTACTCTACTGCTGAGCCATACATAACCCCAGTCCCATCATGTTTTCTTTACTTACAACCCTTCAGTAGCTCTTCTAATTTTCTTAAGATTAAATCCAAAATACTGAATGTGGCTTTTGGTAGCATTGCACGTATTGGTTTTTGTCTACCTCACCTCAAATCACTCTATCATCAGCTTGCCTTCATTGTTCCTTCCACATCGGTCTTTCCTCTATACCTTGAACATGCCAAGTCCCTTCACAACTCAACTTTATTATACACTGCTGTGACCCCCTTCCTGAAATGTTCTTGCTACCTTCACTGGGTTTATTTCCATGTGAATCCACAAGATGAAACTTAAATGTCACTTTCTCAATAAGGCTATCTCTGATTCCACTCTATTATTCACTTAGTTACTACATGGCTATTTATGCTATTATTTAATGAATATCACCTCCCTTTGCTATGAGTTCCATGAAGTAGGGCTATGTGTGATTTATTTACCACTGCACTCTTTACCTAGACTACAAGCTGGCTGATAGCAGATGATCAATAGTTATTATTAATAAGAAACATGTTCTGAAAAAGCTCAATTAGAAGATTACTAAGAAACTACCATAAAAAGAAAGTATTTTATGGCTAAATATTATGATACAGTAGAAATCAGAATAAAAAGATGAAAAAAGAGGGATGGAGAGGGGAGTGACAAAGGCAGAATAGACATTGGCAAATCACAGCTATTTTGCAAGAGGAGGAGATGGGGAAAATAATTATATGTAATATAAAAACTGGTGATATCTTGACTGGAAGAGCATTTATTTTAGAAATAAAACTTTCAGGAGACTTGGAAAGTTGAAACCCAGGGCTGCAACTCATACATGAGCCAGAATAGAGTTTCAAATTTTCTAAGAAAATTTTGTTTACCTCTATCTTTTGCCTTGAGCCCTTAGAATATTCCCAGTGACATATTACAAACCTTCCTCAGGAAGACTAGACATTTCAGGAAATAAAGCATATAGCAGTTTCTCTGTTTTCGTGAGTGAAACTTCTCAATAATTCACTGTCAGGCTCAATTCTAAGATACTTTATTTCATCTCTTCCCTCTTTATGCTGCCCAGGTGGTGATAGCCAATTAAAAACAAAAAAGGAAAAGGATCTTTGGTTCTATCATTAAGTGTCAGGAAGAGGACATTTCTAGAAAGAAATGTTTAATAACATGAACAAAGCAAGGCCCCAAGAGCCCATGCAGACCTTTGTCTCCTATGTAAATAGATGAATGAATGGAAATGCCACCTTTTAGTAAAGCAGATAAGAATGATAAGGGTGAATGTTCAGAGGAATAAAGAATTTAATGATATAATCATGCTTTAAAAAATACTCAAAAGATCTCAGAAGTGCACATGTGAATTTTAATGATGTTGTTATTAAAAAATAATCCATGATCATTTAAAGCACAAAGGGAGTCCTAATGCTCAATCTTCTACAGAATTAATTGACAAGAAAATGTTGACAAAGGTTTATTTCCAATACAGTTCTGAAGTTCAAAATATGAGAATAACACTCATATTTTAAGAAAAAAGATGAAAACCAGTGTTATTTGCTAGGGTTCCATAGTATAGCACTAGCAAAACAAAATGCTATAATTACTTCAACAGTTAATTACAGAGCTGTGTTAGGTACTTCAAAAACTGGTAAGACCCAGTGACAATCTTTAGGAAGTTTCCAGTGTAGCAAGGTGAGTAAATTAATCACAAAATATAACTAGAGCCATAAGGGATTTGATAACAAATGACCAGGAGATTCAAAATTTTATGAGAAATAGCTTATACTTCATTCAGACAACTAGTAACATTTTCCTGAAGGAAGTTACACTGGAGATGAGGCTTACACTGGGAAATGAGAGAAGAGTATTCTAGGTGGAATGCAACTGCAAAGGTACAGAAGTGAAAAAGCAGAAGACATTTTTAGGAAACTCAACAGTTATTTTATGACAGAATATAAATTATATGTATTTGGGAAGGAGGGTACTAGAAACTACAACTAGATAGGAATCAGACTGCGAAGAGCTCTTCGTTCCTTTGTTCATTCACTCATTCAACAAATATTCACTAAGCATTTGTGCCTAGCATTGTGCTAAACATGGGAGAAAAAGTGAAAAGCATGAGTGCCGGAAACACAACTGTGTATTCAAACTTTTACAACTAGAAGTCTACACACATTCTTTTGATAAAGCAAAATCATAGTATTTGTCTTCTCCCCAACTTAACATTAAATTGAACTTATTGGTGGTGGACGTAAGGCCATGTGAAGAGAAATACCTTCTCCCTGTCTTGTAGGGGTTCAAAAGTACACATTTACAACCTGTTTTACTTTAAGTAACATCCTAGTTTCATAGAACTAGGTCAAATTCCTTAGCAGGTTTGGAAGGATTTAACCAGTTCCTTTCTAGGAAAAGTAGCTTCTCCAAACTGTTCTGTAAGAGGCTGATCTGGTTTAGTTTGTCCCAGTGAGGGTAATAATATGCTGATGATATCGACCCATCTAGTGGCTGATCCACTAGACTGGCCAAATTTTGCAATGGAAACTACTGCTAAAGAATTCCAAGGACAAATTCTTGCAGCTGTTTTCAACCTTGAACATGACTAGAATATCAATCTATAAGTTGGTTATAGCACATCCTGAGGGTCTTTTGAAACTATAGGAGCCCAGATCTCAAAATAGCAAATAAAGGTGCTACTAAAATAAAGAGGGTGTGTCTACATTTAAGCTCTTTTTTATTTTTTATTTTTGGAACCTGGGATTGAACTCAGGGACACTCGGCCACTGAGCCACATCCCCAGCCCTATTTTGTATTTGGAGACAGGGTTTCACTGAGTTGCTTAGGGCCTCACTAAGTTGCTGAGGCTGGCTTTGAACTCGAGATCCTCCTGACTCAGCCTCCCAAGTTGCTTGGATTACAGGCGAGCGCCCGGCTACATTTAAGCTCTTTAAAAAAGTAATATGAAACAAAATACTAAAAATAGATATGGAAGTAACTGAAATGTAGAAACAATTACATACCTGACAATTAAAAATGAAATGTAACAATACATTAGGGAAAAGGCTATATAAGAGACGATCATTAGCAGGGCGCGGTGGCGCACACCTGTAATCCCAGCATTTGGGAGGCTGAGGCAGGAGGATTGCAAGTTCAAAGCCAGCCTCAGCAACTTTGCGAGGCCCTAAGCAACTCAGTGAGACTCTGTCTCTAAAAAATATACAAAATAGGATGGCAAGAATGGAGGAAAGATAGCTAGCATAGAGGGAAGGGAGGGGTGGGGGTGGGTGGGGGATAAAATTAATAACAGAATGTGTGACAGATACCATTGTCCTGTGTACATGCATGAATGCACAGATGGTGTGACTCTACCTTGTGTACAAACAGTGAAACAATAGCTGTACTCCATTTGTGTTCAATGAATCAATAAGTAAATAAAAGAATAAAAAAAAATATATACAAAATAGGACTGGGGATGTGGCTCAGTGGCTGAGTGCCCCTGAGTTCAATCCCTGGTTCCAAAAAAAAAAAAAAAGAGACGATCATTAACTCAAGGAGGTATAATAGGGAAGCCTCCCAGGCTGAGTGCTAATTGGATATAAGGAGGAGGCAGGGGCTTAAAAAGCTTTCTCAGTTTGAAGTCCTAGTGGTGGAACTCCTTGTCCTTAACGTTTTAACTGAGGCCTGATATTAAGCACTATAGGAACTGATGCCAAACTTGTCACTTGAATGGCCTGATCACTATGATTTTAATTACTATTTGACTTACCACTTATATGCGAGCTTTCTACTACAGTATTTCTGAGTACCTAATCGATGTCCTTTCTTAAAAATATTCTTTTAGATGTTGACAGACCTTTATTTTATTCATCTATTTATATGCAGTGCTGAGAATTGAACCCAGTGCCTCACACATGCTAGGCAAGCACTCTTAACACTGAGCCACAACTCCAGCTCCTAATTGCTGTCCTTTTAACCTCTCAACATGAAATTCATGTTGGACCAGTCAGGAAAATGATTTGATCCCCCAGACAAGTGTAGAGGCCATTTTTCAAAATCAATTGCTGCCCAGGTAGCTTGGAAAGGAAGACAGCAGAAATAATCATTCATTTAATTCTGTCAGTAAGTAGACATATTTGAGTGTGCAACATATTTTTAGCACCATGCTTGACGGTATAAAAAGTGTCAGGGTCTAACAGTCAAAGACATAGGCTCAACACAGTTTAATAGAGACAGTACACAATTAGCTTAATCTTGCTTCCTTGTATGTACTGTGCTAAAAAGGCACCCTTATCAAATTGCCTTGCTACCATGGTGACAGTTACTAAGAAATGCACAGATGCACACATGAACAGGTTATAGAGTTTTTTAAAAAATATGTAGTGTTTTTCCAGTCAAATGCATGGTCATCTTATTTCTTTGCTTGTCTGTTTTGTGCTGTTGAGAATCAAACTTGGTGCTTCACGCAAGCCAGGCAAGCACTCTACCACTGAGCCACATCTCCAGTCCAAATGAATGTTTTTTTTTTTTTTAGATTATTAAGTCTTTATTAATACATTGCCAGTCTAGTTTATTGGTTTCCCACAAGTTTATTCAAGTTTATTCAAGTTTATTCACATGAATAAAACTTCCCTGAAATCTGAATACTAACCAGGTAGAGCAAAAACTTTAGATAATTAATATTTACAAAGAAAGAGTAAACCCTGAAATATGATATATTTCATGAAGTAAAGCCTAAATGCAAAATAAATAAAAAGGATGTATCTCTCTCTTATGCTTGGCTTATTTCAACAACATCTGAAATGAAATTTCAAATGAATGGTTCTTAATATCAGTTTCCAATTTCCTTTATGGATTCTCTATATTCAACTTCTTAAGGAAAACTGGATGAAGGGCATGTGGACCCACCTATGCTAACCCTACACAGGGGCTTTTGCTGCAGGGTTTAACACTTTGGGTTAATTTAGAAAAACTATTGAAAATTTTGTGATTCTCTGATTGTTCTATGATGGGAGGCAGAGAATTGGTTCCCTGTAGAAAGTTCCCTACTATATTTTCATTGTCCACAGGCTGAGACCCTTTTACCTGCACTCAGAACAACCATTTCCAAAAAGGAAATCTTTCTGCATTCAGTTACAGGGCTAGATATTTGGGCAGTGACAACAGCTCTGCTTTTAAGGATAAGAATCAATAACTCCAGAATAAAGGTTTCCAAAAGTCCTGAGTGCTGATTTAAATTATATTTGAATGTCATCCCCAAAGGAAGGTAACATGACAATAAGCACAGCTTCTTATAAGGATGGTATTCCTTTGACAAATCTCAAACTACATCTATAAAATTACATATATACATCTATGATGAGAATATTATATACTATACAGAGCAGTGGATGAGGTCTCATGGAAGACGTGAGAAAACTATAAAACAAAATCAAGATCCTATAGGAGCTCATAATTTAGAGGGTGAGTAAAGTTATCCTCATATGGAAATAATTATGTAGTAAAAGACAAAGCAGAATTCAGAGTTCTAAAATTTTTAGAACTAAAAGTACTTTAAGGATTATTCTGTTTTGACAAGGAGAAAATTACAGCCCAGTAGGGTCAGTAGTTTATCTGAGGTCACAAAGTAAATTAGTGGCAGAGCCAGGAATAGATCCCAGATATCAAGAGCTGTGTCTACCTCACTGTATATAACAACTATTATTAAGCATTAGTTCTGTCCAAGGTCTGGAATTATTTGTTGTGATCACAATCATCATCATCATAATGGTGAAGAGTACAAATCTGCATTAGCCAGATCCTGATGTGAGTCCAGTTTTGTCATTTACTCTGTAATTGTAGATAGGCTACTTGCCTTCTCTAAGGCCTACTTCCTTAATCTACAAAATGGGAATGAAAATAGTATCTTCTTATATGGTATATATATTACATGAGATTTAAATTTAGTATATTACATGTTGAAACTGTTCAAACATTAGCTCTTTCATAGCATTTATTAACCTAAATAGGTATAGACAGTCAAAGACACACATACATAAAGCATTGGCAGAACATCTCTTTGCTGTGCCAAAAAAGAAGTCTGTCAGTTAACATTTACTGAGCTTTCACTGTATACAGATATCAGCATGCAACTGTATAAAACAAAGAACACAGGGGAAGAAAAAAGTTATTTGGGATGTTAAAATATAGGAACTATTTATCATTCTCAACAAGTACAAACCAATCACCTACACAATGATGTCAGTTCACTGTGAGAAAAGAGCCAGTTCAGTGGAGGAAACAGCAGAAAACCAGACAATTATTATTATTATTTTTGTGGTGCTGGGGATTGAACCCGGGGCCCTGTGCTTAACAGGCAAGCACTCTACCAACTGAGCTATATCCCCAGCCCCAGGCAATTATGATATGGAATGACAGACACATAGTAGAGGTAGAACTAAGAACTAAGAGTTATGAAGTTCACAAAAGGGCATCCAATCCTGTAAGGGTGGAAGTGGTAAAGGGAGTGTTAGGGAAGGCTTCTCAAATGAAAAGATATGGAGTTGGCTAAAGATGAGACCTGAAAAGAGACTAAAGCCACAAACCAATTGTGTTGTTTCCTACAGGCTGGCTCTCAGCATCCATGCCAATCTTCAGTGTACTTTCTTTTCTTTCTCTCTTTTGGTTTTTTTTTTTCCCCCCTGGATACTGGGGATTGAACCCACAGGTTCTTTACCACTGAGTCACATCCCCAGTCCTCCTTAAAATTTTTTTAAAATTTTTTTATTTTGAGAAAGGGTCTTGCTGAGTTGTCGAGGCTGGCCTCAAACTTGCAATTCTACTGTCTCAGCCTCCTGAATTGCTGGGATTCAAGGTCTGTGTTCTTTCTTATACTGCAGAGGCCAAAAGAGGGAAAAACAACATTTCCTTCAGCTGGAGTTCTGCTTCTGCCAATGAGATGCACTTGGAAGGTGAATCCCAGGCCGCAGCCATCTGTTTTGTTTCTGCTGGAAAACTCAATTATAAACACATTGGGCTTTTCTGTACTAGTATTTCAGTGTCTAAGTACTAACTCTGTGGGTGCTGAGAGGTCATTAAAGAGCAGCCATGATTCTCTTATTAGATCACTGCTATAGGGGCATGTCCTTGAACTCAACAGTTCAGTGGATTCCCTGCCATTCTAAATATCATAGAGCTAGCAGCTCCCCAAGTAGACCACCCAGCAGTCTTGTCTTACTAATCATTTCTGAAAGCTTGGTAAATGACCATTCCTTTAAGCTTTCAATAATTTTGTAAGCTCCTGATTTCTTTTATCAAATCTCCTTTTGCTGAAGGTGGTTTTGCTTCCTACTTCTTGCAACTAATACACCAACAATAAAAAGATGCAAATGTGTTATAAATAACATAGTCTTCAGGGGTCAGAAAACAAGAAAATTTTTTCTACAAAGAGACAAGATGGTAAATAGTTTAGGCTTTGTGAGCCACATGAGATTTCTTCTCTTCCTTTTTCTCTTATTTTTTGTAAATAACCTTTTACAATACAAAAACCATTCTTAAACCCTGCAACCCTACAGGCTGTACTTTGCTGACCCTTGATAAGAGTGTTGAGAGCATGATAAAATGTCAAAAATTCAAATACTGAAGGAAAAAGCTCCTATTTTTTTCAACCTGCAGATAATGTAGGATGATAAAATTTGTCATTCTAATCATGTTTAAGTGTAAAGCATATTCGCATTTTTCCAAAACATATCTACAGATTTTTTTTTTAATCTTGTAAAACTGGAAACACTAAACCCAATAAACAACTCCCTGTTTCCCCCTCCCTCTAGTCCAGCCCCTGGCAACCACTATTCAACTCTGCATCAATAATCTGACTACTGTAGATACCTTATGTAAGTGATATATAATTTTTGCCTTTTTGTCACAGGTTTAATTTAGCATAACATCAAAGTTCACATATAACATGTGATGGAATCTCCTTCCTTTTTAAGGTTAAAGAGCATACCATTGTATGTATATACCACTTCATTCATTCATTTCTTGACAGGACATGCGAGTTGCTTCTTCCTCTTGAGTATTATGGATATCAGTCTTATGAACATGGGTATACCAAGTTCCTCTTCAAGATCCCACTTTCAATGCTTTTGGCTACATACCCAAAAGTGGCATTGCTGGATCATAAGGTAGTTCTATTATTAACTTTTTGAGAATCTCTGTACTGCTTTTCCCACAGTGGCTGCACCAATTTACAGTGCACAAAAGTTCCAATTTTTTCACATCTTTGTCAACACTAATTTTGTTTGCTTTTTAATAGTAGCTATCTTAATAAATGTGAGGAAGTACCTCATTGTAGTTTTGATCTCCATTTCTTAAGTGATTAGTGATGTTGAACATCTTTTCATATTCTTGTTCATGTGTATATCCTCTCTGGAGACATATCCATTCAAGTCCTTTGTCCATTTTTTTTTAATTCAGGTTATAGTTTGTTGAATTGTATGATTTTCTAATATGTTTTGGTATTAATCAGTTGTTGGATATATGATTTGAAAATAAATTTTCTCCCATTCTGAATGTTGCTTTACTCTCCCTCCTTTCTTTTTGTGGTGCTGGGGACCAAATCCATGGCCTCATGCATGCTAAGAGATCTACTACTGAGCTACCCTCCTGGGCCAGGTTGCTTTTTCACTCTATTGACTGTGCTAGTCCAGTTTTAATCTGTGCTCATGAGTGAAAGCCTATAGTCTGGAGCAACTTGCTGGCAGTCTGGCCAGGTCTGTAGTTGTCTTCTGTCCTAAAGACATCAGCAGGAATGAGCCAGCAGGACCTCTATCTTGGATGCTTCAAGTCTAGACACTTGGATTCCATATAATATCTGAAAGCATCCCATGCCTTTCCCTTGGATCAAAACAGTCAACTTAAGATTTCTGGGGCTACAGAATTAGTTTCAAGACTGGGTGAGTAAGTGGGAGGTATGGAGGTGGGCTCACTAGATTCAGGTTTTGTATTGTCAAATGCCTGCTAGTTACCCAAAATCTGTTTTTCAATTTGGCACTGCTCCTTTTTAATTCAAATGGTTGTTCAGCTCAGATCCTTTATATTTATTCAAAAAACCCCAAAACATCCCAACCCTGAGACCATACTGATTTCCAGGCAAATATATGGCAAGCTCACTCATGACTTATTGTGTGAATATAATCCAGTTCACACAATACTTCCTTTAAAACAAACACCTTGCTGATTATGTCCTAGTAGATATGAACACCACGGTGTTGCATATTTGCTAAAATATTATTTGAAGAGAAAGGTTCTGATTTACAAAAGGTCTATTTCCTCTTCCAATCACTACGACCTTTTGGAAGTACAAAATTGGAGAAGCTAAGTAGGTTGACTTCAATATTGAAGAGAAAAGGAAGTTTTTTATTTATATAAAAAAGACTAATTAGGTAGCTGGATATGGTGGCACATGCCTGTAATACCAATGACTTAGGAGGCTGAGGCAGGAGGATAACAAGTTCAAGGCCAGACTCAGCAACTTAGCAAGACCCTATCTCAAAAAGGCAGGGGGTGGGGGGTAGGGGTGGTCTGCTGGGATGCAGCTCGGTTGCAAAGTACCACAGGATTCAATCCCCAGTACCAAACAAACAACAAATAAAACAAAAAATGATTAATTGCCTTACTATCCAGAATATTATTCCTATCTAGATTTAATTTGTCCAACACAGCTTATAGAAATAAAAAATTTTAGGAAGACCTGTGTGCCCTCTTTTTCTGACCACATTCCCAGGAAAAAGAAAACATGATGGCTAAGTACAGAGCTGCATAAAATCAAGGAGAAATGCTGGAAATGTGCAATCCTAAAACTTTCCCTCCCTGACTTTTATGTTAAGTTGTTGCCATTTAAGTATTTATGTACATTGATGCTCAGTGCTGAATTACTTCTATAAATGAATGTTAGGAATAGTGACATTCAAGCTTCAAATAAAATAAAATCTAAACAAAGTAGGCTAAAACATATTTATTCTCATCCTAACAAGAAATTCAGAGGTAGGGAGCTGTTGGCACTGGTTTAAATGTTCAAGGATCTTATCAAGGCCAACTGTCTAATTTTGACTTTTCTCTCATGGTTGAAAGATGTGTATTACAACTCCAGACACCACACTTTTTACCAAGAAAAAATAAATAAGAGATGATACCCAGCTTTGTCCCATTTTATATGGAAGGCAAACAGTTTCTGGAACTTATCAATCAAGCCTCAGAAAACTTCAGCTGACCTTTTAATAGCTTTAACTTGTAAGTGAGGCCATGAAAACTAAATACTTGGGTATATTTCATTTCCTATTTCAGAGGCAGGCAAGTGGGAAGAAGGGTGGGAATGGTGTCTCTCTGCCAAGTTTCAGGGTCTGCCACAGTGTAAACCAGAACATTTCAAAACTACTAAGACAAGATTGACTGAATATGATTGCCATATGAATCGAAGGTGGCTGTTAAAAATTCCACTGTAGAAAAATACTTACCTGCAAAGTTATTCATAAAATATTCTCAACTAAAAATCAACTTACAAAACAATAAACAGATAAGAAAATTTCCAATTTGTGGGTTGGAATAAAAGAAATTTAGATTTTAAAATTTAAAATACATACATGCAAAAAGATAAAATTGGGACTTATATCCCCTAAGTGTTGACTTTGGTTGGAATTTCCAGGAAACAGATTGTGAGGCA
Organism: Glaucomys volans; assembly: GCA_020662805.1. Lineage (NCBI taxonomy): Eukaryota > Metazoa > Chordata > Mammalia > Rodentia > Sciuridae > Glaucomys > Glaucomys volans. The sequence continues at coordinate 594,926 of JAJEJO010049607.1, forward strand.
GAGATTTGCATGCAGGTGGTTTACTGGGGAATGTGTTCAGGAACAGCACCTGTAAGAAAAGCAGAATGGGGCAGAGGGAGAGGGTGAATTGCAGGGTAGTTGCCACAGAGGTTTCAACTGGTCTCATGAGATGCTCTAGCACTGGGATGTTTTGTATTCTCTCATTTGAGGGCCTGTACCTTTGTACCTCCAAAAAATGACCAGACATTAGATTTAGGCTCTCCCCAGGGAAAGGATATAACCTTAGGTGAGGTAGTTTCCTTCACATTAGGCAATTTTAGAGAAGAATTCAACTGAGCCATCAACAGCCAACATTCCTGGCAGCTGTATCATGGGATGTAAGGAGCACACCATACATAGCATCTACTTAGAAACATCAATAGTGATAACCTTTGGATTTAGGGATTAAGGGTGTTTTTCTTCTTCTTGTTGTTTTTTTCTTCCAAATTTGATACAACAAACAGAATTGTCCTAAAAATTGAGTTATTCATATGAAGCAGTTAGAACAACTCATGGAGTTTATTATATACTCATTACATTAATCTATAATTATTTTGTATTTAAAAAAATTTTTTTTGATGGTACCAGGGACAGAACCCAGGGCTTTATGCATGCTAGGCAAGCATTACACCACTGAGCTATATCCCCAGCCCTGCTTTTTATTTAGTCTTGTAAATACAAAATAATCATAGGTAAATTTATTGAGTACTTAATATATGTATATCCACACAAACATGATTTATGAAGAAAACATATATGTAGATACTGTCAAGAAAAATGAGAGTGTTAAGATAGAATTCAAAATAATACACAGACTTTACTGTTCATTTTGGTTTATTTTGTTTTATCTGACTTGTGAAATTCTTTGTTATAACATTTTTTTCCATCACTGTCCTACAGAAAGTTTTATGATGAAGGAAATTTTTATATCTGAGCTGTTCAATATTAAACATCTGTAACCACATTTACCTTGACTCATAGAAAGATTAGTGATATATAAAACACCTGGCACATAATAAATGCTAAAGCAGTGACAGTTTTATTACTATTAGTCTTATGTTCAGCAAATAGATCAGGAAAAGAGAAGTGAGTTCAAATAATATAAAATTTCAGTAGTAATTAACTGTCATAATTATTAAATTGTAATATCATTTTTGATATACATTATCTTGTGTAAAATGACCACAAATAAAACTTGACCCATTATTTCTCAAATAAATGATAGCAGGAACACCTTTCCCTATTCTTAAAGTCCCTTTGCCCCTAAAATGGATTGTTGCTAACTAAAATTATTTTGTCACTGGCATTGTCACCATGGTTACTTTCAAAGACCTGTAAAAACAAAAATCATCAAATCAATAGTATTGGGCAGAACTGTCTTCTAGACTTAAGTGATTTTAGTTAAAATTAAGAATATTCTATTTTATACCATTTTATCTTATTTTTTTGGTGCTGGAGATTGAACCCAGGGACACTTTACTACATTCCCAGTACCTTTCATTTTTTTTTATTTTGAGATAAGGTCTTGCTAAGTTGCTGAGTATAGCCTTGAACTTGAGATCCTTCTGCTTCAGCCTCCCCAATACTTGGGATTACAGGAACAAAAAACTGTGCCCAGCAAGAAACAACATTTAAAAATGCTACTGAAGAAGAAGTTAAAGTTTCTATCCTTAGATATTTTTAAAATGATAGACAATTCTCTGTGTTGGAAATTTTATCATCTGCAGTAGCCAGTCTCCAAGACAGCCTCCAATGATCCTGGCTTCTTAGCATTCATGACCTTCAACTATCTCTTGCTTAAATTCAGTTAAGGCTGACCCTAAATACAGCAGAGATGTTATGCGAATTCCAAGGCTAAGTTTAAAAAGGCAGTGCAGCTCCTACTGTGGTCTTCTAGATTAATCACTTGTTCCAGGATAAGCCAGAGGCCATGCTGTGAGGACACTCAAGCAGTCCTGTGGAGAAGCCCATGTGGCCAACAGTCTGTGCCAACTCACCAAACATGAGAGAGTTAGTCACCTTGGAAATAGCTTCTTTAGCTCCAGTCAAGCCTTCAAAAGACTATAGCCCTCACCAATATCTAATTGCAACCTTTTAAGAGATAGAGATACAACTACCTCACTGAGGCACTCATGAACTCCTGACTCAGTGAAATTGTGAGAGATAATAAATCATTTTTATTGTTTTAAGTCACTATGGGGTTCTTTGTTTTATGACAATAGTACCTAACACATCATCAATAGCAAATATTTACTGCTGCTATGTAAAATATTCTGCTTATTGGCTAAATCATAAGATCATTCAAAGTAACCTCTTTCTTTATAATGTTGATGTTTTAACAGCTTAATATGTCAACTGTCTTTTATTATAACATTCTCCCAGAACAAAGAATCAGCCAATCAAATATTTAATGAACATCCATTAAATTCAAGATATTATTTTAATTCCTAGAAACATATGGCCTCCTAAGACTGAATCATGAAGAAACAGAAATTGTGAATATACCAACAGTAAGTAACTCCCAGCAAAGAACGATCCTAGAAGCAGGTGGTTTTATAAGTGAATTCTACCAAGCATTTAAAGAATAATGCAAATCCTTCTCAAACTCTTCTAAAAAAATAAAAGAGAAGGGAAAACTTTCAAACTTACAATATGAGGCAAGCATTACTATTACATCAAAGTAAAACAATAATACAAAAAAAATTACAAACCAATATCCCTAATGAACATAGGTACAACAGTTTTTAACAAAATACTAACAAACTAAATTTAACAGACATTAAAAGGATCATACACCATGATCAAGTGGGATCCCTAAAATAAAAAGACAGTTCAAGCCAGGCATGGTGGCACATGCCTGTAATCCCAGCGGCTCGGGGAGCTGAGGCAGGAGGACTGCAAGGTCAAAGCCAGCCTCAGCAAAAGCGAAGCACTCAGCAACTCAGTGAGATCCTGTCTCTAAATAAAATATAAAATAGGGCTGGAGATGTGGCTCAGTGGTCGAGTGCCCCTGAGTTAAATCCCTGCTACCAAAAAAAAAAAAAAAAAAAGACAGTTAAACATACAGAAATAATGTTATATCGTACTGATAGAACTAAGGATAAAAATAATACATCAATTCAATCAATCTGGAAAAAGTATCTGACAAAGTTCAATATCTTTTCGTGACAAAAAATTTTTAAATGAATTAGATATGGAAGGAATGCACCAGAACAATTAGGAAAGAAAAAAAAATAATAATCAAGTCAGAAGGAATTTAAATTGTCTCAAAAATGACATATATAATGAAAACCCTGGGCTCACCAAGGAACTTGTTAGAACTAATTAATTCAGGAAAACTGCAGGACTCAAAATCAACATACAAAAATTGTGATTCTGTACACTAATAACAAACTATCTGAATAAATAAGAAATTAAGAAAATAATCTCATTTATAATACCACCAAAAATAAAAATAAAATACTTAGCTACTTAGGAATAAATTTGCCTAAGAGGGTGTACACTAGAAACTATAAGACACTGATGAAAAAAAATTGAAGAAAACATAAATAAATGGAAAGACTTTTCCATGTTTGTGGATTGAAAGAATTAATATTGTTAAAATGTATATATTACCCAAAGCAATCTCCAGATTGACTGCAATCACCATTAAAATTCTAACTGCACTTTTTCAAAGAAATAGAAAAACAATCCTAAAATTTGTATGAAACCACAAAATATCTGAAATAAACAAAGCAAACTTGAGAAAGAAGAACAAGGGCAGAGTCACCGTATTTCTTTTTTTTTTCTTTTTTCTTTTTATTTTTTGGAACCAGGGATTGAACTCAGGGACACTCGGCCACTGAGCCACGTCCCCAGCCCTATTTTGTATTTTATTTAGAGACAGGGTCTCACTGAGTTGCTTAGGGCCTTGCTAAGTTGCTGAGGCTGGCTTTGAACTCATGATCCTCCTGACTCAGCCTCCCAAGTCGCTTGGATTACAGGCGTGCGCCACCACGCCCAGCTTACCGTATTTCTTGATTTCAAATTATATTACAAAGCTATATTAATCAAAATAGTAAGTGGGAGATACTGAAGAAATTGACCAAATTATGCTGTGTGAATGTATAAACATCTAACAACAAATCCCACTGTTATGTGTACTTATAATGCACTGATAAAATTAAAAAAAAAATAGTATGGTACTATCGAAAAGCACATATATGGACCAACGGAACAGAATAAAGAGCCCAGAAATAACCCCCCAAATATAGGTCAATTACTCTGACAAGGGCACCAAAATATACAATGGGGAAGGAAAAGTTTCTTCAATAAATGAATGATATTAAAAAAACTGGATATCTACATCAAAGGAGTGAAAATGTACCCTTATGTAATATAACAAAAATCAACTTAAAATGCATTAAATTAAATTTAAGACCTGAAATCACAAAACTCATAGAAGGTAACATAGAGATAAAGTTACTTTACTTTGGTTTTGCCAACAATTCTTCTGAATATGAAACCAAAAACACAGGCAACAAAAACAAAAATAAGTGAGTGAGGATGTATCAAACTCAGGGAAGCAAGAAAAAGAAATAATAATAAAGTCAGAAAGGAAGAATTTCACAGCAAAAGAACCTCAACAAAATGAAAATGCAGCTCACAGTATGGGAGAAAATATTTGCAAGCCATATTATCTGATAAGGGGTTAATATCCAAAATAAATAAGGAATTCATACAACTTAATAGCAAAAATATAAATAACCTGATTTAAAAAAAGGCAAAGGACCTAAGTATACAATTCTCCAAATAAGACACATAAAAGGACAACATGTATATGAAAACATGCTAAACATTACTGATCATCAGAAAAATACAAATCAAAATCTGAGCTATCATCCCACATCTGTCAGACTGGGTACTACCAAAAACATAAGATGTAACAAGTGTTGAGGGTGTGGAGAAAAAGGAACCCTTGTGCACTTTTGGTGGGAATGTAAACAGGTACTGAGTTGCCTGGGCAATTCAGTAGTGAGACCAAACCAATCAACCAAACACAAAATCCACAAAGGGACGGAGATGTAGTTCAGTGGTAAAGTACTTGCCTAGCATGTGCAAGGCCCTGAGTTCAATTCCCAGTATTATAAACAAACAAACAAAAAGGAAATAAAAATATGTAAGATATGGAAATGATGAAGGTGTATAGACATGGACGAACAGATAAAGACAATGTGGTATATATATATGTGTGTGTGTGTATGTATATATATATGTATATATATATATGTAATTCACACAATTGGATATTATTCAGTCATACAAAAGAGGAAATCTTACTATTTGCAACAAGAATGAACCTAAAGTATATTATGAAATAAGCCAGACACAGAAACAAAAATATGTGTGATCTCATTTATATGTGGAATCTAAAAAAGCTGAACTCAGAAGTAGAGAATAGAATGATTACCAGAGATGTAGGGTGAGGGAAATGGGAAGATGTTCGTTAAAGGGTACTAACTTTTGGGGCTGGGATTGTGGCTCAGTGGTAGAGTGCTTGCCTAGAATGTGTGAGGCACTGTGATCAATTCTCAGCACCACATACAAATAAATAAATAAAGGTTCATCGACAATTAATAAAAATATTTTTAATAAAAGGGTACTAACTTTCACTTACAAGATGAATAAGTTCTAGTGATCTGATGTGAATCACGTCATCTACAGTTAATAATGTATTATATAAACACTTTCAATTTGCTAAGAATATAGATTTTAAGTGTTCTCACCACACACACACACACACACACACACACAAAAGATAACTGTGAGGTGATGGATGTGTTAATTCACTACAAATATTATATATCATATGTGCATATATGTACATATACATATACACACACAAAGAAAGGTAAATTGCTCTGCTGTCTGATGTTAATAATAAAAAACAAGAATGATAGGTATTATTGATATTTGTTAAGCATCTACTTTGCTTTACTCTTTCAGATAGATACACACATTCTCATTTAATGATATGCATTGCCAAATATTTTCCAGAAAGTTTTTACCAAATTATACTCATATCTGTAGTATAAAAGAATAGATTCACTGCATGCTTATCACTTTAAAATGTTTCTTTTGCTAATCTGATAGTTTAATCTGCATTTCTTTGATTACTAGTGATGTTGGGCATTTTAAAAAAGAATTAAGATTTTGTATTTCCTTTAGGGACCTGTATATCCATGTCCTTTTATTCTTACTGATCAGAAAGAAATCTTGATGTGTTAACACATTAAACCTTTGTTTGACATATATCACGAATACTTTTTCCCATACTGACATTGTTTTCTTTGACATGTGCAATCTTACATTTTTATATAGTCAAGTCAATCAATTTCTTTGTAAGTTTGATCAATTCTTTCATAATTATAATATGGCTTTTCTCCATCTCTGGACCAATGAAATATACACTTGCATTTTTTTTAGTTTCTTTTTTTAAAAACTTTGTTTTTATGTGGTGCTGAGGATGGAACCTAGTGCCTTGTGTGTTCTAGGCAAGTGCTCTACCACTGAGCCACAACCCCAGCCCTTTTTTTAGTTTCTTTATGGTGCTTTAAAAATACATTTAATTAAACAAAAAGTTGTACCCCATTTGTGTACAATGAATCAAAATGAAGTCTATAAAATTAATAAAATAAAGAAAATATATTTAATTATTTTTTTGTTGGAGGAAAGAAGTTGATAATCCTTTTTTCATATAGTTAATCATGTCTCCTTCACTATTAATTGAATAGGTTTCTTTTAACCACTGATTTATTATGCCACCCATTTAATATCTAAGGAATTCTTATGTTACATGGGTAGGCTTATGAGCTTTGTAATCTCTTTGTTAGTTTGGGCTCTAGCACTACACTCTCGTTGATTACTAACTTCTATTCATTCATCAACAACCACATTCTCCTTCAGGAAGCTTCCCAGATTCTTCTAAAAAAATGTGACTGTTCTCCAAATGGAAAATCACCTTTATCAGGTATAACATTCTGCCCTATAAGCAGTTAATAGTATTGATCTCATCCAATTACCTTCTCGAGGGCAATTATATTCTCAAGGGCAGGTAACAGGTGCACAACATGCACAACAAATGTGCATTAAAATTTAAATTAGTGGGATTTGGATTAAAAGTTAGTGATGGCAGAACAACTCTAGTTTAAGAGGATAAAAACGAACAGAGTCAGTTTTCTCATTTACTCAACAAACATCACTGTGCTGTCCATTATGCAAGGACTGTAATAGTTAAGTGAACTTAGTCTCTGTTCTAGGTAGCTCACTAATTAGAGAAAAAGCAAATAAATATACTCAATTAATGCAGTGTGACTAACAAGCATGTACACGGAAGGAATGAGGAAGAATCAGTGAGTAGTGGGCGGTGTTTCAAAGAAGTGGACATAAAAAGGGGGCGGGTTCATGGTCACCCACAAACGTCAAAGGAACTTGCAATTAATCTTAACGACAAGGTCCCAATTTACTTAATTTATCCTTCATTCTGAGCACTCCTCGAGGAAGCGCTCGGTGGGGGCTGGTTAACACAAAGCTGAGAGGAGAACAGAGCGGGGTTAAGGGGTTAACCGACGGTGTGTGACGGGATGGAAAGCAGACGATGGGGACAAGATAGAGACCTTTACCTGTCAGGCTTCTCATCTGCAAACCACTTACTTCAGTTGGGTTAATAGCAAAGCACACTAAGGCCCCTTTTATATAAATAAACGAGCACAATTCCAGGCACAATTCTCGCCTTCCGGCTCCGCCCCTCAGAGTTCTGGCCAGATGTTAACGCAAGAACTGACGTCACGTAAACGTGGCGTCATCAGAACGACGCAGGCTCACAGGAAGGGGTCTCCAGCTCACCTCAGAACGTGGTCGGCTCCAGGCAGCAGCGAATTAGCTGCCTTCCATACTAGAAGGTCCGACCGGTCAGAGCTGCGGCCGAGCGCCGAAGGCACTCAGGGGCTGTTGTCTCCCTCTTCTTGGCTCTCGCGCGCGTCTTTTCTGAGGGCCGGGAGTGACCTCGGCGGCGGCGCGCTCAGCAGCCAGCCGCTGGGGGCGGTCACGCGCACGCACGCCGGTGCGCACGCTTGTTCCCTCAGAACCCGGAAGTGCGAGGGGGAGGACAGCCACGTGGGTTGAGCTGCAGCGCAGCTCGCATGGGGGAGTCTATCCCGCTGGCCGCCCCGGTCCCCGTGGAACAGGCGGTGCTGGAGACGTTCTTCTCTCACCTGGGTATCTTCTCTTACGACAAGGCCAAGGACAATGTGGAGAAGGAACGAGAGGCCAACAAGAGCGCTGGGGGCAGCTGGCTGTCGCTGCTGGCGGCCTTGGCGCACCTGGCCGCGGCCGAGAAGGTGTATCACAGCCTCACCTACCTGGGGCAGAAACTAGGTACCTCCGCCCCGCCCCTGTGCCCCTTGAGGAGGAAGGAAAGGGGGTATATTCCCCATTCGGCAGTGGCTTGGGTTTCCTGTTTGTCGCTCCTAGCGGCAGGCTCAACTAGGCACTCCCAGGTCTCCTCCCACTGTTCTTTCCTTTCCTGGCTTCCACAAACCCCACCCACCGGCCTGCCGTCGCAGGTATATTGACCCTCTGGGCAGCTGTTCTTAGCAGGGCTGTGCCTCATACGTTGGGTTTACCATTTTGCTTCGTGCATGGATAGGTACCATAAATGAGAAGTTAACCAAACTCCTACGTCCTCGTTCTTCCAACTAGTGACACTGCAGTCAGTGGAGCAAAACTTGGCAATACAACCATATTTGTTAATGAACACTATTTGGCCTCTTAAGGAGTAAGGCCTTGAGTGTTATGGATGGAGTCCTGTCCCCTCTTCATAGTCACTCAGTACATATTTAATGAATAAAGGATAGATGAGTATTGGGCAGGAAAGGCAAGAAATTAGCCAAACACTAGCAAGAGGAGACTTAAGAGGAAAATGGTAAATACTCAATTTAACTCTTGCATCTAAGAATAGATGCAAAAGCAGATTCAACTCATTTTCAGTATTAGAAAAAAATATATAGGTCTGAGTAGATATGGAAATAATAGATGTAAGAGCCAAAGGCTATGCATACAAAGTATTCCTTAAGATAATAAAATTTTGAATTCTGGAGCTTTGGGGTATGTTAGTACTTTGGCCTATTTTAGCCTCTTTAATTATCAGAGGCACAGGGGATCTGGTGTGAATGAAGGACATACGTACACAATATAAAGAATAGGTAAAAGTGGGTGTAAATTCCATTTTGATTTACCCCTATATTGTCTGAATGTGTCTACGTATTGAACTTTTGGTATACACTCAAGAGACAGGGCTTTGTGAGATCCTTAAGCTGTTGCTATTCAAATATTTAGCATGTTGATTTGTTGGCAAAAACTGGTCAGGGGCTGGGGATATAGCTCAGTTGGTAGAGTGCTTGCCTCACAAACACAAGGCCCTGGGTTCAATCCCCAGCACTGCAAAAAAACAAAACAAAACAACAAAAAACTGGTCAGGTAGTTTGACCTTGTGTGATTTTTTCCTTTTTCCTTTTTTTTTTTTTTTTAACAGTGGCACCTTTCTAAATGCGCAGTTGCTGTTGTAGTGTTATTGTCCATATTACAGATTAACAAATTGTATGTCATTGTGAGTAGGAGAGTCCAAACCTGAACTGCCTTTGAACTGTCAGATTGAGCTATCCTTACAATGTGTTAAAAATATGTATGTATGTTATATAGATATGTGTGTGTGTATATATATATATGTATGTTTATGAAAACGGGGGAGGATTCTAGCTGTAATATTGAAGGGTAATATTCTGACAGTTTTGGTGGCTTTCTGACTCTCCTGCCTATAAAAAAATAGTGATTGATCCAAGTGCCATGGTTCTTTATACTTTTTTTTTTTTAAGCTCATCCATGGGAATTTGATGAAAGCTGTGGCCTTATTAACAGAAAAATATATGTGTACATAAATTTTTGCATATAATCTGAGCGGGTGCAGTTGAATTTCCTGAAAACTGATTATGGACTTCAGTTTTTAAAAATCTGGTATTCTAGTTATACATTGTATAAACCAGGTTTTTATATAAATAGAAGTGGCTGCCCTATGTGTAAGAACATGTTTATGAGTCTTGTTTCTTACTTGGGTTCTCTGAAGTGGTCCTTGTGTAAAGTGAAGAGTTCTGCTTGAACTCTACTTGGAATGGATGAACCTGAGGGCTGTCATTGGAATTGACCTACCCAACAGTTCACACTATGAGACATGCTCAGGCACCGTTAAACTCCCAGGTGATGGCCTCACTTCTGAAAGTGTTGTGTTTAATACTTGATAACTTACATGTAAAAGTAGTATTGCAGTAAATGTAAGTTATAGAATTTAAATTTTAACTTTGCAAATAGCTCAGTTTTTTGTACATATTTTCAAACATATGTGATGTCAGTGCAATTATAATAGGACCTCATGACTATTAGTTTGTCCATTTTCTTAATTAGGAAAAAAATTCTGTGTTGCAATTTAAAACATTCCCATATTCTGCAACAATTGTGCTAATTAGAAGATTTATATGGTTTTCTTCGTAAAGTAACACAAAAAGTTTATGCATACTTAAGTCTTTTTTCAACTTTATTGAGGTATAATTGGACAAATAAAAATTGTATATATTGAAGATGTACTACTTGATGTTTTGATACACATAAACATTGTGAAATGATCACAGTTAAGCCAATTAATATATATATCACCTCATATACTTTCTCTTTTCTTTATTGTGGTGAGAACAATTAAGATCTATTGTCTTAGCAAGTTCCAGATAAAAAAAGTGACCCATCTTGTGACTGGTGTTTGTCCGAGGCCATAGCAGTGAATTCTGACAAAGGAAACCTCTGGACAAAGGACAGACTTGACAGAAGCTTTCTGTTCCTGTTGTGGCTGTTACTGAAAAACTATGGATGAGCTCCTTATCTTAGCACCTCCTCTTTACTTTGAGGAAAGAATAATATCTGTTTGGGGAAGGATAAGTGATTAAAATGTGCTGACTCAATGCCTAGGAGGATTTTAGAAGGCCATACTTTACGTCCCTTTGTTTTGTTACTGGAGCATTTCCTCAAAACTGATTGCTGAAATTTGGCATAGTAGAAAATAATTTGAGAATTGATTTTTAAAAAATATCATTAGCAAGAAGTTGTGGAGTAAAATACACAAGATGTTTTACATACTCCTTTTTTAAAAAATGTATTTTTAGTTGTTCATGGACCTTTATTTTATTTATTTATATGCAATGCTGAGAATTAAACCTAGTGCCTCACACACATTAGGAAATCATTCTACCACTGAATTACAACCCCAGCCCTACTACATACTCTTTTTTTGTTTGTTTGTTTTTTGGCTGTGCTGGGGATTAAACCCAGGGCCTTGTGCTTGCAAGGCAAGCACTCTACCAACTGAGCTATATCCTCTATGTACTCTTTTAATATGCTTGAAATTTCTTGATGAAAAATGAACTGTTGGGGAAAAAAAAATGAACTGTTGGAATCTTGAAAAATATTGAGCATTCATAACTAGAAGCCCCTGGGAATAATTCAAAACAATCATATTTTGTAAATTTAAAAAAATGGAAAGAGAAATCAAGCGTTTCTTGCTTCCTGGTGTGGAGGAACACCAGACATGATTGGACATTCCAAACTAGGATACATAGGATTGTGTACCTGAGAGTTTTGAGAGAAGAATCCTTTTTAAAAGAAATGGTCTCTTTCTTCCTTATAGTGGTTTTAATTTACTTGGTTTCATGTACTGGTGGTTGATGTATATTTATAAGATTTTAAAGGTATTTATATTTATGCAGTCTTTCCATCCTCCCAGACAAGGGTAATCTGATGAAGGTAAGTATGTTTTTCAATGAAAAGTTAAAATTTTCACCAAGACCACCTGTTTAATAGTGGAAGTGAGTACACTGTTAAGGTCACCTGGCTATTTGTAAAATAGCAGTTTGCCATAGAGCCTTCAAAACTCAATAATATATTATTGGGAGTTTTCTTATATCAGTTATAAGTGGAAGGAAAAGAGACTAGCATTATTATTATTATTGTTGTTATTATTATTATTATTATTAATTTATTTACTTTTTTGGTGGTGGTGCTGGGAATTGAACCCAGGGACTTGTGCTTGCAAGGCAGGCACTCTACCAACTGAGCTATATCCCCAACCCAAGACTAGCATTATTGAGTATATGTTTTCCAGGCATATTACAAATGTTATTTCATTTTGTCTTTTTAATAGTGCTACTACTAGTTGTATGTTAAACAACAACAGCAGTTAAGGCTCTGAGTGGCTAGGTAGTTTGAACATCATACAGCTTTTTAAGCTTAGGAACTGGAATTTGAAGCCACGTCTTTCAGACTTCCAGAGATTTGTGGGTTTATATGATACTTTTATTACCTTCTTAACCTAAGAGATTTTTGTCCTACACATGGACACAGAGGCCTATTTGTTCTTATCACTCTAGAAAATCAGAACTAGACTGAAAGTGGACATGGGAGGAATACCAACCCTCCAGGGTACAGTGCTGTATGAAGTGCTTAGTGTGATGATTGATCTACTTGTGTCCTGTGACTTTTGCAGCTTTTAGTTGGAGAAAAAATGTGTGTGCTTCTCCTTGTATTTAGACAGTATTAGCAATAGAGTTGGTGTTAAGAAGGGTGACTATCATTAAGTTTGTTCAGAACCAAGGATTCCCACAAGACAGGACTTGGTTTTAAAACCTAGACTTAAGCTAAGTGTGGTGGCCTATACCTGCCCAGCTACTCAGGAGGCTGAGGTGGGAAGATCGCCTGGGCCCATGAGTTTGAGACCATCCTGGACAACATAGCCAGATCCAGTCTCAAAAAAACAGAATACCTGGACTAAGAGCCTCCCAGGAAACCATACTTTCAGTGCTGAAACTGGAAAGGTTCTGGGCAAGCTGTGACAAGTTGGTCACTCAACTTGGTAGTAAGGGATGTTAAGATTCATTTCTTAGCCAGGCATGGTGCCATATACCTGTGGTTGCAGTGACTGGGGAAGCTAAGACAAAAGGATCACAAGTTTGAGTACAGACTGTGCAACTTAGACCCTGTGTCAAAGAAGGGTGGGGGACTGGAGACGTAGCTCAGTGGTAAAGTACCCCTGAGTTCTATCCCTAGTACTGTAAAAACAAAACAAAAAAAGATTCTTTTTCTTTTCATTACTGAGGATTGAACCCAGGGGCACTAAACCACACAGCCACATTCCCAGCCACACACACGTATTATTTTGAGATATGCTCTCATTAAGTTGCTGAGGCTGGCTTTGAACTCACAGTCTTCCTGCCTCAGCCTTCTGAGATGCCAGGATTATAGGAGTGTACCACGGCACCCAGATAAGGTTCATTTCTTGAAGCATAAACCATGCAGTGAACTAAAAACAATATTGTGACATGGTTCATTTATTAAGGGGGTATTTTACAAATGCCTTGATAAATGATTTTCATCCCTATTTAATATGTTTAGAACTTCATTCATTATAACATTCTAGGTTTATCAGAAATTTTCAACTCACCCATCTCTGAATTTAAAAAAATATATATTCCTATAAGTCACTATTTTAAACATGACTTGCCTCTAGCTCCTTGGTGGGGTGCTGAATTGCTTAATAAATCATCCACAAAGCTGACTTTATAATTAGAAATATAATTGATAATTATAAATACAGAAGTAAGTAAATGGTATCTATGCTGTTTGATCCTTTTTGACTGGTGTATAGACTGTAGTTAGTCTTAATTTCGGCTTATTTCCTTTGGAATCTCTGAATTACAGGAATAGTTACTTATAATTGGTTCCCGGTCTTAATAATTCAGAGTGTGGTGCTTATCATATCATAACCGATATTGTCAAGAGTACTAAGATTTTGTGTTTTCCCCCAGGGATCCTAGTAGGTGTTCATGCATAAAAGGGATATATATGTGGGTATTCCATGTTGTTGCACAGCCTAAAAAGTAAGAGTCAAAGGAAAATGTAACTCTAAAGCAGAAACGGAAAATTCTAATTTCTCAGGAATAACAAAAGTGTTTAATGATTCAGGTGTTCTGTTTCATTTTATATAATTTGTGTTAGAGGAGGTCTTTTTAGGTCCAAGTCAATATTATTTTTAGGTTAATTATGCTCTGAAATAAATCTGAATGCTTATTGAAATGGAGTGGTAGAATTGGAGAGAATTGGAATGTGGATGAAAAAATCCTGTATAGGTCCATTGCTACACCAATGAATTGCACAAGATATTCATTTAACTAATTCCTCAGTGAAGTTATGAATCATGAAGAATTTGTATCTCAACCACAAAGTCAGAAAATGATAGATGCAAACTCATTGAGTTCTGTGGGTTCTGGTTCTTTCCTTTTGGATGCTGGGAGGTGATTGGCACTTCTGGTTTATCTTCTTTATCTGTCATGTACTTATGTCCTTTGCCTGCCAGGAGGCCAGTCTTTCTTCAGTCGGAAGGATTCCATCCGCACCATCTATACTTCCCTGCATAATGAGCTGAAGAAGGTGGTGACTGGCCGTGGGGCCCTGGGTGGGACTGTGCCTCACGTGGAAGAACTCCTATCCCATCTGTCAGAGCAGCTCTGCTTCTTTGTTCAGGCTCGGATGGAGATTGCAGACTTCTATGACAAGATGTACACACTTAGCACGCAGAAATTCATCAATGCTGAAGAGCTTGTTGGCCTTTTGGATGCCATCCTCAAGAAATACAGCTCCAGGTCAGTGTAGGGCAGGAGGGAGGGAGAGAATGTAGCAGCCCTCCCAATACCACATAGGCTCTGATTATTTTTCCCACTCTTATGAAGATCTATGGAGAAATAACTGTATCCTATTTTATTCATACTGTAAGAATACATTAGGCACCTTTGGACTCAGTTAACACTATGTTTGGATGGATACTTCTCTAATCAATGGCAAAAACTGAGAATGAAGTAATCCTTAAAGTTGTGGATAAATTGATTTTGCTGATTATGAAATAGTCCTCAGAGTAAGAGAATTGTATATAAAATAATGTGACTTTTTAACATACTATATATTGTGCTTTTCCAAGTAATCAGCTCAGTTAATTATCTACTTGTTACTCTGATGTAGCCATTACTTAACATGTGCTGGGATCTCCTTCGTACTTGTTTTCAGAGTCTGGTATATAGTTTTGTTTGTTTTTGTTTTTCAGACTTCCTTAGCATAGGCAAGCACCTGTTTTTGAGGGGGTCATACTTAATTTTTTTTGATAACTAGAAAGTTATTTGGAGGAGAATATGAAGTTTTTTTTATTTTTTAAAGATGTTGACCAGTTGGAAAATTGCTTTTGTTTGAAGGAAATTGCTGTCTATACAGAAATGAGACCAGTTATGTTGCATTGCTCACTGCAAAATGGCCCAAAATGCAATGCCAAAAGAATTTTAGAAGCATTGTGAATATTACTGAAGCCAAAAAACCCAATTTTATTTTTATGTCCTTAAAGCCTGGCATCGTGCCTTGCACATAACAACTGTTTAATAATTGTATATTGGAGTGATTGGATAGTGATTTCTTGGAAGGATGCCACCCCTTTAGATATATGAATTCAGATGTTTGAAAGGTGGATTTTTAAAAATTGTGAATTAGTTTTAATTTCAAGCAAAAAGTAAATATCTTACAAGTCTAGGTAGAAAATCTAGATTACCTGGAAATAAAAATAATTAGGGCATCAGTTTTTTTCTTTCTTAATTTTAAACTCCAGAAGAGAATGCCCAAGAGCCTATTTCTGTGCACACGAGAAAATTGCACAGAAAACCATCCCATTATATGCGGATACTTACATCTATCTACACTGTCCTTCCTGAAACACTAATGTGATGAATTCTTCTACCCACCAAATAAAGACTTGAAAAGTAAAAATCCCAAAGCATGAGGAGATGTCATATATAAGAAAAGGCAAAGAGTACTGTAGGGTGAGTGTGGACCTGAGAAGAAAGAAAAGGCTCACAAAGCCAAGCAGTAGTCAGAAGATACTTTCAAACTGACAGGAGCAGTTTGAAAATTTATTATATCTGTCTATTACCAAATGCCCCTTGTGCAGCTGGTATCTGTCTAAAATAATATGCTCACTTCCACATTGTCCTCTCAGTAATCTTGATAATGAAGTACTTGCCTCCTCCATGTTAGAAAACCAAGGTTGAGAGCAGATTTTTTCAATTTTAGCACTATTGACATTTCAGGCCAGATGATTGTTTTGACAGGGATTGTTTGATGTTTAGCAACATCCCCATCACTACACCAGGAGTATTTCCAGATGTTAGAAAAGTGGATATGTTAATTGATTTTACAGTTTGTAGGAAGGAGGGTGAGAATATTTATATATACGTATATTTTAAGGAAACTGGCACATATTGAGCAACTACTCTGTGCCAGTCACTAAGGTATACGAGATTCTCTTATGTGTTAGTAAAGAACATTTGATTAATAGACTGGGGGTTGTGAGAAAATTGGGAAAGTTAAAAGAGATGATCTTTTTTGTTGTTGTTCCCCTTTACTGGGGATCCTGGGAATTGAATTTAGAGTGCTCTACCATTGAGCTATATCCCTAGCCCTTTTTATTTTTCAGTTTTAGACAACATCTTACTAAGTCACTCAGGCCACAAATCTGCCTCAGTCTCCCCAGTAGCTGAACTTACAGACATGTGGCAACATGTCCTTCTCAGATGAGCTTTTAAGGGCAGGTAGAATTTTGAAAGCAAAAGTAGGAAAGAAGAGAACAGATGCTCTGAGAGGAGAGAGTTTTCAGAATGTAGAAAGGCTTCAGGGTTTTGGTACTTTAGTGCTCTTTCTTCCTGAAATGTTCTTGCCCCAATTGTCCTCTCATCTTTAAGTCTTGGTTCAAATGTCAGAGAAGCCTTTTCTTAATATTGTAGCAGAATTATCTGTCTTTTAGTCACTGTCCTATTCCCTGCTCTATATTCTTCACAGCACTGATTACCATCTTAAATTATTACTATTTGCTTAGAGTGTTTCTCTTCCTCATAAACTAGAATGTGAGCTCTGTGACAGAACCTGGAACATAGCCTAGCACAGTAGGTGCTTAATAGATGTTTGCTGAATTAATCAGTGCATAGCTGTTTTCCTGGTTGAGAGTGTAAAGTAGTGGGTAACTGTGAAAAGTTTTTTGAATGGGGAAGTGTAATGCCCTTATCTTTACCTTAGACTAATTACTGTGGCACTAGAGTGTGTAATGGGATGGTGAAAGTGTGATTGCAGAAGGAAAGGGAAGAGTAGTGTAACAGGTCATTAGGGTAGATAGTCTGATAAGTGGTAGTAGTTCTACATGGTTGCAAGACAATAGGAAACAAGATGATGACAAGAAGTCTCCAAATCTTGGCTATCAAAGATGATTTGGAGGTTTTGCTCCATCAATAATGATATCATCTACAGAATTGAGAAGTCAAAAAGGGGCGGTAGTTTAGAAAGAAATGCAAAAATTCAGGGCAGGTTGAGTTAGAGTTACAGACTTTCAAGTAGAGATTCAGCAGGCAGTTGGAAATTAGGACTCAGTGGAAAGGCCAGAATTGGAGAAAACAATTTGAAAGTAGACTCATGCTTTTTTTTTCCTGTTTCAAAATTAAAATGTCAATGTTTCTTTAATAAAACAGCAACTCATTCTATAGCTTGTACAAATGGAGGGTGGGAATATTTATTTTATTTGAAGGAATCTGGCACTTTTGAGCAACTATGTTGTGGCAGATACTATGATGTATATTATACATATTATCTGATTTAAATCTTAGGGGTAGATAACACTCCTTTTATGGAATCTCATAGCAGTTAAACACTTTTCCCCCCTCTTTTGCTTTTAGAATCATATTCTTTTTTTCTTTTTCTATTTTCCTTTTTGGAGCTAGGGATTAATCCGAGGTCATTATGCATGCTAAGCATGCACTCTACCACTGAGCCACATCCCAAATAGAGCTTATATTCTTTTATGGATGCATCATTGTTTGTATAAAATAATTAAGATGTTTCTTATCCATTCCAAATAAGTAATTTCCCTCTGTCAATCATTTTACAAGTCACTAAATAAAATTGGTTCTTCAGGAGTCACAGTAATCACTTACTGCATTCCCCTGCTAGGAATAAGAGGTGTATACTACACAGAATCATGTAATGTACATATTGTCAGAGCACAAGATGGTTTGGTTAATGTATTCTTAATTCTTATTATTTCTTTTTTGGGGGGGTACTGGGGATTGAAATCAGTTCTATTTTGTATTTTATTTTAGAGACAGGGTCTCACTGAGTTGCTTAGTTTCTTGCTTTTGCTGAGGCTGGCTTTGAACTTGCGATCTTCCTGCCTGAGCTTCCCAAGCCTCTGGGATTGCAGGCATGTGCTTTTTATTTCTTCATAAAATTTCCTCTGATTTTTTATTTTGAAGTTTTTAATCTAATAGAAAAATTGCAAGCGTAGTATAGTGAACACAATTACCATATGGCCAGCAATTCCACTCTGAGGTATATACCCAAGAAGAATTAATTGTGGTAATGGTTGCACAATTCTATGAATACATTAAACCATTTAATTATATGCTCTTAACGGGTGAATTTTATGGTATATTTATGGTACATGAATGAAATACCAGTAAAGCTATTAGTAAAAATATAAACAGTTGTACAGTGCACATATAGCTTTTAAGTTTACATATTGTTAAAATCTTCCATTTTGTTTTTTCTCTGTATATAATTTGATTGTTTAGAAGTAAGAGGCAATCATCATCTTGTATCTTACTTCCAAATAACAATAAAATTATGTATAGAGAGATAGAAATAATCAGGGACTAGGATTGTAGGCCAGAGGCAGATCACTGCCTAGCATGTGGCAGGCCCAGTTTTTAAACTACAGTACTGCAAAAAAAAAAAAAAAAAAAAAAAAAAAAAAAAATTTTATCTGATAAGTATGTGTTATATGATGATAGAAAACCAGTGTTGATAGCATATGTCTGTAATCCCAGCTACTCAGGAGGGCTGAGGCAGGGAGCTTGCAAGGTAAAGTCCAGCCTGGCCAACACAGAAAAGAACCCTGTCTCAAAGTTGAAAAAAAAAAAAAAAAAACAGGAAGAAAATCAGTGTTAAATTTCCTGAGTATAAAAAACTTTGTTAGGTTTACATATGCTTTGTAACATAAAGTAGATTTCTATAGATTTTTCTCTTTTATAAAGATGTAATCATATAATAAAATAGTTCATATTCACATTTCCCCAGCTGTCCCACAGATGTCCTTTATAGTTGGCTTTTATTTTTAATTTTCATATCTCTTGATCTTTAAGAGTTATAAATTTTCTTTTTTTTATTGTTCAGTAGGTAATATGTTCTCATGACCCCAAATTTAAGAAATATGAAAAAACACATAGCATAGTCTTTTTCCTGTCCCTGAATCTTTGCCACTTAGTTCCCCTCTAAAGGGGCAGCTGATGTTAGTGAGTTCTGTTATTCCTACAAATATATGCACTTTCTTTTTTAAACATTTATAAATTTTATATTTTTTAGAATATTCATTTATTTACTTCTTCCATGAATCTGATTAATACATATTTTCTTTTAGTAATTTTTTTTGGCAAACTAAAAACTTAAGTAATATTGGGAATATGATACTAAGAGGAGGAAATGTCATGTGGAGATGTCCAAATGCTAATGTGAAGTGGTTTGTAGAAGTATCTGGGAAACTTAAGAAAAATAGCCACTCCTGGGCCCTTTCCCTTTCCCCATGAAGGTAAAATTTAATGTTTCTGGATTTTGTGTCCAGGAGCCTGTTTTCAGAGTTCCCAGTGATACTGATCTTCTCCACAAATAGATATGACAAAGGTGTCAATTCTAGGATCTACTGGGTATTGAGCCTTAGTATTATGAATGCATGTGTATATCTCCTTTGAATGATTATTGTTATTTAACCATTTTCATTTGATTAGATTTTTAAAAAATATTTTGTTTTTTAGTTGTAGGTGGACACAATACCTTGATTTCATTTTTATTTGGTGCTGAGGGGCCTCACACATGCTAGGTGAATGCTGTACCACTGAGCCACAACCCCAGCCCTGATTAGATTTTAAATCTGTTATCTTTAGACTTTTTTGGAAACCCTTCATTTTCCAGAGACTTTAGAATTTTGCCCTTTTCTGATGAAAACCCAGATTTCATTCTTGAAGCTCTTAGGGTGGTGCTTGGTTGTACCTTTCATCCTTTTAAGTGGATTTGATGGAATCTGATGGAACTGAATTGAGTGTAGCATATGGCCAATAGATGTTTTCTCTTCCAGTCTCTTTCACCCATGTTACCTTTCTCTAATTAATAAGCAATTTATGATCACAGACACATCCTAGCTTGAAAATGGTCTAAGTTAGGGGGTTTGGGTTAATTTGAACAACATAAATTCCTTAGTAAAGAAATTCTGAGAAGTTGAGATTCCGTATTGATTCTCTTTGAGAAGTAGGATTAATTAGGTGTAAATTAACATGGTTTCCATTGTTAACAAGGTTAACATCCTTTTTTTCTATAGGCTTTTTGATTTGGCATCTGTACCGCATCAAACATGTTTCTTTTGTGGTTCTAGAGCTCTGGAGAAATAATTTATATCTTGGTAATCTTTTGTATTGAGAAAGTTAATTCTCTTCCCAAAGGATCTAGTTCTCTGACAAGGAAGGTTTATTTGCCCCAATATAATTGATACATGTCAGAACTCTAATAAAAAATTTTGTGAATAGGGTTATCTTTCAAACAATAAAATGTCTTTGTATTAAAAAATTAACAAGTTTGATGAATAACATGGACTCTAATTCTCTGGCCTTGATTGGAGGCCCATGAGTTATTACACTGTCTAATCTGATTTCAAAGATGAATGGGAAGCAGATTTTTTTTGAGGTGGGTGGGGAACCAGTTGTGTTCAGAGTACAATGGTGTTAAAAGTTTCCTCTTTTGGTAAACTTTTTTGGTTATTAATCAAAAGTAAATTCTTGTTTTAAGAATCACATTCCTTTGTAATGGTATATTTTAAATGGAATTATTAACAAATTGTATTATATTAATAATTACTAATTACACAAGAGTTTCATTGTGTTCCATTTAGAAGAAATATGAATTCAGCTTGTACAAGATTAGAGTGTCTGCTCTTCCTTGAATATTTTGGAGAAGAGGTAGAACTTGGTTCTATTTCTTGATTCTGTAGAATTTGTTTTGAATTTACCTACCTGTTTTGTACAGTGGGCATAAAAGAAAATTTTACCTAGCTAATTCTGTTTCATGGTTAAAAAATGGAAGATGAATTATAAATGGAAATAAACATGTATTGTCCTAAATCAAAAACATAATTTTAAGAAATAATGCTTATAAAGAAAGAAGTTAGCTATCACTTATGCATTTGAATTTTTTTTTTTTTTCAGTGCTAGGGATTGAACCCAGAGCAACCCACATGCTAGGCAAGTGCTCTACCACTGAGCTATATCCCCAATCTGGCTTTTTGTTTGTTTTGTTTTGTTTTTTGTTTTTCTTGAGACAGGGATTTACTAAGCTGCCCGGGCTGTCCTGCCTCAACCTTGAGAGTAGCTGGGATTATGGGCATGCACTACCATGCCTGGGTTCTAGATAGCTTTTCTTTTTTTTAATTTTTATTTTTAGTTGTAGATGGACACAGTATCTTTATTTTATTTATTTATTTTTATGTGGTGCTGAAGATCGAACCCAGTGCCTCATACCTGTGAGACAAGCACTCTTACTGAGCCACAACCCCAATCCCCTAGATAGCTTTTTAAAATGTCTTGGTGTTGGGGATATAGCTTAGTGGTAGAGCACTTGCCTAGCATGCATGAGGCCCTGAGTTCAATCCCTAGTACTGAAAACCATCCAACCAACCAACCAGCCAACTTCTGATATGGGAATAATATATCATTCCATGATTTATAGTCTGTAATCATAAATTTATAGCTAGAACTTTAAAACATTTTAAAAAATATTGACCTATAAACATTTTTATTTCATTTTAGAAAGCACAGATTCTTGATCTGAATGATTCAGTTGACAGAATTCTTACTTAGGGCAGAACTATGATTTATTTAGGCTTTTATTTAGGCTTTATGTCCTTTTTTCTTCAAAAAATGATTTGTGGTGATGAGACTGTTAATGAAATAGTTTGTTAGTTTCATGTGTATAGTTCATCATGATCAATTATTGCCTACTAAAAATTCCATGAGCAAAACCATTAAGTACCATTCCTGTGGTAAGCATCTCTCTTGGCATTTGACATGCCTAGATCTTAATGTGAAGAATTAAGCAAAGTGTTCTGTGATTTTGTCCGAGCTTATCTTTCCAAGTTCCATCAAATGCCTTAAATTGCAGCAAAAATCTTTTTTTTTTTTTTTTTCGGTGCTGGGGATTGAACCCAGGGCCTTGTGCTTCTGAGGCAAGCACTCTACCAACTGAGCTATATCCCCAGCCCTGCAGCAAAAATCTTTTTAAAAAATCTTTTTAAAAATATTATAGACCTTTACATTATTCATTTATTTTTATGTGGTGTTGAGGATGGAACCCAGTGCCTCACACTTGCTAGGCAAGTGCTCTACCACAGAACCACACCCAGCCCCTGCAGCAAAATTCTTAAAGGAATAAATTATAAAAAGAAGTTATTGAAGATTTTAAGCAGAAGTCAAAAAAGTCCATAATCTAATGTTTCTCACAATTATTTGTCATTTCCTGTCTCTGTTTTGGCTACTTTTTTTGTTGTGTATACAATGTATATTCACAGTTCTATAGTCTATCAATTAGCTATTGCCACAGTAAGTTCATGTAACAAACCACCCCAAATTCACACAGTTCTGTCCCTAGAGGGATTATCTGAGCTGGGTTAATCTGTGTAGCTCTGCTTAACACTGTTGGTCTTTACTGGGCATATTTCTTTGCTATGAGCTTTGGGCTTATGTCTTTTCCACATGTGTTCATTCTGAGTCCAGAGTTGAAGGGGACGCTTCTAACCAGCAGCAATGTACAAAGTGCAAAAATGAACTTAACCAAGCTCATTTAAAGCCTTTGCTTGCATCAGATCTGTTAATGTCTCTTGGGCCAAAGCAAGTCACATGTAGTAGTCAGAGTCCAGGGGTAAGATAGTACTCTCTGGGGCTGTTGGAAATAGTTGCAAAGGGTGTGGAATCAAGGGTGGTAAGAATTGGGGCCAGAAAGCAAGGCCCCATCTTCACATGCCTAAATTCCACCTACTCTTTTTTTCCCCCATTTTTTATTATGGTTTATAAAAATACATTACATAAAATTTACCATCTTAATCTTTCTTAAGTTTACAGTTCAGTAATGTTAAGTGTTCACATTCTTATACAATAGCTCTTTGGGATTTTTTTTACCCCCAGTACTGGGGATTGAACCCAGGGCTCAGACATGCTAGGCAAGTACCCTACTGGATGCTTAGCTATGCCTAGCTATTCTTCCAGCCCTTAGAATTTTTTCATCTTATAAAACTGAAACCCTAAACCCATTTTTTGTATTGTAAAACTGAAATCCTACCCCTGTAGCATTGCCCCTGTCCCTTCTATTTTCTATTTCTATGAGTTTGACTACTTTAGATACTTTATATAAATGGAATCATGCACTTTTTGTGACTGACTTATTTCACTTAGCATAATGTTCTCAAGGTTCCTCCATGTTGTAGCATGTAAGGGGATTTTTTTTTTAAGACTGAATAATAATCAGTGGATATAGTACATTTTCTTTATCCATTCACCTTTCATTGGGCTGCTTCAACCAGCATGGCCAAACTTGCAGTTCCAGTGAGGGGCAAAGAGGGATTAGAAAATACAGACTCACAAACATAGAGTTTGAAGATTAAGCTGGGATCAGGTGGAGCTGTGCTCTCTGATGGAGATGCAGATGTAAAGAGTTACACCAGCATACTTTATTTATATATGTATTTTTTATCAGGTTAAAGACTATGCAAGCATTATTCTTTGTATTCAAGAGAGTTACAGAAACCAGGACTTCTATGTAGCTTTTCCACAGTTGTAATCCACAGTTGCAAAGTGCAATGTTAGGAGCTTTGTGTAGCTCTCAAGAAAGTCTATTGTTAAAATTTCCTGTAAAGCGGGCAGGAACAGGACAAGCGGAACTGGTGAAAATTGTGGTTGTCTAGCGTAAGAATTCGTCTATTCCCAGGAGCTATGTGCCTGAGATTAAGATCAGAGCTGATAGGACCCTTGCACAGAGCCTCCTCAAGTAGGGCCTTGCCACGAAGTTAAGCATCCTGTGCCCTTGACAGAAATATTCCCAGGCACCAGGCATGCCACAGTCATAAGGTCATCAGGACCCCCCAATCTCAAGTGACTGCTCTCCTATCCTCTGTTTCTGTTCTCCACATACTTCTTTGATGCTTCTATCTGTTTAAACATGGCTGAATTGAAATGCCATTTCCTCTGTGGCCTCTATAATCATTCAGCGGAAAGGAATTAGCCTTTCCTCTAAATGATTACTTTACTTGTATTCCTCATTATAAATGTATTAGTTTCTACTTTGTATTATAAATACTTCCTTCAAATGGAAGGTCCTGTAAGGCAAACCTCTGGCTAATTCTTTGTATGGTAGTCCCTCCTTTTCCATGCTTTTGCCTTCTTTGGTTTCAGTTGCCCATGAGTCAGTCATGATCTAAAAATATTAAATGGAAAACTCCAGCAATAAACAATTTGTAAGTTTTGAATTGCATGCTATTCTGTGTAGCATGATGAAATTTCTCACTATCTGCCTGGAATGATATTCATCCCCCTTTTGCACATATCCATACTGTATAAGCTACCCAACCCTTGCCAATTCAGAGAGAGTGATAACATTCACATAATTTATGTTATGGTATGTTGTTATATTTGTTCTATTTTAGTTTTAGTTGTTGTTACTATCTTGCTATACCTAGTTTATAAATTAAACTTTTATTATTGGCATGTATAAAAAAAAAACAGTATACATGAGTATGAGTTCAGTAGAGTTCAGTACTATCTGAGGTTTCAAGCATACACTGGGGGTCTTGGAACATAAGCCCCTACAGCCTGGGAAACTACTGTGTCCTCAATGTTATAGCTTCTGAAAATCAGTAAATTAATCATTTTAAAATGGAATGAAATTAGAAATCAATGATAAAATAAAAAACAGAAACTACTCCAACACCTGGAGATTAAATAATATGCTATTGAATGATGCATGGATAATAGAAGACGTTAGGGGGGAAATAAAAAAATTCTTAGAGAACAAAGATACAACATATCAAAATCTTTAGGATATTATGAAAGCAGTGCTAAGAGGAAAATTTACTGCATGGAACGCATTCAATGAAAGAATGAAAAGTGAACAAATAAATGACCTCACATTACAGCTCAAAGTGCTAGAAAAAGAGGAATAGTTCATCACTAAAAGTAGTAGAAGATAGGAAATAATTAAAATTAGAGCGGAAATCAATGAAATTGAAACAAAAGAGACAATTCATAAAATTGACAAAACAAAAAGTTGGTTCTTTGAAAAAATAAAATTGATAAACCCTTAGCCACACTAACAAAGGAGAGAGAAAACTCAAATTACTAAAATTCGTGATGAAAATGGAAATATCACAACAGACACTATTGAAATACAAAACATAATTAGAAGCTATTTTGAAAATTTATACTCCAACAAAATAGAAAATCTTGAAGACATCAACAGGTTCCTAGAGGCATATGAGCCACCCAAACTGAATCTAGAGGACATACACAATTTAAATAGGTCAATTCCAACCAATGAAATAGAAGAAGTCATCAAAAGCCTACCAACAAAGAAAAGTTCAGGACCAGATGGATTCACAGCTGAGTTCTACAAGACCTTCAAAGAAGAGCTCATTCCAATATTCCTCAGTATTTCATGAAATAGAGGAGGAGGGGACCCTTCCAAACTCATTCTATGAAGCCAATATCACCCTGATACCAAAACCAGACAAAGACACATCAAGAAAAGAAAATTTCAGACCAATATCCCTAATGAACATAGATGCAAAAATTCTTAACAAAATTTTAGCGAATCGCATACAAAAGCATATTAAAAAGATAGTACACCATGATCAAGTGGGTTTCATCCCAGGGATGCAAGGTTGGTTCAACATCCAGAAATCAATAAGTGTAATTCACCACATCAACAGACTTAAAGTCAAGAACTACATGATTATTTTAATAGATGCAGAAAAGCATTTGATAAAATACAGCACCCCTTCATGCTCAAAACACTAGAAAAAATAGGGATAGTAGGAATGTTCCTAAACATTGTAAAGGCTATCTATGCTAAGCCTACAGTCAACATCATTCTAAATGGAGAAAAATTGAAAGCATTCCCCCGAAAACTGGAACAAGACAGGGATGCCCTCTTTCACCACTTCTATTTAACATCGTCCTTGAAAAACTAGCCAGAGCAATTAGACAGACCAAAGAAATTAAAAGGATATGAATAGGAAAAGAAGAGCTCAAACTATCCCTATTTGCTGATGACATAATTCTATATTTAGAGGAGCCTAAAAATTCCACCAGAAAACTTCTAGAACTCACAAATGAATTCAGTAAAGTAGCAGGATATAAAATTAATGTTCATAAATCTAATGCATTTTTATTCATAAGCGATGAATCCTCTGAAAGAGAAATTAGGAAAACTACCCTTTCACAATAGCCTCAAAAAAAAAAAAAACTTTGGGAATCAATCTAACAAAAGAGGTGAAAGACCTCTACAATGAGAACTACAGAACATTAAAGAAAGAAATTAAAGAGAATCTGAGAAGATGGAAAGATCTCCCATATTCTTGGATAGGCAGAATTAATATTGTCAAAATGGCCATACTACCAAAAGCGCTATACAAATTCAATGCAATTCCAATTAAAATCCCAATAACAGATCTCATAGAAATAGAGCAATCAATCATGAAATTCATTTGGAGGAATAAGAGACCCAGAATAGCTATGGCAATTCTTAGCAAGAAGAGCAAAGCAGGATGTATCACAGTACCAGACCTTCAACTATACTACAAAGCAGTAGTAACAAAAATGGCATGATATTGGCACCAAAATAGACAGGTAGATCAATGGTACAAAATAGAGGACACAGAAACAAACCCACATAAATACAGTTTTCTCATACTAGACAAAGGCACACGTAATGGAGAAACATACAATGGAGAAAAGATGGCCTTTTCAACAAATGGTGCTGGGAAAACTGGAAATCCATATGCAGCAAATTGAAACTAAACCCCTATCTCTCACCCTGCACAAAACTCAACTCAAAATAGATCAAGGACCTAGGAATTAGACCAGAGACCCTGCACCTAATAGAAGAAAAAGTAGGTCCAAATCTTCATCATATCGGCTTAGGACCAGACTTCCTTAATATGACTCCCAAAGCACAAGAAATAAAACAGGAATCAATAATTGGGATAGATTCAAACTGAAAAACTTTTTCTCAGCAAAGGAAACAATCAGCAATGTGAAGAGAAAGCCTACAGAGTGGGAGAAAATCTTTGCCACACACACTTCAGATACAACACTAATCTCCAGAATATATAAAGAACTCAAAAAACTTTATACCAAGAATACAAATAACCCAATCAATAAATGGGCTAAGGAAATGAGCAGACACTTCACAGAAGAGGATCTACAAGCAATCAACAGGTATAGGAAAAGTTGAACATCTTTAGTAATAAGAGAAATGCAAATCAAAACTACCCTAAGATATCATCTCACCCCAATTAGAATGTCTGTTATCAAGAATACAAGCAACAGTAGGTGTTGGTGAGGATGTGAGGAAAAAAGTACACTCATACATTGCTGGTGGGGTTGCAAATTGGTGCAGCCACTTTGGAAAGCAGTATGGAGATTCCTTTGAAAACTCAGAATGGAACCACCATTTGATCCAGCTATCCCACTCCTCGGCCTATACCCAAAGGACTTAAAATCAGCATACTACAGTGATGCAGCCACATCAATGTTTATAGCAGTCCAATTCACTATAGCTAGATTGTGGAACCAAACTAGGTGCCCTTCAATAGATGAATGGATAAAGAAACTGTGGTATATATACACAATGGAATATTATTCAGCCAAAAGAATAATCAAATTATGACATTTGCAGGTAAATGAATGGAGTTGGAGAATATCATGTTAAGTGAAGTAAGCCAATCCCCAAAAACCAAAGGCCGAATGATTTCTCTTCTAAGTGGTTGATGACACATGGTGGAGGGGAGGTACGGGAAGAATGGAGAAGGGATGGATTGTATAGAGGAAAATGAGGGATGTGTAGGGGGTGGGGAAGGAAAGAGAATGAGACAAACATCTATACTCTGTATACGTATAAACATGCAAATTGTGTGATTCTACTTTGTGTACAACCAGAAAATGATAGTTGCACTCCAGTTGTTTACAATGAACTACAATAAATAGAATGAAAAGAGATTATAAAATTCTTTTTATTATAGTAAAATGGATATAACACAAAATTTACCATTTTAACCATTTTTAAGTGTGCAGTTTTAGTATATTTACATTTGTGCTATTAATTTATTTTTAATTGGCCTTCTGACTTCTCACATGCATGGGACTATCATAGATCTTTTGAAAGGAACTCCATGATGTCGATTTGTGAAGGAGAAAGGTAATATTTCTCAAGTGCTGTTTTGTTTCTTAATAGAATATTACATAAACCTTTTTTATATTTCCTCTATTTTGTGGACCATGCCAGCTCAACCTCCCTCATTCCTTTTCTCCCTTCTTTAAAGCAAATGTTTTCTGCAAATAATTGTCAGTTTCTTCTGTATCCAGACTCTCTTCAAACTTGCTGTTATAGCTTAGGTGTCTATTTTTGGATTACAACTATTTAACAGATTCCCCTATGAGTTGTGAATAACTATGAGGTACACAGAGTGGAAACAGGGAAATGATGCATCATAATACTAATCTCTATGTCTTGGCAGACTGACATTAACATGAATTTTTAGCTCTTCTTGAAAATGAAAAATAGCTTTGACATTCACATTCATCTTTAATAAATGTTGAGCATTTAAACACTTTTAGTATGTGTTATGAAAGAGCTTGTTGAGAATTCTTTCTGAAGGTTATGCAGAGAATTCATGTCCTTTCAAGGACAGCATTGGATATAAATGATGACTTCCAATTGAAAATATAGAAAAATATCAGAAATATTATTTTATAGATGGTTCCTGAGTTAAGTGATTTGATTTGACTTGTGATTTTCCAGCTTTACAATGATGTTGAATTGATGCACATTCAGTGGAAACCATATTTCAAATTTTGGATTTTGATCATTTCCCAGGCTGGTAATATGTAGTGTAGTACTCTCTTGTGCTGGATATTGTCAGCTTGCTACATTCTCAGCCAGCCACGTGGTCACAAGGTAAACAACCTATACTCACAGTATACTGTTACACAGAGGAGATGTTCTGTAGGTTAGATGTATTGAATGCATTTTTGATTTAAGATATCTTCAATTTAGGATGGATTTACTGGGATATTGACATTGTAATTCAGGGAATATCTGTGGTAGGTTTTTCTCCAGTTGCTTACCATTTTCCTCTGATTAACTATTCTGTGTTCATAGTTCCTTGGCAGATTTTTAGATATTTATTGCTCATAAACATCAAGGGACCTGAAGGCTGAGGTGATAGGAGCCTTTCTTAGAATTCAAAACTTTTGAGACATTCTACCCTGTGTGTGTTGTGTTTGACTTCCTGAATGTTAATTCCCAAACATGTAATGTTTGAAGAATACAAATTAATTAAGCATGTGAGCTAAAAGATTTTGAAATCTGGTTTATCTTTATGATTATTTTGGTATATTTTTAGACTTGACCCTCCATTTGTATTTGAGGATAATAAATGAAAATAATGTTATTTTTTTGTGAGTATTCTATTTTGACGTGAAAATCAGTTTCTATCCTATAATGTCCACACTGGTATGTGATTATTTTAATCATAATCCCTTTAATGAGTGTGTAAATAGATTTTTTAAAAACTCTAGATATACTTGTGATGATTTTCTTCCAGTTACTTAATTTGTGATTGTTAGATATCTCTTATTTGGTTATCATTTAGCTTTGAACCAAGATTAAATATGAAGAGAATTTGGAACTAGGATTGAATAAAGGCTATCTGGTAAATGTTATCTGTTTTTCTTTAATAAACACTTACTGATTGTCTACTACATACATAGGTTTATGGCATATATTCTTATTTGCCCAATGGGTTAAATAATGCCTTGTGGAGTTATGATGAACAATAAATGACTGTCTGTTTTATGTGTGCACTAAATAGATGTTTTAGTCATATTTTTAAAAAAAAATTTCTACCTCTTCAGAACCACACCCTGAAAAGAGGATGCCTTGTTTTGACAATAATGTTTATCATACAATTCCACAATAAATAAGAAAGAATAATAGCAAATTTGATTTCTCTGTATTTCTAAAGAAGGTAGTCACTGCTCTCATTTAAAAAAAAACAACAAAAATAAAACTCCAGGCTATTTCCATAGAATATGATATTAACATAATTCTGAAATGAAGTTATATCAGAATTTTAAAATGAATCAATGTAGAATTCTTCCATCTTTCTTCTCCTGCCCTCAACATAATATTATTTGTCTGGCCATGTGGGCTTTTTCTCAAGGTAGGAAATATCAATGTGGAGTAATCTACCCCTTATTTCTAATCTCTCTCCTGTAGGTTTCATCACCCAATCCTCAGTCCTTTGGAGAGCAGTTTCCAGCTGGAAGTTGATGTCCTGAGCCATCTTCTGAAGGCCCAGGCCCAGGTCTCAGAGTGGAAGTTCCTCCCATCTCTGGTTAACTTGCACAGTGCTCACACTAAATTGCAGACTTGGGGCCAGATCTTTGAGAAGCAGCGGGAGACCAAGAAACATCTGTTTGGAGGGCAGTCTCAGAAGGCCGTTCAGCCCCCACACCTTTTCCTTTGGCTGATGAAACTCAAAAACATGCTCCTGGCCAAGTTTAGCTTTTACTTTCATGAGGCACTGAGCCGACAAACAACAGCTTCAGAAATGAAAGCATTGACTGCAAAGGCTAACCCAGACCTTTTTGGAAAGATTTGCAGCTTCATCAGGAAATATGATGCTGCCAACGTGTCCTTAATTTTTGACAACCGAGGTTCAGAGAGCTTTCAGGGTCATGGCTATCACCATCCCCATTCCTATAGAGAGGCCCCTAAGGGCGTGGACCAGTATCCAGCTGTAGTATCTCTGCCCAGCGACAGGCCGGTCATGCATTGGCCCAATGTCATCATGATCATGACAGACCGGACAACAGACCTGAACAGCTTGGAGAAAGTGGTTCACTTCTATGATGACAAAGTTCAGAGTACTTACTTCCTAACCCGCCCAGAACCTCACTTTACCATTGTTGTAATTTTTGAATCTAAGAAATCTGAACGAGACTCCCACTTTATTTCCTTCCTCAATGAGCTGTCACTTGCCCTTAAGAACCCCAAAGTTTTTGCAAGTCTGAAACCTGGATCCAAAGGTTAGCCAGTGATTTGCATGAATGATTTTCAAGACTAGAAATTGTGTTCTTAATTGCTCTGATGATCTGTAGTGGTCTGTGACTAGCATTTACATCCATTCATGCTTCTTTCAGAGCAAAATTAAAGATAAAACCTCCCTAATTGTGTTGCACACTTTGTAAGCAATTAAGACCAATTGAATTAGGTATCCAAAGAGTAATCTGGGAAGTGATCAAGGGTGTGATCCAGTGTGTCTCCATGGTACAGCAAAGTTGTTCCAGTATTTTCTTCTGTATTTTTCTGTATTTTTTTATTTCATGTAGACTGAACATTTATTGGCCTTTGATTTTTCTTTACAGGTATTTTATGATTCTAAATATTGAGTTCTAATGCACCTCCATACACCCTCTCTTTTCTTCCCTTCTTGGAAGAGTAATTTGGATAAGATATTAAATGGGTATGTTTTCTGTCTCATGAATTAGCCAGTTAACATGGAGTTGTTTTATAATTTTGATATTCAAATTAATTTTTTGATGCCCAAATTAGGATCTTGGTAAGAAATTTCTGTCATTGAAGTTAAAGGTGAATCAGTGGTAGTGTAATGTTAGATTTTAACAGTTCAGATGACCCTCATGGCACCTGTAATGGCCATCGGTTCTTTTGGGGTGATCTTTACACCTAACTGCATTTTGTTTTTTTAATCTTTTTAAAGTTTTAATTTTTCTCCATTTAAAAGTCAGCATAAGCCATCATATGGGGCTTCTTCTTTCTTCTGTGTACTATCTTCTTGATTCTATCACTTTCTTGCTGAAATCTGTGTTCATCTTTGGCTTCACTCCCTGGTTATTTTTAGGCTCAGAAAGCATCAGTGTTAGTTTTTCAACCACTTTTAGTTTCTCATACAACCTAGCCTGCTTTTATAAAACCAAAATGAAGGTCTTGATATCTTGCATTTGCTAAACATCAATTTGTTGAAGGTGCTTTCAGAAGACCTCTTCATAGTTGAGTAATCAACTCAGTACTTAGCACATCTGAACTTGAGTTTCATGCCTGCCTCCTGCAAATTATGTTCAGTAGCAGTGCTACATCTTAGCACTTTCTGCCTATCATTTTTCCTTCAGTAGGTGTTCATGGGGAAGTAGGTAGAACAGTGAAGGCATAATGGACTGTGAAGACCTTCATTTCTGTTACTGATTGATAGTAAAAAGAAACCACAAAGAATAACTGAGTTGTTACTACTTGATAGTTCTTTCAACGTTTGTGTAATATGTAACAGCCAGATGAGTCCTGTTTCTCATGATTCTGCAGACCCACTGTTGCAGTGGGTGTCCATAGCAGCCACACCAGCAACATCAGCAGAGCCAGGGAACCTCAGAGTCAGTGGGAGGACTGCCCACCTAGTCTGGACTGCTTGATAGAAGAACACACCCACCTACTTTATGGAGAGAATATGTGTATTTCTTTATTTCTCTCTCATCATATGATTTGTAAAAAGCCAGTTTGCTTTAAATAGAAAGTAGTGATTTATCTTTGCATTTTATTCACTCAGGTTCTATAAAAATATGAACAGATTTTACAACATTGACCTTACTTTAAAAATTGAAAACAGTTGGAACTAAAAGGTCAATTTATTTTTCTTCCCTTTTGTGCTTTGCCAAGGAACTGAAAAATATTTCTTGCTGTTTGTGTGTTTCCCGCCCCCTGGATAAAACCACCATTAGCCTTAATGATAGGGTCCCCCATGTACCTAAAAGAATATGTGCTTCAGTAGAACACAGGGGGGTGTAAATAAAACATATGCAACACTTAGGCTGTCAAATGTATACATATTTGAATTGTATATTTTTTAAGCAAAAAGGAATTTAGGAAGAGAAGGCAGATGTAAATATTAAAATCTACGCAACATAATAAATCACTGCAGCTCTCATAGACTGAAGGAGTCTGAAGATTAAATATTGATATTTTAGTAATTTCTTAAGCCCTCCAATAAAGTTTTCCTACTATATTAAAAAACATTTTGGTTCAAGTGAAGAAACAGTCATTTTTACTCTCAGGTTTATTCTCTAACTACAGTAAGAAGATGATATCTAACACCGTGTTTTTCTAATTGAAAGAATAAATCTGCACATTCCCTGCAGTCTGTCTACTTTGAAATTCATTTCTAAAACCACAACCTTATAGATTTCTGGGTAGCTGAGAGCATGGTCAACACCAAGTCTGCCAAAGGAGTCTCTCAAGAAGTGTTTCTTTTGAGGGTGTTGTTTAAACATGAGTGAATGTTTTCAGCTTTGTCCTCTCTGGGTCCAACCTGGTATGTCATTTTGGGGAATGTGGAAAAAAAAAAAAAAAAAAAGCTTGCTAACTGAGGAGCCAATACCCTTTTTATAATTGCTTTGTACTTTTGGATATATTGGGGGAAATTTGCTTTCAAGAAATAATTGGTCCTTCACTGTACTCCCAGCGGATTCAGTCAGGTGATCTTTAAACTATGCCCACCTTTTTGATCTAGCAGGTGAATTGTGGGATAAATTTCTTTGGCAAGTGAACCTCTGAGTTCAATTTCTCTGTAAAATGGGGATATGAAAACATGGATTGCCTTTTTCAAAGGATAGTGTAAGACTGTCATGAGAGCATACATATAAAAAAGACTTTGAAAACTGGGGTTCAAAAGCTATGTAAGTGAATAAAAGATGAGCTACTCTTCCCTTAATCTTGTCACCTCCCCTTTCTCTTTAAGTTCATGACCAACCTATGCTTAGATTTGAAATTCAAATAGCACTTAAAGAGCTGGTTTAGAAGAGAAGGCAGATAAGTTCCTAACGAACTCATCTGCTCCTCTTTTTAGAATCTTTGTGGTTCTTTGTTTCCAAATTTTTGTGGTTGGTTGATAGCATCATTTCAGTTCTCTATTAACTCGTTTTTTTGGGGGGGGTCTGATTGCTCTATCAATTGTTGAGAGAAGTGTGTTAAAATCTTCAACTGTGATTATGGATCTGTGTCTTCTAGATAGTTTATATCAGCTACAAACTAGTTATATTCTAATTACATTTTTCCTTTTTTATTAGCCAGATTATATTTACAATGAGAAATTTTATCTCCCAATATTTGGTTACCTTCAAGTACAATTATATCGGAATGGCTTGATAAATCTGATTTTTATTTTTGCCCTTTTAAAAACCAACTTTAAACAGTGAATTAGTTCCTCCATCTTCCAGAGAAGCTGTATAATTTAAATATATATATATGTGTGAATTTATAAGGATTTTTGCCTCTTATGTTTTACCTCAAATTTGAAACAAAGCAGCCATTCCACCCCCCCACCTTACCACAAGATACTTCTACGTAAATATTATGACTTTCCCTTTTTCTCATGGTTAATTTTCTCTCTTCATTACTGTTGACTATTTTCTTCCACATTTTCCCTTCCCTCTCTCCCTCTCCCTGTTCCCTCCCAACCTCCCTTAGCTTCTAATATTGCCTTTATCAATTCCACTTCACTCACCCCACCCGCCTCTATGTCTCAGGGAGCCAGAACATGCCTCAGTGGTTTCTCACCCACTTTGGGGAAGTAGCATCTGGAAGTATTCATTTTGATTGTTTTTACAATCAGTCTTTTTCAGTAAGGCAAGACTATGTATGGGTAGGGGGCAGTTTAATTTTGACATTAATAG
Source organism: Glaucomys volans (assembly GCA_020662805.1). Classification (NCBI taxonomy): domain Eukaryota; kingdom Metazoa; phylum Chordata; class Mammalia; order Rodentia; family Sciuridae; genus Glaucomys; species Glaucomys volans. The sequence goes on from JAJEJO010049607.1 coordinate 630,181, forward strand.
GGTGACCACAAGGAAGCCTAGCCACTGCATGAACACACAGGAGCGTTAGCCAACTAAGCCAAGCAGTGCTGTTTCTATATCTAGTAGATAATTTGGCCAAATAAATATTTCCAAGGATAGTTTTACTATGTAATGTTTTATTAAGATCATTCTTAGTCTATTTGTTTTAATTAGTGTGTGAAAGCATTAAATTAGCCCCTGATTTTTTTTTCTGTAAGGAAAAAGATATTTTTCTTCTTTCTAAATGAGAAAGAATGAACATACCATGTGACTCCCCAAGAAAACCCTGTAGGTAGAGTTTAATTTAGCAATTCCCTCTCTACTTTTCTATCAGGTTCCTGTTACCAATGCAATTATTTCATGGCCTTTTGCCTGAATTGTTCTAAGTAGCTTCTCCAGAGGAAATGAGTCAGAAGAAATAGGCTTGACATGCACTTCTGCCTTGGTACCGTGTAAGTCCATAAGGCTTCATTAATGCAAGTATTTTGACTTGTCTGCGTATTTTTTCAATCTGCTTTTGATGACAAGGTGTTTTGGGGGGTACTTTACATTTTAAACCATATGGTATGTGTAAGATATCAGGTTAGAAAATGAAGAGGCAATTGGGTTCCCTATCCTGTAGCTCCCTAACATCCAAGCCTGGGGGCGGTACTCTGAGCCCTGGTATAAGTCACACAGGGTTCTGAGGAGCAACTGCATGGGAGTGCATTCTGAGAGGGGAGCTTAGCACACAGTGGCAGTAGCAGAAGAATGTAAGATGGCATCTGACATTGATATAGGAGAGGAAGATAGTTTGGGGTTATTGCTAACTTTGTCCCTAAGGTGAATTCTGCTTTTGCTAGTCTGGAAACTGCACAGAAATTCTGGAATGCAGTTAAATTAGAAAATTTAATGACTGGTATAATCTAAGACATACAGTGACTCAGCTGGTTGACATCGTGGGTTAGGTCTAGGCTCATTTCCTTTTTGAACTGACATGGCAGTGCAGGACACTCCTTTCCTCCAGGGTCATCCTGGTCTCAAGTCACTTCAGGCGAGGCCAGTGAGGCTAGGCCAGTGTTGGAGCTGTCCCCCCAGCAGAAGAAGACAGGATGTGAATGGCTTCTTCCTAGTATTCAGCATTCATTCATTTAACAACTATTAAAAATTGACTATGTGAAGGGTGGTGATAAAAGTTAACCAAGACCAACGTGGCACTTTGCTTGGTTGGTGCTTATAGTTAGGGAGTCTGGCTCTAACCACACAGGTAGCCAGGAGTGGCAAGGGCTGTAACCAGTAAGGTGCTGAATAGCCTTTATTTTATTATTTGCTGAATTTTTATTTGTTCATTTTAGTTATACATGACAGTAGAATCTATTTTGATATATTTATACAAACATGGAATATATCTTATTCTAATTAGGATGTACATGATGTTGAGATTCACTGTGGTATATTTATATATGTACATAGGAAAATTATGTCAGATTCATTCCACTGTCTTTCCTTTTCCCATCTCCCCTCCCTTCCCTTCATTCCCCTTTGTCTAATCCACAGAACTTCTATTCTTCTACTATTACTCAGTCATAGAAGAGAATGACTTTATGACATTTGCAGGTAATGGATGAATCTGAAGACTATCATGCTAAGTGTAAAAAACCAACCCCCCAAAACCAAAGGTTGAATGTTCTCTGTGATATTTGGATGCTAACCCATTGAATAGTCTTTAATTTGTGGCACTTGTATACCTTACTATGAATTTTGGCAAAACTATCATACTCTGATTTTAAAAAATAAATAAAATCATCATTTTGTTTAGGGGTTGGAGTGTGTTTCTATGGTAGATTGCATGCATGAAGCTGGTACAATCTCCAGCACTGTCAAAAAAAAGGAAATAATTTTGTTTAGCCCACAAAGATGTATTTTATTATATACTGCAAATATTGACTTTAAAATAAAATGTTAATTGCCCTTCTAAATGTGTATGTGCATGTGTGTGTGTATATAATGTATGTTGTGTTACCATAGGTTCTAAGAGTTTAATGACTAAATGATATATATATATACACATTATAATATTTAATATATGCTAAGCATAAAAAGTTACATTTAATTTGAAATACATCTTTCAATGAAATGAATAGGTATGTTGTTTATGATGACTTGGTTATAGAAATTGTCTCAATGTTTCTTTCTTGGTGAACAGAAAATTTTACACCTTGCGGTAATATCCCATATTAAGAACAAGGGTTCTTTGTTTCTTGATTTCCCCCTATTTGTTGGCTAACAAGGTATCCTGCTACAAACATGGATGCTGGCAGAAGGCAAGATAATTATTATAGTCACAGTAGCAGGAATGTCTCTACAGGGAAGAATGACACTTGTCCAAGGATGCTTGCTATATAGACATCCTTGAAGGATGGTCCAGAACTAAGGAAGGTTAGTGCTTCACTCTCAACACCTACAGCAACATGAAAACCCCATGGAAAATTGTTTGTGCATACATCATCATAAACTTATAAGTGAGATGTGAGCTTGCTTTCATGTGGGAGAAGGATAGTTGTTAAAGGAGAAGGAAGAAGACACATTAGCCTATGAATGGCACCTTCACAGGCTTGTTTTAGGAGAGTTCTTACGGAAGTTGAGGATATGAAATTGATTTCTTTAAAATGATCCCTGTTCTTGTATCTCTTGAAAAGTGTTTACATACCCCAAAATAGGATTGTGATTTGAAGTCTACTATTATAAGGCACTTAGAAGTGAATCTGGGCTGCTGGTCTCTGGGAGTTGCCACATCCATTGCAGCTTTGAGGTATTTTTGGTTTTGGGAAGCTCCTGTGCTAGGCTCCTGAACTTTCAGAGAAGTATGCTAATCAGATTGTGATGATGCTCTACATTTATCACCATATGAATTGGTTACATAGGAAGGGGATGATAGAAAGAAAGCCCAAACATGATGAGTCTTCTAAGTTTTAATGCCAAGGTGAGCCAAAGGTAAGGCATTTCCTGGATTAAAAAAAGAGGGTGGGGACCAATAAAGGGAAAGAATAAAGTGCAACTGTCTTCTTTTACCTTTCTTTGTGCCAATACAAGGAAGTATAATGTAGATGTGGGGATAGATGCAATTTAAAAAGGAAAGAAAAAAGTTAAAACAAGTGGGGGAGGAGGAGGAAGTGACACTAGCATAGTGAGGAGTTGCTATGGCATTAGGAGACAAAGGTTCACTCTGCTCTCCTGGTCAGAACCATGGCCTGAGGAAGCAAGGCCCAAGACCCTTTCATTCTGGTGCTTTGTGGTTAAAAAGAAGCAAGAGAGTCCTTGTCTCCTTTCTTTTTCTTTGCTAGGTATTCAAGAACTCATTTAATTCTCTCTCTCTAGTTAGTCATAATCTCTGGCATTATGCTTCTTAAGTTTACTGTGAACACCACTTTCCACACCATCTAATAAAAGTAATTATTTTTATTAAAAGCAACCAAATATTTTAAAGGTTATTATGTCCCTATTCCATTTTGTGGACATAATTTTTAATTTTCTAATATCTTGGGGGTTGTGGATATAGCTCAGTTGGTAGAGTGCTTGCTTTGCAAGCACGAGGCCCTGGGTTCAATCCCCAGTACCGCAAAAGAAAAAGAGAAATGGCCTGCTTAATATCTTGGTCTTCTTTGTTTTATTCATTATCACTTCATATATATCACACTAAAGGCACCCTTTTTCTTAATTTAGTGACCATCCACAATGTACTACATGAGTTGATGCTGTAGTTTCCTAATGTTGACATTTTCATATTGTTTTATTTTGGTTTTGGAGCTGGTAGACTTATGTTTAATTTTGGGGGGACCTTTTTTGGGGATCTGAACTCTTCAGAGATGCTCTGTACCAAAATAGCAGCATTAAAAGAAAAGAAAGAGCAGCATAATTGCAAAATCTCCTTTGGCAAGATTGGGAATGAGAATGCAGTTTTTGGAATTAGTCAGTAGGGGGCGATCTGAAAATAAAACATAACTCCTAAACTGTGGCTTCCTTTCCATCCTGACATATCTGTGCTGCTTGGCTTATTCCAACAGTGGAAAACTGAGCAGTGCAGGAGTTGTTATAAAAATGACCATTTTTAGTGTTTACATTTGGGGTTTTCATGACTGCTCTTGTAGAGACAGGTATTCAGGCAATTGGCTCAAGAGATGAATCAGAAACTATACTGTCATTTCCATTGAATTTTAACCAAGACATTCCAAACTCTTTCCTCATCTGGTGACTATGCAGTGAACTGCAACTGACTGAGAACCATTAAAAAAATGACTGTAATATTGCTGTCATTTCATTCCTGAGACTCTTGATTTGTCTTGAGACTCGTGTTTCCTCCTCAAAACTTCAGACATAAGTCTTACCTTGTGCTATGGCTTGGATCTTAAATGTCCCCCAATGGCCCATATGCTAAATGCTTGGTTTCCAATTTGTGGTGGAACCTTCAGGAGGTGGGGTCTAGTGGAAGGAAATTATGTTATAGGGGCATACCCTTGAAGGGGATATTGGGACCTCTGCCCCTTCCCCTCTCTCTCTTTGCTTCCTAGTCACCATGAAGTAAGCAGCTTTGCTCTACTATGCCTCCCCTACCATGACGTTCTTCCTCGCCACAGGCCCTAAAACAATGGAGTCAACTAGCCAGGGACTGAAACCATAAGCCAAAATAAGCATTCTCTCCTGTTAAGCTCTCTATCTCTAGTATTTTGTCTTAGAGACAGAAAGCTGACTAGCTCACTTTGCTTAGTGTGTTTAGAGGCTGAATTAAGTAGTTCACATTTTTGTGGAAGAAGGATTCACATACCCTTTGAGTTTATATTGAAAGCACACACCTCTTCACAAATGTCCACACAAATGAAATTTGCTATTGTAATTTCAGGAGTTCATTGAATCCCCTGTGGGCCCCATGGGCCCCCAGTACAAAAATCTGTTGAGGAGATGCTCTCAAAGTTGAAATAAATTGTTCAGGAGATGCAGTAAGTTTGGAAGATCAGAGTCTCGTAAATAAATGCTGAAGGTTTTCACCTGGATACCCTGTAACCCATCAGTGCTTTACCTCCTCAAACTTGCTCTACCTGGCCTCCTTAGTTTCTCACTGGTGTGGCTCTTGTTCCATTGATTCTCACTTTAATTTTGGAGTCATCTTTGGTTCTTCTTTTAATATTAAATCTTTGGAGCACCCTCTTACTCAACCTTGCCTTTCCATTCTCATTGTCACCTTCTTTCCTTACTTTGGGTTTTTGTTAGTCAAGTCTGTTAGAAATCTTGCATTAGGTAGGGGCTCAGATCCAGGAAACAGATTCAGCATCCCAGCAGGTGGAAGAAGATGCAAGATGCAGTTGGGAGAGTAGACATGCTTTATTTGGAGGTGGCAACAACCCTTAGCCAGCCCCCAGCTTCAGCCCTCAGCCAGTTCCATTTAGCCCCTGAGTCCTGTCCGTAGGCCTCCTTTATTTGCAGGTCAGACAAAGAAGGCACACTGCCAATAGGTTACATCAGTGGGCACCTGCTCACAAGCAAATGTTTATGACCTTGAATTCATAGAATGAATCAGAGTGTTTATGATCTTGACTACACACTAAAAACATAGCCAGCCAGGTGGAAGCTTTGGTGAGGGAGTTTAACCACAACCATTTTGGGCTTGCTCTACATCTTGTCTCTGCTTTCTCAGTCTCTTTGTTTGTATTCCAACAATCCTTTTTACCTTTAACAGGTAAGTCTTTATAAATGTGGATTTGGTTGTATCTCTTTGCTTTGCTTTTTGCCCCTATTTAAAAGATGTTTTGTTGAAGTAGCTCCCTGGAGAACATCTGATGGTCAGGTTCAAACTTGGCACTTTTTTCTTTTCTGCAATTTCCATGCTTTAATTCATGCTCCAGTCAAAATGGAATGCTTGCCCTACCCTGTATTTGCTGGGTTTTCTTCCTCTGGAATCCTTCTAGAGTAGGGGTTCTTTACAGCTTTTGTATAGTAGGATCTCTTTGGTATTCTGTAAAGCCTATAGACACTTTCTTAGAATGTTCTTAATGCATAAAATGACATACACAGAATTACAAGGGAAACCAATTATACTGAAATAAGGTCATAAAAATAATTTTTGAAACTGATACTTGCTTGTGTTCCTTATTAATGCATTGAATAACAAGATCTAGCATTGGTCTTAATAATTAGCATAGTAGTTTATTGGCTATATCTACAATGGAAGGAAGTGCTAAAATTCTGTTGAAGGTTAGGGAAATAAAGATGTGATTTTTACTTGTTCAAGTTCATTGAGTCCAGGTTGAGAACCTTATACCTAAATAATTGATCTTCAAACTAGAGTATGTATCAGAATAACCAGGATGCCGAACAATACTGACTTATTTCTGATTTAGTAGGTCAGGGGCAGATCCTAGAATCTGCATTTCTAGTATGTTCTCTGGTATTGCTGACACTAAACCCAAGAATTTTACTTTGAAAACCTTTGATCTAGAATAGATCATCATCTTGTGCCATCTGTACCTGCCAAAATCATTTGCCTCCCTGAAGACGCAGAAAAAGGTCACCTTCTGTATCATTTTCCCTTACTACCCTACTGGAAGAAATTTCTTCCCCTTCAAAGACTGCTGCCTCAATTTGTTCATACCATTCTCATGACATTTACCTTTCTGCTTTGTACCACAGTCACTGGGGTACAATATGGCTGGCCCCCACCTTGGGGTCCAGCCACTTAAGTATGCATGATAATAAAAATGCCATGATATTTCAAACCTCCACAAAGAAGAAAATGTCTTCTCTCCTTTATTAGATTTGTGAGCTCTTCTAATTATAAGACATGTCTTATAATTTGTAACAGAAATGAGGGACAAAGCAGGGGACAGAGAGAAACATCAATGGAAAACTCCTCATTAGGGAAATTTAGCTAGCAGCATAGAAATTAGTCATGGAGGAGAACACCTAGTTTTTTCACTTAATACCCATCCTGAGTGCTATAAACTGAAATATCCTTTATCTTGATTTAAAAACTCACATTTAAAAAGTAGGTTACATACTGGCCCTCCAGAAAAATTTCAGAAAGATAACCATTGGCTCATGGTAATTACACAGTATATATAATCTGGGTCACTGATAAGAATGTTGTATAGGTCAGAGCCTTGGGGTGCAAATGGATCTTCTACAAAGGCTTTGAGGTAGTACCACAGAGTTATTGTTAAAGATAGGATGAACTCATTGTGGCCTCCTAAATAGTGAGGGAGGTGAAACAGAATTGCCGGAATCTGATTTCACCCTGTAACCATGTAATTCATTCAAATTCTTCCTCCATCTCTCTCTCTTTTCCCCTTCTATTATGTTGGTTGAAGGTTGATCTACAGAGGCTTGAAAGTTTCCTCCCCAAGTGAAAATTCTGCAATCCTGTAAAACAGATTCATAGTACATGTTCTTCCTTGCCATGTAGAATATTATGTTTTTGGTAGTGTTGGTTCCTGCACTTTGAATCATATTTACTTGGCAGAGACTGTACTTTTGTGAAGTAGCAGCATGTTCTAAGGTTCCAGTTCAGGTCTTCTTTCTCAACCTTACTGTGCTTGTATGAATTGTGGAATCTGTAACTCTTGTCATGTTCAGATAATGAATGTCAGATAATGAACGTCAAAGCAAAATAGTAATTATTAAGAGTGATGATGATAAATATTAGCATGCAGTGCTTTTCATTTTTAAATGGCTTGGAGAAGACCAAATGCATCTGTTAATAGTCATTCTTCCTGAGGGATTCCTCATCTTGGGTTAGAGAGTAGAAACTCTTTGGACAAAGACTTTGGCAAAGAAGTAGCCATAGCACTTCTCTCCCTCTTAAAGAAGACATAGCCTTAAACTTTTTACTCTTATTGGTTATATCTGTTCTCTTGGTGTTAGTGGTGCTTGTATTTCTATTCTCGTATATGCATTGAAAATGAATAGATCCACTACTGGGGCTAGATAGGCAACTACTATTACTAAATTTCCTAGCAGGGAGAAATTGAATTTTCTTTGAAGGCTCAGAACAGATCTGCAAATAAAACCTTGACCCTCACAGTGAGTGGCACCATGCCAGGTGACTCAGTAGATATGTTGACCACCTGCTTCCCCAAGACAGGATTCTCACAGCAGTCCCTAACATTTCTCCTCTATTTGTCTAGCAGCAAATGTTGCTCCAGGCACACACCTCTCTGTGATCACCTTCTGAATATTCTTGTATGTATACTAGATCACAAGTGTTTCAGTTGCTTTTTCTCTTCTGTGACTGAAAGACCCAACCAGAATAACTGTAAGGGAGGGAAAGTTTACCTGAGGGCTCATGGTTTCAGAGGTCTTAGTCCATAGAAGGTTGGCTCCATTCCTTGGGGCTCAAGGTGAGGCAGAACAGTATGACAGAAGAGAGTGGCAGAGGGAAGCTCCTCACATGATGATCAGAAAGCAGAGAGAGACTCCACTCACCAGATACAAATATATAACCCAAAGCCACACCCCCAATGACCCACCTCCTCCAGCCACAACCTATCTGCCTCCAGTTACCACTCAATTAATCCCATCAGGGGATAATTCACTGATTGGGTTAAGGTTCTCATAACCCAGTCATTTCTTCTTTGAACCTTCTTGCATTGTCTCACATGTGAGCTTTTGGGGGACACCTTACATTCAAACCATAACAACAAGGATAATTTATTGGGTCTTATATCTCTTTTTGCCTAGCACCTGGAATACAAATGGTGCTCAAGAACTGTTTGTTGAGTTGAAATCTCCTTTTTTCTAATCTCAAAAGAAACCAAATTCCTTTTATTATAATCCCCAACCAAACACAAAAATTAGCCAAGCATGTGGCACACACCTGTAATCCCAGTAATTCAGGAGACTGAGGCAGCAGGATTACAAATTCAAGACCAGCCTTAACACTTTAGCAAGGCCCTCAACAATTTAGGGAGATCCTGTCTCAACAAATAAAAAAGGTTGGGGATGTGACTCAGTGGTTAATTTGTCTTGGGTTCAATCCCTGGTACCAAAATAAATAAATAAATAAATGTTATTTTCCGTCTATAGATTTAAACTAAAATCATATTAAATTAACTAAGGAGTATAGTCTGATTTAGCATGTAGGTTAATGATCTAATGGTGTATCTTGTAATGTATGCTGCAGTGTGGGTATTATCAGGGGTGTGCAATCCTGCCCTTTCCCCTAATCCTCTTACACATTCTTACCTGGCTCTCTCTGGGCCTCTGAAATGGCCCATGCTGTGCCCCATGACTTTAAAGCTTTTACTCACTCTCCATCTTATGTCATCCCCTTCCCCTTTAACCTGTATCCTTCATCCCTTGTTGCAAGGATCACTTCCTTGGGAAGCCCCAACCCCTCCCTGACCAGCCTTGCCAGTCTCCTTTAATGGAGGGCTCTGAGGTTCCTTTCCTTTGAAGGTCTGATTGTGGTTGTAAGTGGATGGCCGTTCATCCTGAGCAACCCTCCTCATCTCTGTTCTGCCAGAGCCCATGCTTGTTTTTGCTAACTTTTTTTATTTCCAGCCTTTAGCATCAGGACTGGGACAACACAGCACTATGGCAAAGCCAAGGAATGCTTGGGGTTGGGGCCCCCTCCTAGTTCCTGTCAACCCACACAAAATAGTTCTCTTCTTGGATATGGACAATTGCCATTTGCTCAATCTTATGTAAAATGTGAATGTGAACTCCACAAGAGCAGGGGTGTTATCTGTTCACTTACATATCTTGAGCATTTAGAAGAGTATCTACTATGCAGCAGGTGCTCAGAAATATTTGCTGGATTCTTAAAGATTTCTTGAGAAAGCTTAATTTTCTTTCTTTTGGTTTATTATACACAAATGGAGTGCAACTATTGTTTTTCTGGTTGTACACAAAGTAGAATCATACAATTTGGGTATTCATACATATACATAGAGTATAGATGTTTGTCTCATTCTATTATTTTTGTCCTCCCTCCCTCATTTTCCTCTACACAATCCATCCTTTCTCCATTCTTCCCTTCCCTCCCCCCACTCCCATTATGTGTCATCAACCACTTATCAGAGAAATCATTCAGCCTTTGGTTTTTTGGGATTGGCTTATTTCACTTAACATGATATTCTCCAACTCCATTCTTTTACCTGCAAATGTCATAATTTTATTATTCTTTATGGCTGAATAATATTACATTGTGTATATATACCACAGTTTCTTTATCCATTCACCTATTAAAGGGCCTCTAGGTTGGTTCCACAATCTAGTTGTAGTGAATTGGGCTGCTATAAACATTGATGTGGCTGCATCACTATAGTATGCTGATTTTAAGTCCTTTGGGTATAGGCCAAGGAGTGGGATAGCTGTGTCAAATGGTGGATCCATTCCAAGTTTTCTAAGGAATCTCCATGCTGCTTTCCAAAGTGGCTGCACCAATTTGCAACCCCACCAGCAATGTATGAGTGTACCTTTTTCCCCATAACCTCGCCAACACCTACTGTTGCTTGTATTCTTGATAATAGACATTCTAATTGGGGTGAGATGATATCTTAGGGTAGTTTTGATTTGCATTTCTCTTATCACTAGAGATGTTGAACATTTTTTCATATATATGTTGATTTCTTGCAGATCCTTTTCTGTGAAGTGTCTGTTCATTTCCTTAGCCCAATTATTGATTGGGTTATTTGTATTCTTCATGTAAAGTTTTTTGAGTTCTTTATAAATTCTGGAGATTAGTGCTCTATCTGAAGTGTGTGTGGCAAAGATTTTCTCCCACTCTGTAGGCTCTCTCTTTACATTGTTGACTGTTTCCTTTGCTGAGAAATAGTTTGACTCTATCCCAATTATTGATTCCTGCTTTTATTTCTTGTGCTTTGGGAGTCATGTTAAGGAAGTCTGGTCCTAAGCCGATATGATGAAGATTTGGACCTACTTTTTCTTCTATTAGGTGCAGGGTCTCTGGTCTAATTCCTAGGTCCTTGATCTATTTTGAGTTGAGTTTTGTGCAGGGTGGGAGATAGGGGTTTAGTTTCAATTTGCTGCATATGGATTTCCAGTTTTCCCAGCACCATTTGTTGAAGAGGCTATCTTTTCTCCATTGTGTGTTTTTGGCTCCTTTTTCAAGTATGAGATAACTGTACTTATATGAGTTTGTCTCTGTATCCTCTATTCTGTACCATTGGTCTATCTGCCTATTTTCGTGCCAATACCATGATGTTTTTGTTACTACTGCTTTGTAGTATAGTTGAAGATCTGGTATTGGGATACCACCTGCTTCACTTTTCCTACTAAGGATTGCTTTAGCTATTCTGGGTCTCTTATTCTTCCAAATGAATTTTGTAATTGACTTCTCTATTTCTATGAGAAATGTCATTGGGATTTTAATTGGAATTGCATTGAATTTGTATAGCAGAGAAAGCTTAATTTTCATTGATTGGAAATAGTTGGTTGCTCATGTTCTGCAAACCCAGTTTCAAGGAAAGTTTGTCCCTTTTTCCCCATCTCCCCACCTTCTACCTAGATTGCCCTTTCAAGTCAATTGCTTTAGCAAGTCTGGTGCCACCTGCTGATAGGTTCTCAATACCTATTTTATGAGAGCCCACAGCTGGACATTTCAGGGAAGTTTCTTGGCAGTACACACCTAGCAAAAGTGTGGCCAATTAGAAGGAGAGGTGGGGGTTGAAATAGATCCCTCAAGGTGCCTGCTTTAAACAACACTCTAGGAATGTTCTTGAATATATAAGCAATTTGCATTGAGCAAGTACCAAGCAAATTATCAGCTAGGAAAAAAAGTTATTTACAAATCTCAGTAGTTTTTTGAGAGCACAGTATTAAAAAAAACCATTTTCACATTTTTAAATACTGGTTTATTATGCATATGCACAAATAAGAGCACTGCCATGTGCAGGAATCCTTCCTCTGTTATTTTACAGTACCGTGATTTCCTGCCCTCAAAGTTTCCTTGCCATTCAGCTTGTCAGCGGCCTCATCAAAAAAAGACAATAGCTTGTTGCTACCCAAAACCAACATTTGGTCTTAGATGTGGCTAGCATGCTCTGTTGCTATAACAGAGGGGAGATCAGGATTAAATTGCAAGGCAGGGTGCTGGGTGTGGCTCTCATACATTACCACATTACTAGGGTATTAGACAACAAATGGTCTTGAATTTAGCATTGGCTTGTTGGAATACAAGTATTACACACTTTTTGAAATCTATTTATCCCCTAAAACATTTGGTTTTAGGAAAGCACTGGAGAACTGAAGCACACTGGAAGCTAGAAATAGGTCAATGTGATTGCAGACAGCATTTCCAGCATTGCTGTGTGGCTCCTAATGGCTTCTGTAGGTCACCCAATCAGAAAGCTTGTCTTTAGACTAATGCTATTCAGCTGGTTACTATGGCAATGATGGAGTGCTAGTTGTCATAGTGATGAAATGGAAATTTTGGGACCAGTTTCTCAAGAGGAGGTAGATTCATTAAGCCCTGTCTTTCTCTCTTTCCTTAAAACTTGACCATGCTGTATACTACTTTTGAAGGGGGTCTATTTTCATCCTCTCTGCATACATCTCAGGATTTATATAATCTTTTCTTATTCTTGGATCTCCTTCCTGGCTTAAATCCTTTCAACTCTGTGATGTGAGTAGACAACCCCTGCCCCCCCCACCCCAATCGTCTTTTATGGCTCATATTAAAGAGTGACAGTGCAGCAGCTAGGTTTCTGTTTTTCCCCCACAAGTGTCTGCCAAACTGTATTTGCATCCCTTCAAAGTTATTCTGGTGTGAAATAGTATAGGTCAGAATAAATATAATGGGTTGTAAATGATAAATGAGACTTTCACCAATGAACTGCAATCACCTATTCCTCACTGATGTGTTTGCTAGACTCATTCTTTGGGGCCAATCCTTTTGAGGAGCAGCAGAAGCTGGGCTCCTTTCCCTCTCAGTGCTGATGGAGGCTTCATTACTCTGCTGAGAGATCACTGTACAGGCTTGTCAATGGGAAATGTATGTCGTTTGCATGCTACATAGCCAAAGAATTAATTCAGTTGGTCATTTTTGGGTGCTGAAAAACAAAGAGTGGTTATATTAACAGTTTGGCTAAATTTGGGGTTCATTTGAGAACTTAGAGAACATATGTTGAAACAAATCTGAATTCATGGACCTCTTAATTTATCCAAGATTACTGTTGGTATATTGACGTGAACTCTATGGAAAAGACCTTTTGGCACATTTTTATTTTAAGAGTTTGCTGCTGTAGAATTTTTGCATATTTGTGATAATGATTCTCAAACTCCATTGTGCTGAAAAATCTCCTGGGGCTTTAGAAGATACCTCAAACAGCACTCTCTATAATTTGCAACTGGCTGTCAATGCAGATCCACTATGTCACATGAGATCCTGTGGGAGGGTCTGGAGGTTTTGTTGGATTAAAACCCTCCTCTATCTGTGCATGCCTGTAATCCCAGTGCCTTGGGAGGCCAAGGCAGAAGGATTGCAACTTTGAAGACAGCCTCAGCAATCTAGTGAGGCCCTATGCAACTTAGTAAGATCCTGTATCAAAATAAAAAATAAAAGGGCCAGGGATGTGGCTCAGTGGTTAAAGGCCCCTGGGTTCAATCCCCAGTAGAAAACCAAAAAAAGCCCCTCCTATATCCAAACTCAGGCACCATGACCTTAGGGTTTACAATCCTTCATACAACAGGGGCTGGACTTTTATCTGAGGTTCCCCTCCTCTCTATCGCTTAATGCTTTCTTTCAGTGCCTATGGATTAATCTACCAGGGCTGCTGCAACCAAGTACCATAGGCCAGGGCTTAAATAACATAAATTTATTTTTTCCCAGTTCTGAGCTTGGAAGTCCAAAATCAAGGTGTTAGCGGATTTGATTTCTCCTGAGGTCTCTTTCCTTGGCCTGCAGATGGCTGCTTTCTCTCTCTGTCCTCACATGGCCTTTCTTTTATGCATATACATCTCTAGTGTCTCTTCTGTGTGTCCAGATTTCCTCTTCTTATAAGGACACCAGTCAGATTGGCTTAGGGCTCATCCTGCTGGTCTCATTTGAACTTAATCACCTCTTTAAAGGTCCTATCTCAGCTGGGCGTGGTGGCACAGGCCTGTAATCCCAGCGGCTGAGGCAAGAGGATTGCAAGTTCAAAGCCAGGCTCAGCATCGGCAAGGCGCTAAGCAACTCAGTGAGACTCTGTCTCTAAATAAAACCCCAAATAGGGCTGGGGGTGTGGCTCAGTGGCCAAGTGCCCCTGAGTTCAATCCCGGGTTCCAAAAAGAAAAAAAAAACAAAAAACCCAACTAGTCGTATCTCTAAATACAGTCACATTCTGAGGTAAATAAATATATATATATTTTATATATATATATATATACATATATATAGGATTTATATATATATATAGGATATGTATTAGGATATATAGGATATCTATATATCCTACATATATTCATATATATATATAATTTTTTAGAGGGGTTCTTGGGGATATTCATATATATATCCTATATATATTCATATAAATATATATATATAATTTTTTAGGGGGGGTACTTGGGGTTGAACCCAGGGCCACTTTACCACTGAGCTATATCCCAGCCCCTTTTATTTTTTATTTTGAGATGGAGTTTCACTGAATTGCTTAGGACCTTGCTAAGTTGCTGAGACTGGTCTCCAACTTGGAATCCTCTTGCCTCAGGCTCCCAGGTCCCTGGGATTACAGGTGTGCACCATCATGCTCCACTGTTACATCATTTTCTTCATTGATTGTTTTCAGCAACTGTCTGGATAGAAACTAAAAGAAACTGGTATCAAGCTTCATGAAATCTGACAGAGTGAAAGACTTTATCATTCTCTGTACAGTGTAGGGGTGCAGGAGTTGTCAAGTGGGTAGGAAGAAATCTCTGAATGTACTTGAGAGCATGGTTGGGTTTCCTTGCCCTAGTCAAATGTGCATCAGGAAGGATTTGTGAGAAGAGAGTTACTAAATGAAGACAGTGGGAGCAGATGGGAGAGTGTATGTTTTTTAGGTTTCTTCTTGGACTAAGTATCCAGTTCCCTTTAGGGTCTACAAATGAAATGCCAATGTGCAGGCTGGAATAATTTTCAAATTTAGATAGAAGTCTAGATTTCTAGGTTTTCTTAGAAGATCTGATAACAGAGCTCACATTCCTGTGCAGAATCAATTTCTTATTAATCTCCTTAGGCTATATTAAAATTGTTTGCTTTGTCTTCAAAGATACTCTGGCAGGTGGGCTTTAGCCAAAGGAGGTAAAGCCAATGACCATTGTATGACCCACGCTGCAAGGGCCTGACAGGAAGTGGAGCAGTACTGGGGTGAGAACTGCTTATCTGGATTGGAGTAGCCGTGGTGTGTTCAGGGTGCCCCATTGATCTATAAACCACAAATCTACAAAGTTGTCACCAGTGATGTGCACAGTAGGGAAGAAAGAGTTCAGGGCTGTCACCACTGATGGGCTTGGCAATCCAGTTAGGCTCTCTCTCTTCCCTCCTTGCCTGTCATCCAAGTGACAATGTTGGAGGGTAGTAGGTGTGGGCTGTAGAGTCTGGAGTCAGGAATAGTGGAAGAAGCAATGGTCTCTTCTGGTTATTTCTGTGGCATGCTTCTGAGGGAGTTCCTAGCTAGGCGACTTTTAAGGCTCATTCTCTGGCTTTACTGAGGGTTCTCCAAAGCTGACTATCAGTGTATAAGCAAATTTACATTTTGTTTAAATTGTCCAGAGTCAGTTAGTTGTGCTTGCAGTCATGAACACTAATTGACACCCTCCATACTCTGCATGAAGAATCTTGGTGGTGGGGGTGGGGGTGGGGACAGGTGTCTTAGCTCTAGACAAATTAATTTCCAAATTTCTGGAGAGACCCAGAGCCTATCTTATGAAACCCCTGAGGAGTCACTCCCAAGATTCACCCCATGACTGCCTTTGGTAATAGCATCACTTCCTTGACTAGGGAGCTAGAGTTTTTCTTGAAGGTCAACAATTCCCTCCAACAGCAAATTAAGTCTATGTCCCTTTGCTTTTTACAAGGGGTACATACTCACCATATTCAAACTAACCTTAAGGAGTTTCCTTTTAATATTGTCATCTTCTCTAAGTAAGCATGAAAGTGTTTACTGGCAAGAAAAAAGAATTTCTCATGTTTCATGTTTTTCTCTTTCGAAGAAAAACACAGGGACAATATTAGCTTTAATTAGAGTCAAATTATGACCTAAACAAGAATGGAGGTGGTTCTGAAAATCACAGGCTTGGCAGAGACTTTTGGAAATCATTAGTGCCATTCCTCTATTTCTGTATTATGCAGGTAACATGAATGAGGAGGGCACAGAAGAAGCCTGGAAGTGGAGCAGGGAGTGGAGATTGCCACCAAGCGTCCAGTGCCCTTTCTTTGATGGAGCATCTGTCAGGTTTCCATCCTCAAAGACATTCTCTTCCTCTCCTTCATACACTAAAATAATACTTTAGTTTTTCTTTTATTGCAAAGCTGGTAAATTTGTTGCCAGTGCTAAAAAAGCCAATGCTGAAAAAACCACATATATATAAACAGAAAGGAAAATAAGAAATCACCTGTAATCTCTCCATCTGAAGATAATTAATGTTAATAATTCAGTGTCTGTATTAATCTGAACTCTTGCTAGTGCAATTAACCCAACTAAAACTACCTTAAGTTTAAAAAGGAAATGTGTTGGGATAAATAACTCCTAAGTCCAAAGCTCTATCTAGTTTTAGGCTCATCTGCATTTAAGGGTTCAAACAATGTCATAGGGAGTTTAAGTGGGCAAGTGAGGTGATGTGCTTTTCTTCAATTTAGAAGATTATTGGCTTTATTTATTTATTTTTTTGGTCTTTAACTGTCCTTCTTGCTCATCAGAGCAGACAGAACCCTCTCTTAAGTGCAGCATAAACATCTTCCCTAAAAGCCTGTTCCCAGCAAAGATCTAAGAAAGCTGCAGTTGCCCAGGGGACTAAGACAAGCAAACTGTTGTGAGGTGCTAAGAGCCAAATCACAATATAGGTCTAGATTATGTACATTTAAAAAAAGGAAAAGGATGCTCATGTAAATGTCAGAGTCCTGAACCATTAAGAATGCTGTCTTGCTTCTAGCTGCATGCAGAAACTTAATTGATTTTTTTTGTGGGGGGGCGGTACTTGGGATTGAATCCAAGGGTATACTACCACTGAGTTGCATCCCCAGTCCTTATTTTGAGAGAGGGTCTCCCTCAGTTGTCAAGGTTGGCCTCAAACTTATGATCCTCCTGCCTCTGCTTCCTGAGTCACTGGGATTACAGGTGTGTGCCACCATGCTGGGAAGTATTAATTTTTTCTTTTATGATTCATTCCCTAGGTTCCAGATTCTTTAACTCAGGAAGAAGGTAGGGATTTTCTTGTTCATGGGAATGCTTGAACAAACAATTCTTTCGTTTCCTATGTTCATGATATATAAAGGGACTAGCAGAAAATTTACATGTTAACAAGATAACTTAATATACCTTGCTTAGTTTAAAATAACATCAATTTTTTGTGGCTTTTTTATTACATTTTTTATTTGTGCTTTTTAGATATACATGACAGTAGAGTGTATTTTGATGTATTATACATACATAGAGTATAACTTATTCTAATTAGGATCCCATTCTTGTAGTTGTACACGATGTGGAGTTTCACTGATGGTGTATATGCACATATGGGCATAGGAAAGTTATGTCTGATTCACTCTACTGTCTTTCCTATTCCCATCCCTCCCAACACTAAATTTTAAGTCAACTCTCTCTAGTAATTTCCCTAGAATAACTGGAGCTGAGAAAATGGTTTCATCTGTCCCGTTTGTTGGACTAGCAAATAACTACTACCAAATAAATGCTGAAGGGAAAGGTGCTTTCTTCACCCACTAGGCCATTTTGGTGCATGATTTAATGTGCATTGCCTTTAGCATCTGCTTTTACTGAAATGCTTATTTACTCCTTTGGTGAAGCTGTTTGGGCATCTCAGTCATCCGCCAACACGAGCCTGTTTCTTTGAGTCAGCATTGCCCATTTTAGATTAGTTCAGATCAGATCAGATCAGAACATGCTGCTGCCTGAGCACCTGTGTCTGCTCAGAGCAGGGACTTAGTCACCTCTGCTTTGGACACAGCCTTTTCAGGCCAGCAACTACTTAAGCTGTTGGTACTTCTGTTGCACCCTGAACATATTGATACTGGATGGATCCAGACAGATGAAGCATCCCTGTGAGGTGCTTGGAAGCAAGAAGGAATGTCTTGGCCCATAATGTGGGAGGAATGAGGGCCTGAGAGGGAATATGGAGGCTTTTGGAAATTTTACTCTGACCAGCTGTTGGAGGCTGGGGCTCAGGACTACATTCTAAGAATGTAACAAGGGTGAATTGCACGATCACACCAGGAGGTGGAATAGACCCTCTTGCTTTCCCTGTGACCAGTGCTTTTTCATGTCTAGAACTTCCTGGTGATTATTTTATAGAACCCTTTCTAATCATCTTGCATTATCAAGATTCAATTACAATATCTTCATTCTAAACATATTTCTCAATTTAGTAGATTTAAAAAACTTGTGACCTGCAGGTAGCACACATCTATAATCCCAGAGATTCTGGATGCTAAGCCCAGAGGATTATTAATTCCAGGTCAATCTCTGCAATTTAGTGAGACCCTTAGTGACTTGGTGAGAACCTGTTTCAAAAATATAAAATAAAAAGGACTGGGGGATGTAGCTAAGTGGTAAAGTATTTCTGGGTTCAATTCCCAGTACAAAAACAAAAACAAAAAACTTTGGATCTGCATTTGGATTATGTATAAATTCCCTGGGGCATTTTACCACTGAGCTACATTCTCAGTCAGTCCTCTTTTAGTTTTGATTTTGAGACAGGGTCTTGCTAAATTGCCAAGAGTGGTCTCAGCCTTGCTATCCTCCTGTCTCAGCTTCCTGAGTCACTGGAATTACAGGCATGCACCACTGGATTCAGCTAGAAAGAGTTTTTAAAAACATAGATGTCACATTTCTGCTTGGAAACTTACAATGACTTCCCTGGCCTTTATAACAACATTCATATACGCTACTTTGGCCCCTGAGTCTGTCTGGTCTCTGTTCCCTCTCAAGCCTTCATTTTAATCTCAGTTCTTCTTGTCTATAGTGCACCAGTCACAGTGACATTCTTCTGACTCCTTAATCACTCTGAGCATTGCATTGTCTTTGTCGTGTAGTCCTGTTAGGCTGAGTCTTTCTCTTCCTTTCCACATGGTTGGTTTCTTCTCACCATTCTGCTCTTAGCTCAGATGCTACTCCCTGAGAGGTGACACCGGAGTCACTCTGACTTGTATCACCCTGTTCTGTTTCACTATTGCTTTCTTAGCAGCTATCAGCACCTGAAAAATGATCTTGCCAATTTAGTTGTTGGCTTGTTTGGTGCTTTTTTATCTAAATAGGAAGTAGACTTCCTGAGACCAGGAACTCTGTGTGTCTTGTTCACAGCTTTTTCTCCAGAAGAGAGCCTGATTGAATGAAAGTGAAGTGCAAAGGAAGCGTGGAGGAGGAAGCAATTAACGCCAGCTGGGAGGTTTGGTGAAGGCTTCATGGAGGATGGAACATTTTAGTTGGGTTTTTGAAGGCTGAGCATTATATCTATAGGCAGATATCAGGATGAGATAGGGGACATTTTGCACTGAGGAATGGATGTGTTGAGGGAGCATGCAGCCCAGTATGTTCGGGGAAAGGTAACTTGGAACAGCTGAAACTAACGGTTCACAGAAGGAATGATGGGCAGGAAGGCTGATGTGACAGGCAGAGGTCTGAGGTGGTAGTCCTTGAATTTGTTTCTGTTTCACTGAGTCTCTATTTAGTTAGCAATGTGTTAGGTTTGAGGATATGAATGAGATACAGTGCTGGCCCTGCAGCTATGGGGAGCTACCTGGGGCTTTTGAGCACAGGATTTACAGGGGTCAGAATACAGCAGTTGTTACAAGCACAGCCTCCAGGATCAGGAGGCTTGGAATCAAATCCTGGCTCTGCTATTAACTAGATCTTTGATGTCAACAAGTTCTTAACTTGTTCTCTGTGGCTTAATTTTCTCCTGTGCAAGTATGATAGTAGTAATTATATTTCCCCCTAGATTTTCTTGTGAGTGTTGAATGTATTAAAATTTGTAGCATGAATCTGGCCCTCAATACATGTTAGCTATTATTATGTAACATGTTTAAAACAATGTCTGGTTATATTTCTAATGACTTGGATTTTTGGTTCTGGGTTGGTTGGTTGGTTGTTTGGTATTGGGGATTGAACCCAGGGGTGCTGTACCATTGAGCTACACACCAGCCCTTTTTATTTTTTATTTTGAGACAGGGTCTTGTTAAGTTGCTGAGTCTGGTCTTGAACTTCTGATCCTCCTGCCTCAGCCTCCTGATTAGCTGGAATTACAGGTGTGTGCCACTGTATCTGGCTTCGTTCTGTTTTTAAGGAAGATGATTATCAGGAATTTAGATAATCATTGCAAGGGGGAAAGGATAGGCTCAGGGACTCTTGTAGTTCACTGCAATAGTTGAGGCAAACAGGAAGGAAGCAATGAGCTGGTCAAAGTGAAGATAAAAGAAAGTAGAACAGATTGGGTGTGTAGGGTGCAGATTATGTTTTGGAATGAAAGAAAATGAATTTAGTTTTTGGATCTGTTGAGTTTAAGATACCTGAGGAAAATCCATATTTGCTGATGTTCATTTGATGCAATAGGGAGAAGTCTGAGGTTTAGGATATCAAGGTAAGTAAAACAGGAATTTGCATGCTGGAAATGTGGGTGTGCAAATTAAATTTGGACTGCTAAGAGTTTAGGTTGAACATATCATTCCCCCATTCCATTGGCAAAGAGATGAATGATAATATTTTACACTTGTATATGTCATACACTGCTGGCAGGAGTGCAAGTTTGTGCAATCTTTCTGAAAAACAGGTTGGTAACAGTTATCATGAGGCTTTGAGATGCTATGTCCTCTGACCCTGTGTTTTCACTTTCAGGAGATGATATTAAATTAATGATTTAAATTCATATTATGTATAGAGTTGCTCACCACATGCTAACATTCCATCAAAAAAGTAAGATCTGCAGGCAGGCTTACTTGATGATAGGAAAATGATAAATTATGGGTTTGTTCATATGCTAGACTATTATGCAGTTGATAAAAAAATTATGTTTCCTGGGCTGGCGATGTAGCTCACTAATAGAGTGCTTGCTGAGCATCTGCAAGTCTCTGGGTTTGATCCCTAGCAGAGGAAAAAAAAAACAAAAAACAAAAACTAAGCTCATTTCCTGGAATTTCCAAAGTGAACTTCTGTGAGGGAGAAAAACCCAACAAAGATACATAATTCTTTATAAATATGAGTTCAACTCTGCTAAAAATAAACATAGCCTTAAGATTAGAAGACAATTTTAGTAAATATGTCCTTGTGGACTTTTTATGTTTGGGAAATTGAGGCATGGCTCGGTAGTTTGTTGGAGGCTAGTTTGAATTGAATTTGAATTGAATTGGTCTGAATTCGAATTCAGACCAGATAATAGATTTTGGCTTATTAATCGCCCCCGCTTTTCCTAATGCATCCGCTGATATTCAGTTACAAATGCCATGACAATCTTTGATTCATAGACCAAAATTCAAATTGTAGTTTGTATTCCAAATCTTGACTATGTTGCTTTTTTAAAAAATGGATTTAATCCTTTAAAGGTCCAGCACCTCAAACCTCATTTTCAACATGTCACAACATTGTATAATTCTGAATATTCCACCAGACTACTGATGATGCTTCTCTGTCCTTTAGTTTACAGACATTATCATCTACTTTTTTTTTTTACTTTCTTATAAATGTGCACAATTTTTATACAAGGGATTCTTTAGACAAAAGATGAGTATAATGTAGCATTGTTGAGAGGGTCCTTCCTTTCAGCTGTTCACCCAGGCAGCAAAGAGGAAACCTTTCTCCCTCGGGCATATTGCTGATTGAGAGCGGTACTTACTTGTAGGGCAAATATCCAAGAGCTGGAGAGCTCTTGGATCATGCCATAACTTTCTTCAAGATATTCATGTTGAATAAAGCATGTTGTTTCAAACTCCAAGAGCAGCAATCTTTCCCTTCCCCACAGTCTGTCTTTCTGTCTTCTCTCTGAAACACACACACACACACACACTCTCTCTCTCTCTCTCTCTCTCAATATCCAGCCCAGTCCCAGCAAGAGAGGCAGAACTAACCTTGAGAGAAAAACTGGTTTTCACTATAGAAGGCAAGTTCTCTATCCCCCACGTAAAAACAGATTAAAGGTTCTGGGAGAATTGATGAACCTCACAGTGGTTGTTTCCCAGAGGTCTATTAACCATGTCTTCCAAAATTCAGAAGGGGATAGAAGCCCTGTGGAACAGAATTTACCATAGTTTTTGGTTTTCCAGGACCTTTTTGATACTCTAGATCAAACTTGGGGAATTTTTCTCCTTAGGTGTCCAACTACCTAAGGCAGAAGCCAGAAAACTTCTTTCCCTGCTTCCCTAGGTTCTTATGAGGTGCAAGCATATGAACCCTAGTTCTGATAACCAGACCCTACTCAAGGGACTCAAATCCCAGAGTAAGGGACATGGGCACAGAGGGAAGTGGCAAGCCCAGGCTCTGGATTGAAGGGTGGCATTAAGGGAGATGCAGAACAGTGGGGCCTTTGCTAGAACAAGTCTACAGTCTGATACAGGCATTTGTTCTTGATGGAAAGCCTCTAAATCCTAGCATTCATCATTGGATAAGAGGATTATAACATTAAGTACTAGTTTCAGTGTCATCTAGAAATATTTCTTGCCTCTGGGTTGGACAGTTTTTTTTTTTTTTTTTTCCAATAGACACAACCAAGCTTGCCTTCAGGTAGGCCTTCTAGTAAATGGCTTACTTGAATATCCTTCCATTAGGTTTTGGGAAAACAATTCCTTAACCTTTAGCAGGTGGGATTTAATGATTTTTGCATACAGTATCCAAAGTTTAGTTAGGAAATACTAAAATAGACGTAATATTGAGCTTATTCCTGTGGGAGAATTCTGTAGAGCAATAAAAATGGAAAAACTGCTAGTTCAAAAACGCTGACTCTGGGGGCGGGGGTTGGGTGGGGGGGGAGGTGGGCAGCAGTTCTCTGGTGCCACCGGGAGAGCACCATAAGGGTGGTCTTTCACACAGCGCCCCGCCCACCAGCGACCCTGGAAGCAGCGTGTGGTCCCCTGCCACCGTCCAGGCTTTGCTGGTACCCTGGACAGGTGTCAGCGATCCTCCCAAATGGCTGCGACACTGAGTTAAGACGAGGGGAGGACAGTTAGTCTTGTAGCTGGATCACCCAATATGAGAGAGTCCAATGAAAACATTACAATTTGGGACACTTATTTGCAACTGGAAGTGGGGAATGGACTGTTAAATCAGACTTCTATCCTGTCCAGGCTCCCTTCATTTCAAACCTTTCATATTGCTATTCTGAGTTTGGACGGTGCTGGAAAGACAACTGTTTTATACAGGCTGCAGTTCAACGAATTTGTAAATACTGTACCTACCAAAGGATTTAACACTGAGAACATTAAGGTAACCTTGGGAAATTCTAAAACAGTCACTTTTCACTTTTGGGATGTAGGTGGTCAGGAGAAATTAAGGCCCCTGTGAAAGTCATATACCAGATGCACAGATGGCATTGTGTTTGTTGTGGACTCTGTTGATGTTGAAAGGATGGAAGAAGCCAAAACAGAACTTCATAAAATAACTAGGATATCAGAAAATCAAGGAGTCCCTGTACTTACAGTTGCTAACAAACAAGACCTGAGGAACTCACTGTCTGTCACAGAAACTGAAAAATTGTTAGCAATCGGTGAACTGAGCTCATCAACACCTTGGCGTTTGCAGCCTACCTGTGCAATTGTAGGAGATGGACTAAAGGAAGGACTTGAGAAACTACACAAAATGATAATTAAAAGAAAAATGTTGTGGTCACAGAAAAAGAAAAGATGAATAACAACACCTTTTATATCTGTGTGGAGTAGGTTTTCTCTGGTCTGATTTTGACAAATGGAAGTGTTTACAGCCTGGTTTGCGTGTCTGCCTTCCTGGATGCTATTAAAGCTTTGTTTTGTTGACCAACAACAACAACAAAATGATAACTCTCGCAAACGTAAATTTCTTCTTCTTTTCTTTTGGCAGTGCTGGGGACTGAATTCAGAACCTTGCACTTGATGGGTAAGTTCTCTACCACCAAGTTACATCCAGAGCCCCAAACATAAATTTCAAAAGGAACCAGGCACTAATTCCTGAATGAGCCCCTTCATAGAAGGTTAAAATAAGAGGAAGAACAAACCAGGATGGTTCCTCAGGATACTTTGTAGAGGCATGAGCACAGTAATTTATGGGCTCTGATGGTGAGCTACTTCTTCATCTGAATGGTGGCTATGTTAGTGAGTTTCCTCCCTCTCCCTCCCTTCTTCCCTCCCTGTCTCTTTCTCCCTGCTTCTCTCTCTCTCTTTCCCTTCCTTCCTTCCTTCCTTCCTTCCTTCCTTCCTTCCTTCCTTCCTTCCTTCCTTCCTTCCATCTCTCTCTTCTTTCTTTCTTTTTCTTTCTTTCTTCTTTCTTTCCCCTAATTTATTTGTTTTTGGTGCTGGGAATTGGTGAAAATTATTGCATTAGTGATTTCTGCACTTTCCTGTATATATTTTACACTTCAACCAAAAGTTGATTTATATGTCCCTCTTTGAAACTACAACTCTTAACAACATTCAATCTGGCATATGATTGATACAGTTTAACTAAACTATTTATTATGCATTGCTGACCTAAAGAGTTAGCCTTAATGATTGAAGAAAAAATATCAATACCTGGGGAATCTAAATAGAATCGATACATAAGGGTTATATTTCAATATAGTCAAATAAAATAAAAGATCAGCCTGACAAGTTCTCTTATACCAACAAGCTGTTTTCAAAGGAAAGATCAACGTGCTGTTTAGGACTGTGTTCTCTCAAGTCTGTAAGTTCAGGCTACCCCAGTGCCTTTTCCTTTGCTACATGGGAGTCCCCAAACCATGACTCTGAAAAACTACAGCCTCTTGGAAAAAATCCTGTGCATGACCATTCTTTTCAAAAATGTACAAATGAAAATGACAGTTAAAAAAAATTTTTTTTAAAGGTTAAGAGTTCACATTATTTAATACAACCCAGCTCTTTGGGGCGAATAACGATGAGAAAAAGAAGGGAAAAAGGCACCATGGATAATAACACCAAGCAGACAAAGGCAGCAGAACTATCTTATTTATTATAAAGATACACCGTGAAGAACAAACCCGACTGTATACTGAAGCCTGTAATGGTACATGCCAACATGTACAGTACTATACATAAAAGTGCATCGTCACAACAGATTAACAAACATTTTTTTTTCTTCCAGAACTGTAAAAGCATCCCCCTTTGTTTTCACCTCAGAGAGGAGGGAATGTGATGGTAAGAGGCAGTACAGAGCATGGGTGACACAATGGCAGGCAGCAGCGCGTGAGCAGAGGGCATGGACAGGAGGATGGGAGGAGACGAGTCACGGCTGGGCGAGAAAGGCACGGCCACATCTAGGAGGAACACGAGAGACAGTCTGATGACCCGCGAGGACTAAAGACAGACACCACTGAGCACTGAGGCACAGAGAGGTGGGTGGAAAAGGGTGGGGAGGATGAAGGACGTTTCCAAACACTCCAGTGGGCAGTAGGAATTGTGGGGAGGAGGAGGTGGGCAGGGCAGGGAGCTGGGCGACAGTACAAGAGCAAGGCTAAACTCCTCTAAAATAGAAAGGCACTTTCACATGTACATACTACAGATGTACATTGACACAAGTAGGTAACAGTCACAAGCAGGAAGCTACCAGTACTGCAATTGGTCAAACTGACAGGAAAGGACAATACTGATTTAATGACGTGGGCAGGAGGTACCCTTAAGTACGCAGGTAAATAGCAGTCTCTCTTGTTACACAGCCACTTACTATACTTTAAATATCTATACCATCACACTACACATTGAACTTGGATGAATGCTCTAACAGGGGCATTCACAAATGCACGGTTTATATATTTTTCTTTTACTAAACAGTTTCTAAGATAAGCATTATGGAACCCAGTACAATTATTTAAACATACAAAATTCCCTATGTAATTTAAAGATACAGGTACCTTCTCAATTATACCACATAGACTATTTTCTTTCTTTTTAAAGAACGTATACTAGGGTAAGTGAAAGCTCAGATTCCGGCTTGTTTTACCCATCTGTGCCAAAGTCACCCTGTACCAAGTCCCATGCTCCAGCCCAGCTGGAAGTTGGGTTCTCAGCCCTGTGGGTGATCTGGAGTAGCAGGGCTCTACATATGAAAAGAGCCTTCAGTTCTAAGCTGCTGTGTGCCTCAGGGCCTCTGTGGTGGACAACTGCAACCAAGACTAAGTCCCAAACGCATTTTCTGCATTCATAGCCTCTCACTGCTATGGTCAGGAATAAGTATCAAGCCACATCTGAAGTCTTCTTACCCCCTCAACAGACCCCTAGGCTTCTTAACATTGGATTTCAGAGGCTGTAATCATCAGATAACTGTTTCTTCAGTTAGTAGACTTCAGAGGCTGTCATTCCTAAAAGCTAAGGACACCACTACCAACCCACCCCCTTTTTTTTCTTTTCACTAAATTAGAAACCCATTTTGGGAATGGTAAAAGTACACAGAAAATTCTTATAGGATACAGTTTGACTCTTGGAGCTCTATATCCTTTCTTAACCCTTCACAACTAAGGTGGTAGAGTACATGGGACCCTGCTATAAATTATTCTATGGGTGGCTCAAGGGGCCCCAAAGTCAGATTACGTTGTGTGAAGACATGTAAATCTATTGAACAATGCCATTGATACTGAACATGAACATGGAGCTCCACAAAGTGCCACTTAACAGGCTGAAACAGTTTACTACCACTCATCTGAAAATGTGTACTAAGTACCTTCCTCTTTATCCTAACAATCCACTTCCCAAACCCCTAGTCAAACTGAAAAGCTGACTTGGTACATCTACTACACTGAGTTCTATGAATGGGACATGAATACAGTTGTATCAGCTGTGAATATGTGTACTTGTGTAGGTGGAATATGGTTGATATTTATAGAATTATAATTTACCCATCATCAAAATGATCACCTCCCCAAACTGTAAGTGAAGATGCTAAGAACCTTGAAATGGGGAGGGAGGCATAGCATCTCCAAGAATCATTTCCTTTTTTCTCTCCCTCTTCCCTGTGCCTTCCCTCTGTGTGATGCACCTGTGGCCCTAACGAAGGACACGAACCAGGTGAAGCATCTCAACTGCCGCTGTGTTTAATGAACTTTACTGGGTATTATTTTGGATACATTGCAAAGTGATCACCTTGTCTTATCCTTGGAATCTGAAGACTGATTAAACAAAGTAAGGAGAGGTCAGAACTTACTGAGTCCCTGCTCACTTGGAGGTCATATGCTTTGCTTGTTACTGAAGAAAAAGTGTGGAGGTCACAACAGGAGTATAGGGAGAAAAGATGGAGACACGCAGAGAAAGGGAGTGATGGGGTGCAATAGGAGCTGCTTCCTGAGAGAAGGCACAGTCTCCAAGACTCTGCAGCAGCATGTCCTCTGTCATCCAAGGCAGCAGAGGCCTGATTTGGGGGGGCAGAAAGGCAACTGTTACTCCATTATAATGGACACACCAGGAGAGAAGACCCTGGGGAGGAATACCAGAGAAATGAAGGAATGAACTTGAGGGGGTAAGACCTAAAAGTTACAACCAAAAGCTCATAGAAGGCATTTAAAAATAAATTCAGAACACCTGTGTCCTTTTCATGCCTTTTGTTAACATATTACTCTTCCATTAGGGTAGGAAAATGGTTTTAAGAATCCTGATTATTTTAAAGAACTGGGGGATTATATAGGAAAGTTGAAACTTGTCAGAGAATTCAAGGGAGTACTGTTTAAAAAGGTGGGTGCTATTCAAAACTCAGTCCCAACTGGGTCTCTGTGGTGTCCAAAGGTCTGAACAACCACTGAACTTAGGAAAAATGAACTTAGGCTGAGCTGGGCCTCTTTTTGAATGTGGCCAAAAAAGAATGGTTATGGAAATTCTAAGGTTTATAATTTAACCATACCTGGAAATACTTGAGGGATAAAAAAACCCCACAAATCAATCCATTTGTGAAATCAGGCCTCAGGCAAGCAATCGGCAGTGTGACTTGAAATGTAATAATACTTCATTAATTTTATCTCTTTCTGCACATAGAACAATTAGGCTGGCAAACTGAGGTAGAGATCAAAGAAATGATTTTAGTACAGATCTTGATTTGTTTCTGCACAATGCATTTACCAATGGACTGATGAATTAAAGTCCACACTGTGCAGCTTTTTGGTGGACATGCAATTAATTGGCTGCCAGTTTGACACTAGACCTAGAAGGCAATCAAGGGTGACCAGCAGGGTTTGTTCTGAGGTGTCGTTTTTTTTTTTTTTTTTTTTTTTTTTCATCAAGAAGTCCAGTGACAATGTAGGTAAAATGCTCATAGGTCTATAGATGATATCAGCTCTGACAGAAGGGCAATGGTGATTTGTACCTTCATAAAGATAACTGCATTCAAGACAATTTGGAGAGGGCCTGGGGATTAGCTCAGTGGTAAAGTGTGTGTTTAGCATGCATGAGGCCCCAGCACCAAAACAAAAACAAAACAAAGAAACTGATTTTTAAGATAAGAAAAATATAGTAAAAATAGGCTAAGGAAGAACTGTCTCTGTGCTAGGATGACAGAGAAAGAGGGTCCCTAGTTGAGCATGTGAGTTATACAGAGATTACATGCAAAAAAAAAAAAAAAAAAAATCATGGTTCCAAGGTACAAAATTGTGAGAAAATCATCTTGGAGCCACAAGGTAATCTTCCCATGACGGCCCAGCATGGCTCTTGAACTCAAGTACCATAGCCAGTTCTGGGTTGGCTCAAAGGGAAAAATGAAGAGGAGAGCTGGGATTTCAAATGCAGGCTCATCAGGCCTTTGTGGCATATTTAAAGGATGCAAGGTAATTTTGTCAGAGGAGAACAAATGGTGAATCAAGGATTCATGTCCTGTCTGCTCTCTCCATTTCCAAAGAGAACATGAGAATTTAGGGGAGACACATATTTTGTAGGCAGTTATTCAAAGATCTTTTTAGGGGTTTGTGGTATAACCAGAAAGTCTTTAAAACTAGACTGTTCTAGTCCTTTCTAGTCACTGATGGACATGGAAATCTCTGGGGTCTGATCATGCTCATGGATGGATTCACATCCATAGCTCTGAGATGGCATCTCCCTCCCTTTTCCCAGGTTCAGTTCAAGCAATAACTGTGAGGTTCTATCCTCTTCACTGGTCTTTAAACTGAACCCAAAGAAATGACTATTACAGAAAAGGCAAATCATTCAACCCATTCAAGGCATGGGCTGACAACTCTTAAGTTTTTAGCAGGAGTTGGACCCCTATTCTGAATGGAATCAGAGGTGCTCACTGTCAGCTATTAAATCGTGCCACAATCTTTCAGCTACTACCCTAAGTGCCATAGACCAACACTGGTTCTACTCCAATATGACCTGGCACTCAGATTCTCCTGTTTTCAGGAGACCCACTTGGGCTCCACTAAGCCTGAAGCACTGGACTATGCGGGGAGTGGTGTTGCCTTCATTACAAGTGGTGCAGCATTGGATTTTCAAGTAAGTCTAAGTGTTTCTATTGTCTTTAAAATGACATATGTCCAGTTATTTAAAAAATTACAAAATACAAATGCCCGTGTTAATTTAGCTAGTCACAGACATTACATTCGACAACATAGAAAAGCCAAAAGATCTCCAGTTATAAGCACAAAACTAAGGAAAGTTATGGATCACTGACTTTTGTCACTGATCTGTTTCTTTCAAATCACCTCCCCTTATGCCCTTGCTTGGCTGGTTTTTACATGGTGCAAGACTTGTCTGTTGGACCCTGGGAAGGTGGGGCAGGTCCTATGGTAGGATTTGTTTTTGGAAGAACAGCAGGTTTTGGCCTAAGGGCTGGGGGCTTCAGCTGCACGCCCATTCTGGGTGCCACCATAGGCTTGAAAGTACTCATTGTGTCACTGGAGGAGCTAGTGCTACGTCGAATCTGAGGCTCTGAGCTCCTGAGGGCAACATTGTGCAAAGGGCTGAGAGATTCTGTGGAAGTAGCAGGCGTGGGAGAGTTTTTGACTTGTTCCAAGGTATCCAGCACCACATCCGGGGCATGCTTTGCTGTGCTCTGTCTTTCCAGTTCCCGGAGTTCATTCAAAGCAGTGTTCATCGTCTCTTCAATATCCTATTGAAAAATAGAAGGAAGAACAGACTAAAAATGAATACTAATATAACAGAAACCCACATAAACTATGTTATTCTAACTATATTTTACCTATGGGTTTGCCATACATGGCCTTGGTTTTTTATTTATTTACTTACTGTGATACTAGCGATTGAACCTAAGGCTTTGCACATGCTAGGTAAGTGCTCTACCACTGAGCTTTATCCCCCAGTCCCTTTCATTATTCATTTTGAGATAGGGTCTTGCTTAAGTTGCCCAGCTTGGCCTCAAACTCATGATCCTCTTGCCTCAGGCTCCTGAGTAGCTAGAATTAAGGATGTGCACAAAGTAGAGTGACTCTACTTTGTGTACAACCAGAGAAACAACAGCTATACTCCATTTGTGTACAATGAATCAAAATAAATAAATTTAAAAAATAAAAATAAAATCATTTGACATTGAACTTTAAAAAAACAGGATGTGCATCATCATATCTGAATATGACCTTGTTTTTTCAAAAAATATTTGTTTTCTAAATGATACATAAAAACACAAAATTGTACATATTAGTTGGGGTACCATGTCAGGATATATATATCTATATGTTTATATCTACATCTATATCTATATATAGCTATATATATATATCCTTAAAATTTATCATTGCTTTATGGTAAAACTTTCAAAATGCTTTATTTTAGCTTTTTTCAATGTACAATATGTTGTTGTAATCCACAGTCAACCTTCAGTGCAAGAGCACACCAGTATTTCTTCCTCCTATAGAACCTTATTACCCATTAATGAACTTTTCTCCTTTCCTCCCTTTATTTGTGTTGAGCTATGTTCCTTCAGCGTAGCCCATTCTCACATATATTGAGACTTTTTATCATGAAGGGATACATGCCTTGCCTGTGTCTTTGAGATGATTATATGGTTTTGTCTTTCATTTTATGAATGTGATGTATCACATTTGTTGATTTGCCTATGGTGAACTATCCTTGCATATCTGGAGTAAATCCCACTTGACCAAGGTGTATAATCTTTGTGATGTGCTGTCAGATTTGGTTTGCTAGTATTTTGTTGAGAACTTCTGCACCTATGTTGATTAGGAATATTGGTCTGCAATTTTTTTAATTGTTGTGTCCCTGTCTGGTTTTGGTGTTAGGGTAATGCTGGAATCACAGAATAAATTTGGAAGAATTCTTTCCTTATCAGTTTTTTTTGAATAATTTGAGAAGAATTGGTATTAATTCTTCTTTATGTATTTGGTAGTTTTCAAAAGCAGTGAAACCATCAGGTCCTGGGCTTTTCTTTGATGGGAGACTTTACTGTTTCAATTTCATAACTTGTTACTGGCCTATTTAGATATTCTATTTCTTCATAGTTTAGTCTTAGTAGATTTTATGCATCCAGGAATCTATCCTTTTCTTCCAGATGTTCCAATTTGTTGGTGTATAGTTGACTCTACCTAATAATCCTTTGTATTTCTGGGTTATCAGTTAAAACGTCTTTTTATTTTCATCTCTCATTTTATTTATTTGCTTCTGCTCTTTTTCCTGTTCAGCTAGCTAAAGGTTTGTTAATTTTATCTTTCCAAAAATAAACTTTTTTGCCAGACGCGGTGGCGCACGCCTGTAATCCTAGCACTTGGGAGGCTGAGGCAGGAGGATTGCGAGTTCAAAGCCAGCCTCAGCAACTTAGCAAGGCCCTAAGCAACTCAGTGAGACCCTGTCTCTAAATAAAATATAAAATAGGGCTGGGGATGTGGCTCAGTGGTGGAGTGCCCCTGGGTTCAATCCCCAGTACCAAAAAAAAAAAAAAAATTTTTTTTTAATTGATATTTCTCTTTTAGTCTCACTTTCATTCATTTCTGCTCTGATATTTATTATTTCCTTTCTTCTACTAATATTAGATTTGACTTGTTATTGCTTTTCTAGTTTTTAGTTGCATGTGTGTTTGTCAGCTTTTCATTGCTGTGACCAAAATACCCAACAAAAATAACATAGAGAAGGAAAGATTTATTTTGACTCATAGTTTAAGAAGTTTCAGTCTATGGCTCCATTACTTGGCCTGAGGTAAGGCAGAACATCAGGGCAGATGGGTGTGGCAGAGGAAAGCTGCTCAGCTCACGGCAGTCAGGAGGAAGAATGAGAGTGAGGGAGGAAAGGGCCTGTGACAAGAAAGACCCTCCCAGGTCAACTTCAGTGACCTATTCTCTCCAACTATACCCCATTGCCTACAAGTTTCCACTACCTTCCAGTGGTCCATTCAGCTATCAAGAGACTAATCCACTAATAAGGTCAAAGCCCTCTTGATTCAATCACTTCTCAAAAGCCCTGCCTCTGAACATTGCTGCATCAGGGACCAACACATGAGACTTTGGGAGACATTTTAGATCCAAACCATAACACATTGTAAGATTGTTTATGTAAAAAATACTTTTTTTTGATGTAGACATTTATTACTATCTCTCAGTACTACTCTTTATACCTCTTAGGTTCTCGTATATTGTGCTCCAATTTTCATTTATTTTAAGACATCGTAAAATTCCCGTTTCCTCATTAATCCACTCTATTCAGGAGCATGCTTTTAAATTGCAATATGTTATATGTGTATAATATCTACAGTTCCTCTTGATTTTTAAATTTTATATCACATGTCCAGAGAAGATACATGATATGAGTTCAAATATTTTGAATTTGTTGAGACTTATTTTTTGGTCTAACATATGGTCTATTCTGGAGAATGTTCCATGTACTGAAGAGAAGAATGTGTATTCTGTAGCTGTTGAATGAAATGCTTTGTAAGCGTATGATGAGTCGGTTAGTCTATAGTATGGTTTAACTCTGCTATTTCTTTGTTGATTTTCTGTCTGAATGATCTGCCCACTGAAGGAAGTGGGGTGTTGAAATTCCCATCTATTATTGTATTGGAGACTATTGCTTACTTTAGATCTAATAATACTTGCTTTATATATTAGGATGGGCTGGTGGTGGGTGCATTCATATTTAAAATTGTATATCCTCTTGCTGAGTTGATTCTTTTATCATTATATAATAGCTTTGTTTATTTTTACAGTTTTTGATGTAAAGTCTGTTTTCATCTGAGTATAGCTACTCCTGCTTGCTATTAGTTTGTTTGACTAGAATATCTTTTTCCATTTCTTCACTTTTAGTCTGTATCTTTACTGGTGAGGTCAGTTCCTTTTAGGCAGCATACACTTGAGTCTTGTTTTTTTTTTTTTAATTAATTCTTCAGGCTTTGCTTTTTAATTGG
Source organism: Glaucomys volans (assembly GCA_020662805.1). Classification (NCBI taxonomy): domain Eukaryota; kingdom Metazoa; phylum Chordata; class Mammalia; order Rodentia; family Sciuridae; genus Glaucomys; species Glaucomys volans. The sequence continues at coordinate 663,810 of JAJEJO010049607.1, forward strand.
GGAATTTAATTTGTTTACATGAGAGCTTATTATTGATAGATAAGGACTTATTTCTGTCATTTTGTTTTCTGATTGTTTATGCTTGTATTTTTCTTCCTCTCATTAAATTTGTGGTTTGGTGGGATTCTGAAGTGGTAACGTTTGATTCCCTTCCTTTTCCTCTATGTGTATCTAAGCTATCAGTTAGTTTTAGAGTTTCACATGGTGCCATGATGATAGTTATCTCCATTTCATTACTAGATTTGGGACTCCTTAGCATTTTTTGTAGGGCTGGTCTAGTGGTGATAAATTCCTTCAGTTTTTGCTTATCTAAGAAAGATATTTCTCTTTCATTTCCTGAGGATAGCTTTGCTGGGTATAATAATAATCTTTTTTTTTTTTTTGCGGTGCTGGCCAATTGAACCCAGGGCCTTGTGCTTGCAAGGCAAACACTCTACCAACTGAGCTATATCCTCAACCCAATAATAATCTTTTCTGTAAGTTTTTTCTTCCAGCACTTTTAAGATATCACTCTATTCTTTCCTGGCTTTTAAGGTTTCTGTTGAGAAATCAGCTGTTAGTCTAATTGGGACTCTTTTATATGTGACTTGATGTTATTCTTTGGTTGCAATTAGAATTCTTTGAATTTAACTTTTGACCATTTAATTAATAGTATGCCTTTTAGAGGATCTCTTTGATCTGAGTCTAATGTGTTCTTTGAACTTCATGGATCTGGATGTCCACTCTCAAGACTTGGGTAGTTTTACTATTATTTCATTACATATTCTTTCTCTGCCTTAGATATAGAGATATCTTCTCCCTCTGTAACCCATACATTGTGAATATTTTGTTACTTACTGTTGTCCCATTGTTTTTTTCACTTTTTATTCTTTTCTCTCTCTTGCTTTTTTTTTTTTTTTTAAACTCTGATTCTAATTCAATGATTCTTTTGCTTCATTTAGTTTCTTATTGTGGCTCTCAATCATATCTTTTTACTCCTTTCATTGATTTCTTCAGCTGTAAGATTTATGATATCTGTTGAATTTCTCATTAGATTATGACTAGTTTTCCTGATTCAATGGAATTTTTTTCTCTTGTATGTCACTGAGCTTCCTTAGGATTACGATTTTCAATTTGTTTTCAGGCATTTTGTAAATTTCCTTTTCTTTTGGGTCTGCTACTGGAGAATTATGGTGTTCTACTTATTTTGTTTCTGTGGTGCAAGCAAGCACCATGGGCTGGTAGCTGTGTGGCAGGTTTTTCAGTGGGTGGGGCTGCCATCTGACTTTCTGTTGGACTGGGTACCAGCACAGGTAAGCAATACAGGCCGGCCAACTGTGTGTTGGGCTCACCAGGGGAGCAAGCCTGTGTGGGTACTGTCTGCTGTCTGGCTGTGCAGCAGGCTCATGGGAAAGAGGTCAGAGCCCACCTCAAAAGCTATTAGGCCAAGCAGAGGTGCACATATTCCTCCAGCTGTATGGTTTCCTCTCTGTGCTAGACCACTTGCTCCCTGGGGATTGAAGTGCATATGGGTTTGGAAGCTGGGATGTTGACCTTTCCTGCTTTGCTGCTCCTAGCCTCTGAGCAGCCAAAGTTGTGGTGCTGTAGCATTCATGTGAGAATGATGGAATGATAACAGAGACTCAAAAATGGAGGAATTCTGTGGCTAGTAACCCCCAAGAGCAGAACATACTGTAGCAGTAGGTACAGTTTTAAGATGGCGCTAAGCCATGAGAGCTTAGGTCATGGTGTTTGGAGGGTGCACAGTGTGTGGTCCTACTCTGGCAATATAGCACTTGTATTCTGGGTAACTCTCCAAATGTGTTTGGAACCTCTGAGGGCTGCAGAGGGGTCTCCAGGTAGGGGAGATGGCGTAGGAGAGGCAGGGTCCTTCTATCTCCTCTCTATGGCGCTTCTTGGCTTTTCATGCCTGAAGGGATCATGCCACTTCCCAGCTACTCTCCAGTATACTTTTTTAGTCACTCCAGTTGGATTATGGTTATTTATTCTTTATCGAATTAAATTAAATTTAAAATTTATTTATTTGGTACTGGGGATTGAACCCAGAGGGTGTTTTACCACTGAGTTTATTCCCAGTTGTTTTTATTTTCTATTTTGAGACAGGGTCTCACTAAGTTGCTGAGGCTGGCCTCAGCTTGTCATCCTCGTGCCTCAACTTCTCAAGTCACTGGGATTATAGGTGTGCTCCACTGAGTCAGACTATTCTTTATGGTGGCCACTTTTTGTGATAGGGACAAGTTATCATTTTGCTCACATCAATGTCTCACTCTTTTTTTATATTGTGAAAGTTGTCAAAATGATATCTCTTTTGTTAAGTTCTAACCAAAAAAGTAAATGAAGCCAGAAGGTTATACAGGAGGGGATCTCATGCATGTATACCTAATAACGTAACTGTTCACATAAGACTCTGCCAGAACTACAACCTTGTACAAAGGCAGCTGTAACTTTACACAAAAAATACTTCTGCAAGGACATCTGCACAACAACTCTCCATTCAACCTTGAACTGGCACCATCCCTGTTATTAGTCCTTGTAGCCAGTGATTACTATTTCATAATAATGTAGTGCTCCTCATTTCACCCTTAAAAATGTCCACTTCCTTAACCTCTTTGAATATTCTTACAATTTACTGCAGCACACATGTTCGATTTGCAATGTTCTGCTATTCCTGAATAAATATCATTATTCTTTGGAGAACGTCTCTCTGTTATTTAGGTTGACGATATAGGAGGGTGAGATATTTTTTTCATGGTGCTAAATTTTCCAGGAGTGTAACTACTGCCTAAATTCTTGTTTGCTTTGATTGAAACTATATGGCTAACTTTATGGGAATGACTTTTACAGAATGTAAGTTAAATGAATTAACTTCATATTCCCATGTTAATGTACATTTTAAATCACTGCATTTATGGAAATTCTACATGTAGGTGAAAGCATTTACCACTTTATTTGTCTTCTGGTATAGTTGATAATTAACACAGATGGGAGGAATAAATTCTAGTGTCCTAGAGCACAGAAGGGCAACTATAGATCACAATTCATTTTATATTTTTTTAAGAACTAGAAGAGAGGAGTTTGAAAGATCTTAACATAAAGAAATGAAAAATATCTGAAAGAGATGGAGAAGGTAATGTTAATACCTTCATTTGATCATTACACATTGTATACATGTGTTAAAGTAACATATTATATCCCACAAATATGTACAATTATTATATGTTGACTTAAAAAGTCAACTGAGCTGATATGATGGAGAGTTGGGCCCAAGCTTCTTAGCAGCAAAGGAAACAATCAAGAACACGAACAGAGAGCTTACAGAATGGGAGAAAAATCTTTGCCACCTGCACCTCAGATAGAGCATTAATCTCCAGGATATACAAAGAACTCAAAAAACTTGACACCAAAAAACAAATAATCCAGTCAATAAATGGGCAAAGGAAATGAACAGGCACTTCACAAAAGAAGAAATATGAATGGTTAACAAACATATGAAAAAATGTTCAACATATCTACCAATTATAGAAATGCAAATTAAAACTATACCAAGATTTCATCTCATTCCAGTCAGAATGGCAATTATCAAGAATACAAGTAACAATAAATGTTGGTGAGGATATGGGGAAAAAGGCATACTCATACATTGCTGGTGGGACTGCAAAGTGTTGCAACCACTCTGGAAAGCAGTATGGAGATTCCTTAGAAAACTTGGAATGGAACCACCATTTGACCCAGTTATCCCACTCCTCGTCTTATACCCAAAGGACCTAAACTCAGCATACTATAGTGACATAGTCATATCAATGTTTATAACAGCTCAATTCGCAATAGCCAAGCTATGGAACCAGCCTAGGTGCCCTTCATCAGATGAATGGATAAAGAAAATATGGTATATACACAGTGGAATATTACTCAGTCATAAACTAGAATGAAATTATGGCATTTGCTAGTAAATGGATAAACTGGAGACTATCATGCTAAGTCCCAAAAAGCAAAGGTCAAATGTTTTCTCTGATATGTAGATGCTAACCCATAACAGGAGAGGATGGGGGGTGGGGAAGTATAGAAGTTCATTGGAGTACACAAAGGGGAATGAAGGGAAGGGAGTGGAGATGGGACTAGGAAAGACAGTAAAATAATTAGATATAACTCTCCTATGCTCACATCCAGTGTAACTCCTTGTCATGTTCAATCACAAAAATGGGATCAAAATTGTAATGGGTTGCACCCCATATTTGTATAATATGTCAAAATACACCCTACTTTCATGTATATCTAAAAACAACAAATAAATAAATAACAAAATAACAAATAAATACAATAGCAAATAAATAAAAAATAAATTAAAAAAATAAATTTAAATAACAAATAAATAAAAAAGAACTGTTTTAGTCAGCTTTCTTGCTGCTGTGACTAAATGACTAGACTAGCACAACTGTAGAGGAGAAAAAGTTTATTTGAGGGCTCAGGGTTTCAGAGGTCTTAATTCATAGAAGGCCGGCTCCATTCCTTAGGGCTTGAGGTGAGGCTAAACATGGTGGAAGAATGTGGCAGAGGGAAGCTGCTCACATGAGATCAGGAAGCAGAGAGAGAGAGAGAGAGAGAGAGAGAGAGAGAGGGGGGGGGGGGGGGGGGGAGAGAGAGAGAGAGAGACAGAGAGAGAGAGAGAGAGTGTCTCTCTACTCCAGATACAACATATATACCCCAAAGGCACACCTCAATTGCAGTCTCCTCCAGCCACACACTACCACTTCAGTTATCACTCAATCCCTCTCAGGGGATTAAATCACTGATTGGGTTAAGACTTTTACAACCCCATCATTTCTCCTCTGAACCTTCTTGCATTGTCTCATATGTGAGTTTTTGGGGGACACCTCACATCCAAACCATAATAAGAACAAAAGAAAAAATAGAAAAAAAGTCACCTGAAATACATTGTTTAGATATTTTATTTTCCTTTTATCTTTCCTTTATGGTATACTTAGAGATTTATATTATTTTTCATATTAGGTATATCACCAATTTATTTCAAATAACAAAGTGAGAATTACAAAATATTTGTTTCAAAGAATAAAGTGTGCACCAGTGGTGACTGAATGGATAAATAAAATGTGGTATATAGTGGAATATAATTCAGTCTTAAAAAGGGAGGAAATCTTGTAACATCCTATAACAGGTGTTCACCTTGAGGACATCATGTTAAATGAAATAAGCCTGTCACAAAAGTACAAATATTGTATGATTCTACTTATATATAGTATCTGAAGTAGTCAAATTCATAGAAAAAGAAAGGGATGTAGTTCCCAGGAGCTAGGAGAAGGAGAAGTGGGAAATTATTGTTTAATGGGGAGACAGTTTCAGGTTTTTTGTTTGTTTGTTTGTACCAGGAATTGAACCTAGAGGCACTTAACCGCTGATCCACATCCACAGTCCTTTTTATTTTTTATTTTTAGACAGGGTCTCACTAAGTTGCTGAGGGCTGGCTTTCACTTGCGATCCTCCTGCCTCAACCTCCCATGTTGCTGGAATTATAGGTGTGAGCCACCAAGAGGGCTGAGAGTTTCAGTTTTGAAAGACAAAGAGGTTCTGGAGAATTTTTCACAAAAATGTGAATATACTGAAGTATATACTTAGCAATGGTTAAGATGGCAAATTTTACATGATTTTAAATGGTGACAACCACAACAACAACCACACACAGTGTCATGTGAGATGGTGTAGAAAACCTGCTCTGGTCTGACTGATGTCTTCCATATTCCTGGTATTTCTTCCACTCACTTATAGAATAATCCTTGGACCACAGTACAGTGTAATTAATTTTCATATCCTTCTTCCCATCACAATGGAAGCACCTTGAAGAAGCAGTTATTGTTTAACATTTTCATCTATAAAGCCTATCATGGGGCCTGGTATGCAGTAAGTGCTCAATAAGGGTTTGCTAAATAGATAAGCCACGACATGATATTAAAGTAGTCTCCAAGAATGAATAGACTAAGGCATGATGATCCCATATGGATACTGTATCCTTTAAAAAAATCTCTATATCAGGGATTCCACTGATATGCTTAATAAAAGAATTTGCATGTTTTCATGTGCTCACTTGTCCTCCAGGGAAAATCTGAAGACTAGACATGGAAAGACAAACAGAGGACAAATCTGTGAGCCATTCTGAGGGTGATATCACTTTTCAAGCAATTACTTTCGTGTGTGATTTCCATTTACTGCTAAGCATATGGATTTTTTTTTTTGTACATTTGTCCCAGGGAGAATGTGCACAGCCTGGTATATCTAATGAGTTTTGTTTTTATGATTAATAATTAGAGGGTTTCCTAGTTCTAGAAACAAAGGGGTTAAACAGACTTTATTGTGCCTACCTATCCCCAAACTCCTTCATCTTTGTCTTCCTAACAGATAGTGTTCTACCTGCTTTATTACTAGCAATGATGTTATGGGTTTCTCAAATCATTAAATAAAGCTATAATCAAATATCATTGGTTCTAAATATGTCTCAAGGGGTCTTGTATCATGCTTAAATAGGAAAAAACAAAAAGGTCAAAGATATTTTTTTAGATTTTTGCTGGGAAATTGTTGTGCACTTAAAATTCATTTAATTTAAAAAAAAACACATTAAACTCCTCACACAATCTAATTTGCTATCCAGAATTCTTTTTCATTAGGACACTCAAAATAGCTTGGAAATGTGTCATATTAGGGCAGATTTCCTTGGGTGCTTTTTGTTAAGGGTAGTCCATCTTTACCACTTCTCTCTGTTTCATTCATTTTTCATTTACTTTTTTGATCTATTTAAGTATTTTTAAGCTTCAGCGATATCTGGAAGATGCTTTAGATTACTCAAATGTCAAACCCTGTATCTATTTAACTTACTCTGTTACTAATATAAACATATTTTCTGATGTCCTAGGTGATAAAAAGAACCAGGAGGCAATATGGTAGAACAATGGGCAAATTCATTAATATTTTACTTTTTACTTTGTTAATTCTAATCAATAGAAACAAACTACACATTCCCTCTCTGCAGCCAGTCTTGGGCCTACAAGGCACGTGTGTTGGAGAGGTACATGGGATCCAATCTTGCTGTTCTGCAAATGACTAACCATTGTTGATCCTATTATATATTTACTAATCCATCAATTACTAGGTTGAAAGCGTCATTTTTACCATGTACTCAAGTTTTTGTTTCTGGGCTCTCTGTTATGTTTCATACATTTGTCTGTTTGCTAGCTTCAGAATGTATTTAGGATTGCTAGGGCTAGTCCTTTCTCATTCTTTTTCACAAGTTTCCTGGTTATTCTCCGACATTGAGTTTGAATGTCCTGGCTCCTACATTTCTGTCTTGTCTTTGTTTAAATCAATATGAATCTAATACACTTGGGCCCTTCCAATAACAAATGCTTCTTCAAAAGAGACTCACAGCCAGGCCTGCCCCCCCAAAAAAACCCAATAAATCTGTTTTCTTTAGTTGGCCCTATACAAAAGCAGTTACAGAATGTAAATCCTTCATATCTCCTTCATCATGCATCATGCCACAGTACTTAAATGCAGTGTTCCATTAAAAGCACTGTACCTGAGCAATTGTCTCTGGGTCCAGTGGCTTGTGGTCATTGAAGCCCGTGTACTGCCCTGATGATGTGGACCTTCTGATAGGAGGGCTGTCAATCTTCTTGAGGGAGTCATGCCGGCTGATGTTGGTCAGGCTGCCATGGCCGGGTCGACGCCTCCTCTCAGGACTGTCATTGTTGAAGCCACGATTCTGCAGCAGGCCCCTGGGGTGACTGGCCAGGCTTGGGGACCCCAGATCAACTGAGGAGTTGGAAAGAGCATGTGGGGGGTGGAGGGGACAATGGCCATCACTGGTCCTGCCAGGACGCCTTACTGGAGGGGGCGGCTCTCCTCTTTTTCTTTGTCTGGATATCCACAGAAAGAGAGAAGATAGGAGAGCTTAGCACACTGGGAGAACTGTGAGGCTGAGATCATGATGGCTCCTCAGCCCCTGGAGAACTGGAGGTTTAGGAGCATGGTTATGGAACTCCACTCACCTGGCTAAGTAGCCATCAGAATGGCGGTCTGTTGGGGAGTTCATGTCCTTGGATGAAGACTTGTCTTCAGTGACTGGCCCACTGCTGGCTTCACTGTCAGCTTTTTGGCTCAGGGTATCTGAAAATGTATCATCCCTGAAATGATGACAATTAACAGTGAGGATCTTTTGCTAGATGGATGGGACCAAAAAAATGTCAATAAGGAATGACATTTATGTAACTAAGCCTTTCTTTTATTAATGTAGCTTTTCATTATATAAATAGTATGGTTTTATTGCAGGTAAATTGGAAATTTCAGGTATCTCTACCTATGGATATAGCTATATATGCAAAATAACAGTGACCTATAATATACTATCCAGAGACAACTATAAACATTTTAGGAAATATCCTTCTATAGTTTTTTCCTATGCCTGGAATACAGATCTGTGAGTGTGTGTGTGTGTGTGTATTATGTGCAATAGTTATGATATGGACATCTATGTTTAAGGAGTTTAGAAATATATGACTGCAGGTCTACATATGCATATAACATTTCCTGGATTCTGATCTACATATTTAGATAGCATTTCTAAAATTATGCTAAATCATTAAATCGTTGCATACAATTTATATAGTCTATTTCTCTTTTCCTTGAAAAGCTACTCTCAAATTGGTAATGCATTCTGAAATACTATATTCATAAAATAGGGATTATACTGTACATATTACTTTATAACCTGCTTTTTTAATATGTCATGACCATCTTCCTATGTCCTCAGATATTTTTGAAATCAGAGCTTTCTCATCAGCAAAACTAAAACAACAACAAACACCTAGAGGTAATTCTCTTAGCTGTAAGTCAGTATTCTCCCCCAAGGGAGCCTGGAATTAAAACAGTAGACAGATGTCAAAGAAGAACACAGCTGTTTTTGGAATTATTATTGTTAGCTTAGCTCTTAGAGTCATTTTCTCTGCAGAGATTATTTTTCTAAGAACCTGAAAACTTCCAAAGATGTTTCCCACCAATTCTTGCTCCATCCCCCTCTTGGTAAAGTTTGCATAATGACTATCTGCTGGTCCTTAAAGAACCATTAGCAAAGAGCCACTAGGAAGGTGAAGAACTGGGTCCAGCTCAGAAATTTTATCTCTGTAGCCTCTTTTGCTCTTTCCTCCCAGGATCAAAGTCAGTTTAAGAGCCACAGCTCTGGAATCCTCTATTGGGCATACCCAGGCAGTCAAATTTGGGACTACTCACATATCCTGCACCACTATATACTGGTGAGGCACAAGGCCGTCAATCCCGTTGTGCCTGCCTTCCCACCAGTCCTCGGATGCACGGTGATACAGCAGCAGCGAGGCACCCTTCTTGAAGGACAGTTCTCTGGCAGACCGCCCAACATAGTCAAACTTGGCTATTGCTTCTATTGGCTCACATTCTACAAAGAACACACCAGAAGATGGAGAGGGACAGGGTTGTTAGGAAGGTCTGAAACAGGATCTGAAAGGTCTAGAGGAGACTTTAGAAATAAGTAGGATACTTTCATATCCAGACCCAATAGGGTAATAAACAAATTGTCAAGGCGGGAAGAAATACGGGCAGTTAAAATGGAAAAAGAAAAACATTCTGTAGTTGTCATCAATTTTCATGCTCAGAAAAACAGAACACTAGATCTCAATTCCATAACTTTTTACTTGAAATATAATGACAGTCTAATAAAAATATTGTAACTTTGCAATATCATATATACAATCTCTTCTTTGTTGGAATATTCACCACAGTTGCTCCAATATTCATTTTTTACACTGATGGAGTTTCCTTGCAATATGTTAAGACCTTTTATAACCTGGAAAAATTACCATCACAGAAAACACTAGGAAGTTTATGCTTTGTTAGCTTAGTTTAAAAAAATCAAGTAAAGGGGCTGAGGTTGTGGCTCAGTAGTAGAGCGCTTGTCTAGCATGTGTGAGGCACTGGGTTCAATTCTCAGCCCCACATATAAATAAATGAATAAAATAAAGGTCTACTGACACCTAAAGAAATGTTTTAAAAAATCAAGTAAAAATCACCACAGTAAATACTATTTGAATACCTTTAAATTCCTGATGGGCTTTTTTGGTACTATCAATTTTCAAACTACCATGAAAAGTAATGACAACTTTATCTCTTGCATCAGCAAAAAATTTTGGATCTTAATTATGAACCAAGCAGACTGCCCTCCACCCAAATTGAAAGATCAGATTCAAAAATTATATCTTGTAGAGATTAAAAGATATTCAAGGGAAAACCGTCTAGTAAAAAAAGTCAAACCTTGAAACTTTATATGCTGTATAATTCCATTTATATAATATTCTTTGAATGACATAAGAGAATAGGTTCATGGTTGCCAGGGGTGGGGGAAGTGATGGCAGAAGTAGTTGTGGCTATAAAGGGTAGTAGGAGGAATTCTAGAAATGGAACTGTTTATCTTGACTATGATTGTGGTCATACAAATCTGTACATGTGGTAGAATTGTACAGAACTAAGTAAACACACAAATAAGTGCATGTAAATCTGGTGAAATGTGAATACAGTGAATAGATTACATCAACATCAATATAGTGGTGGTGATATCATACAATACTTATGTAGGTATTGCCCCTGAGGGAAACTGAGAGAAGATACAGGATCTCTCTATATCATTACTTAAAAAAATCCTTTTTTTATTTGTTCTTTTTAGATATACATGACAGTAGAGTATATTTTGACATATTATACATGTTAAGTATAAATTCCCATTCTTGTGGTTGTACGTGATGTGGAGTTACACTGGTCACGTATTCATATATAAACATAGGAAAGTTATGTCCAATTCATTCTACTCTCTTTCCTATTCCCCCCCCCTTCCTTCATTCCCCTTTGTCTAATCCAATGAACTTGTATTCTTCCCCTCTCCACCCTCCCTTGTTATGTGTTAACATCCTTTTTTTTTTTTTTTTTTGGATTGGCTTATATCACTGGAGACTACCGGCTTGATAGTCTCCAGTTCCATCTGTTTACCAGCAAATGCCATAATTCCATTTTCTTTATGGCTGAATAATATTCTATTGTATACATATACCTCTGTATCATTTCTTACAACTACATACTAATCTACAATGACTTTTAAGGTAAAAGTTTTTAAAAAAGCTTGAACCCTGAGCCTAAAACTGAAATTCAAGTCTGATCTAATTGTGACCATATATTGAAGGTAAATCAGAGTAAAAACTAAACTACTATATGAGAGGTGCTTTTAGTAATTTAGCTTATTGTAAAAAGGTCCATAACTCAAGGCCTTATGATCTTTTCTCCTCTCATTCCTATTATCAATACAGGTGAATAAACTTCTAATCAATATAAGCAGAAATTAAAAGGGTCAAAGCAAGGGATATGTGCTTATAGAAACCTATCTGCATAATAAACAACAATATCTCATTTGCATGTATTAATTACAAAATAGAATATGTACATACATAACAGATTAAACCTACCTGTTAAAAATTCTTCAGGATATTGTTTTCTATTTTCTTTGGTAACAAATCATCCTATCTAAGAGTTTATACTTCTGAAAGTGTACTGAAATACCTTAAATATCTATTGTACTTGTATGTAATTACTGAATGAGCAATTTTTGGATAGACAGCTAGGCTTCCTCCTCACTTGATAAACTCAAAGTTCTCTGAGATACATAGGTAAAAGCACAAAAGTCAATAAACACTGAAAAAGTTTAGGTTTCATTTTATATAAAGGGTCTGGGTAAATTTCAGCAAAACATTTTAAAAATGAAAAATGCACCATCATTTTACTAGTGCATAATGTTTGAGGTAAATAGTATTTCATACACAATACCCCAACACTCTGATTTACATGTAAAAGAATAATTTTTAAAATAACAATCGAAGTCTTTTAGCAATTGAATATAACTTTCAACTCAGAGGGTAATATTCTGGTATTCCCTCCTAAAATCATATTTTATTAAAACTATATGAATAACAGTTTCATTAAATACTGTGGGAAGCCATCCTTATCTAGCAGAATCAGGTGGTTCCCTGTCTGGTTTCCCTGAGAGAATGGCTTCCCTAACTCCATCCTATTCTTATCCATCACAGAAGAAGCTCCTCCTGGTCTTGTCCCCTTTATCTGTATATTATAAATAAAAGAGAGTTGCATGAGTTTTTGTTGTAAGAGGCCAGAGTGGGTATGGCCAGACCCGTCATGACCCCTCTCATTTAAAAAGAGTATTGGCTCTCGTGTATTTATTGAGTGGAGAAGTTTCTGGGTAACTGAGTGATAGACAGCTAACATCATCCTCCAGCAGTTAACCCTTTTCTCATCCATGCGGAGAGGCTACCCACAAAATACTACAAGTCTGCTTAGAGGAGGGGAGATAGCTTTACATTTAAAAGGAATGACTTCATAGTTTGTTCTAAACTTGCTGATGAAGAATCAATTCTGGTTGAGATAACAGGGCAAAACTTGTTCTTTAGTTCTCCCAGGAAGCAAAAATAGATATAGATGGATGAAAAATGCTAATTTATTAAAAACAGCTTCATGACATTAAGTTTGGAAATTCCTGTATGAACACACCCATTTTACTAAAAAAATTAGAAAATATTAGCACATGACATGGTATATAATCTACATATCTTATATCCAAGAGAAAAAAGAGAACCATTAATGTGTCATGGTTAATTTAATGTCATTCATGTCATTAATGTCATTCAATCATATACTGTTAATGCTGGCCAAGAGCTATTTAAGACAATTTAACATATATATATTATCATAATTTCATAATCATTATCTCTATGATCATCATTTCTTCTTTTTATTATTGTTTTGAAACAGCTAAGAACAGAATCATCAGACTCAGCTTATTTTACTAAAATGTGGCTAGGTTATGAAAGAATGACCAAATGAATAAAAAAATGTTTTATTGGTAATCCTGGTATATCAACTAGTAATTCTGAGCAATTTCATTATTTTGACTCTTTCTACTCCCCTGAGAACCATCTCACAGTCAAGTGTCAATCAATAAGCTATTTACACACATCTTAGTCTAGGCATTGCATGGCAAATCAATCTCAGGGCACGGTGCACATGCCCTTTCCATAAGGAGAGCTTCACAGTCCGTTAACGTCCTGCAGAGACTTCACAGGATGCTATTACCACTGATATCAATAATAATAATAGTAAGGGTATAACATGATCACTTAATTTTCCTGCATGGCTACTGTAATTCTGTGGAAAGAGGAAGAAAATTCAGCAATGCGGAGAGATACCTTGACTGCTTGGTGTTATCAAATCTTATATTTCCATGTCTTATCATTTTACATAAAACATTATTACATCACACTTTCTCTTGGGGACTTAGTGTCCTGATACTTTTCCTCCTTGATCTGTCACCTACTGCCCTTGCAGAGGATGGTTTAGTTCTGCGACAACCTGTTTTTTGAAAACAAATGTTGCTCTCTCTGGAGATACTACGATAGAGATACCTGGCAATTGGAAATGTAATCAATATTCTAGTTAATATAGTTACAGGATCTTGGAGGTTGGTTGTGGGAAAGAATATCTCTCCTTTGTCAGCAATGCTTTTCTTTCAGCAAAATCAGGTGAATGTGATCAAAACAATATCTAATACACAGAGCACTCAACACAGTTTCTCTTAAGTCATGAGGTAAGAATGATTGACAGATGACATGGTGGTGAGACTCATATTTGGGAAGAGAGATGGCTGGGGCTTTGTCTTGGCTTTTCCTTTCCTGGAGAAAGCAAGGAAACAGAAATCGGCAGAGAAAAGGGAATGAACCATATAGAGAAACTAAACTGACAAAAGAAAGGAGGATGCAGAGGAAGGGCTCAGAGACTTTCAAAAGCAACATCATAGAAACAGAAGCTCTCATTTTAAAGAATGTCTTCTAACTTTAATTCAGAAAACATCAAATTATTTTGCTTTTAAAGACACAAGGAGTTGGCTTTTTTTTTTAATTTTTTTAAAGCAGAGTAGATACTACAAACCCTAATTGCCCTCAGGTAAAATCAACTGAAAGTGCTATATTTAAAAAAACTAACCTTTGTAATTGCATTAATAAGCTATAGTAATAGTAAGGAATACTAAAGACCAAAAACTCAATGAAAATGGGAACTGAGAGAGGTAAATAGAACATTAGAATATATGGGTCAGATTTTGGTATTGAGGATATTTTTCTAGTCTAGTTAATTTAAGCTTTTGTTTTTTCCATAGGCAACTAAGTTGGGCCTGCTCCTCCTCTCCCACAAAAAGAATCATATTCTTGGTGTCCCAGAGAACCTCACTGTAATGTTCTAGAAGCTTCTATAATACATTTAGTTCTTCTAGAACTTCTAGTTTTAGAACTCTCCCATCCACCCCAGTTCCTAAGGAAATAATCTATCTCAAACCTTGGAATACATCATCTCTGAGAGTCCTAGCCACATTCAAGCCCTCAAAGAGGTCCACAGTTTAGATTTACAATACCTGGGTGATCTGGAAAACCTCAAACTAAAAATGATGGTGTCCTAGGCTGGTTGTGCCCAAGGTGGAAGAAAATGAAAACTTTCTCTGGAGGAATCTATCTTCAAATGAGCCTAATATGTAAAAAATTCACAAAATTTACAAAATAAGACCCAATGAGTAAGAGCCAAAAAAAATTCAGGAATATATATATTAGAATTATGAGACACATAAACACAAACAATGGAAAGGATTAATATTATAAGCAAAAAGCAAGAGATTATTAAAAATGGCCAAACAGTATATAGAACACATAGAAATAAAAATAATAAAGTAAAAATTCACTCGATGATTTTGAAGCAGATTCAGAAGGAAGAAAAGAATTCATGTGTATAGCTGAAGAGGTTCTAAGAGAAGAGTGATAGTTTACATGTCAATATTAAAAAATAAAGTATTGAAAATTAATATGAAGTATTAAACTTAAAAAGGTAGAAAAGTTTTAAAAATGATCTCTACAGAGAGTCTAGAGTTGTTTTTAATGGACACAGTATCTTTATTTATTCATCTATTTTAATGTGGTGCTGAGGGTCAAACCCAGTGCCTCACATGTGCAAGGCAAGTGCTCTACCACTGAGTACAACCCCAGCCCCAGAGAGTCTAAAGTTAGTTGGGAGACATTTAATAACTAGAAACATGTTCATGAACTGGAACACTGACTATGGTAAAGATATCAATTCTCCTCATGTTAATATATTAAAATCAGTATAACTGTAACCAAAACCCCAACAGGTTTTCAGGGATTTTAAAAATTGCTTTCTAAGAACTTGAAAAGCTGAGTCTAAAATTTAAGTGGAATTACAAAGGGGCAAGAATGGTCATGAAGGACAAAGTCAGAGATCCTGCCTTGCTAATTATTTAGATTTATTAAAAGGTACCCAAATTAAGACTGAGGAGTAGGGACAGACAGGTAGAATAGTGGAAAAGAACACTGGTGGTTCTGAGAGCTGAGGGGAGAGAAAGTCAGGAGTTACTAATCTGTGGGGATGTAGGAAGGGGCCCCTGAGGTACATGTTTCCCTAGGCTGCAGAATAGTATAATCCTGAAGGATACTCAGGATTATTCATGCTTGGGGGCACACTCTCAAGTGACTAGACCCGCCCATGGCCATTGCCTCAGGAGAGTTTCACTGGTCCTCCTGTGTCCCCAACTCCATTTATGAAACTGTGTGACTTCTAATTGGACCATCCTCACAGGCTATCATGTTACAGACTTCTTTGTTCTCAGACTCCCCTCTTGTATAAAAGGGCTGTACTTCCTTAATAAATTTGAGACTGCTTCACAGAACCTGCCTCCCGAGGCTGATTCCATTGCTCCGTTGTCTCACCACCTTGAGGACCCCCACAATCTGCCTTACTAATCAACAGAAATAAAGTTTCACTCAGGCAATGTGAAGAAGCTCTAGAGATCTACTGAATAAAACTGGACCTATAATCAACAACAATGTATAGTACACTTAAATTTTTGTGAACAGGGCAGAGCTCATGTTATATGTTTTTATCACAATAAAATATGAAACTATAGGAGAATTATCTTCATTATCTTAGGGTACAGAAGGATTTCTTAAAGGTGACACAAAGTGAAATAACCATGAGGGAAAAGACTGACAAATTCACCAGCTTTAAAATTAAGAACCTCTGTTTAGCAAAAGGCAGAAGAAGCATATGAAAAAATAAGCTTCAGAACAGAAGATTTTTGCAAAGCCACCCATAAAGGCACAAGGAATACTTACACAGAGGATCTAGACCCACAGAGAATTCTTCCACATTAAATAAGGAAAATGCAAAAACAAACAACCCCCTCCCCCCCCAAAAAAGAAAAACTAAAGCCAAACTAAACCAAACAAAAAAGCCTGGGGAATCCAACTGTTAAAAAAAATGTACAGAAAAATTGGTTTTATAGTAGCATGAGCACAGGGCATACCATCTTCGCTGGTGTGGGGCTCTGTACCAGCATCCTGGTCCACTTCCTCCAGTGTACCGTGCTCACTGTACGGGCTGTCACTGTGGAGCAGAAATGGGAATTCACGTGAAACAAAAGTGGGGAGAATTTAAAAAAAATGAGTAATTGCTGCTTCAAGGAAAAATATGACTTTCAGTGGCAAAAAATTTACTGGATTAGGTAGAGGTGAGTGAAGGGAGGGGAAGGGGTATGGGGATGGGAAAGATCATAGAATGAATTGGACATTATTACCCTATGTATGTATAGAACTATCATGTATAGCCAGGACAATGAGAAATTATACTCCATTATATATGATGCATCAAAGTGTATTCTACTATCATGTATAACTAATTAAAACACATTTAAAAATTAAAAACAAAACAAAACAATAAATTTTACTGGATAGTCTGTCAATGGAATACTAGAGCCTTCATTGATTATCTGGTTCTATGGTGATATCTATCCATCCATCCACATTCATCTTTGACTAGATTATTTTACAATTCTATTAAGACAGAAGCTATAGAAAACTGATGGTATTACAAATAACTCTTATCCAAAGAAAGCAAATTAGTTGAATTCAGACAGAAGATGTTTGCTTATTGCCCCACAGACAGACCTGTTCTTGCAAATTCAATCCATTGTTTTACTACATATAAACTGAAGGATTTTTGACTTCTTCTTTGAACTGACTGTAGCATCTTTCCCATCATTTCTTGACATGTGTTCATTTTACATCTATATAAGGATTATGATTTTTATCTTCTTTTAGAACTTCTCCTTTAACACTACCACTACCTTTCCTCAAATACATGCTGATAGGTAAAAATGCTGATAGGTCACAAACACAAAACTGATGTTACTGTAAAATCCCATTTATATTGCTGATGTTGGGGGACAAGGATAACTACTGTATTATTGATTTTCTGTTTAAAGTGAGCAATGCCCTGTAAAACACTAGGTATAAGCAAATGGACATACTCAAGCCCACAATATTGGTTGCAAGGTTATAACACAGGCTTTACCCAGTTGGGAAAAGGAGTGACCACAAAATATCCTAGTTTACAACACATCAAATACTATTGACTTTATCTCTGCATACTTGGCCTTTGAAAAGAATGAGTAAGACTGCAGAGCTTACTGATAGAGCCCAAATATCTGGGAATGCTAAACACACCTTTGACACTGGCTTTAAAACAAAGATGACTATGAAAATAAAATTACGTATCTCAGCAGGGCTGAGTTTTATTCATTTGCTTTCCAAGAGCCAAGCTTTAGTCAGATACCTTGCACATAATAAGTACTCAAGTGAATATTACTAAATTGGATTTCATGTGTAAAATTGCTGGATACACTATAGAACTGGAATTTAGCATGGTTTGTGGCTAATTTAGGAAGCAATACTTCTGGAAATAACATCCAGTTTTCTTAACTGTTCAAGTAAAAATGCTTCCAGTTATTTTTGATCTTTCAGCTATGGGTTCCACTTTTATTTAATCCTCTGCAAGGAAAGGGGAAACACAGTGTCCTAAGCATGGTCCAGATTGACGGATTTAGACATGTTTATTTACAGCTGCTGCTGGGTCCTAGCTGCTCAGACCATTCTTGAAGGAGGCTGCTATGTGGAAAGACTCCTGTGGGCTTTGGAACCAGATGAACCTGGTGCTATGGTTTGAGTGTTTCCCCCAAAGTTCATGTGTTGGAAACAACCCCCAAATTCACATGTTGATGGTGTTTCTAGATGGGGCTTATGGAAAGTAGTTAGGGTTCGTGAGGTGATGGGAGGGCAAGATGGAATTAGTGGCTTTATAAGAAGCAGAAGAGAGAAAAGATCACATCTACTCCTTTACTTCTGTCATTGATGTCTTCCACCATGTGCAGCAAGAAGGCTCTTAACAGATGCCAGGATGCTTTTTTTTTAATTTTTTTTTTTTTTTTTATGGTGCTGGGGATTGAACCCAGGGCCTTGTGCATATTAGGCAAGCACTCTACCAACTGAGCTACATCCCTAGCCCCAGATGCCAGGATCTTGATGTTAGATTTTCCAGTCTCCAGAACTATGACAAGTAAATTTCTTTTCTTTATAAGTTACCCAATCTGTGGCATTCTGTCATGGCAACAGAAAGGACTAGGACACCTGGGATTCCTTCAGTTACTACTAATCACTGGGCTGGCTAACTGGCCTCTCTAAATTAACGTGGTAGAATGTTCATGATAAATACAAGAGGTCATATACACTAAGTAATCAGCATATATTTGGGGCTCAAGGAATCCAAGTTTCTTTTATTGAATGTAGTTTCTCAGAAACTTGTCAAAACTCACATTTCAAGTACCAAATAGCACAAACATTTCAGGGTTTCTTACCTTTTGGATTACTCAATTGACTATACCTTCTCTGTTTCTATACTTCACTAGGAGGTACCCATACTATCATATTAAAAATTTTTATTCCCCAAATATATGAATACAATAAATTTGCTCACAATAACCTTTATTACTATGATTGGTTAGAATGATATTTATTAGTAAGGGTAAAAGTGAAAATAAGAATAAAAATCTACTTCATTGACAAAGCCCCTTTAAAATGAGCCTGAAAATATGTTATGTGGAATCTAAAATATCTGATTAAGAATGAAAAATGTGCCAGATGTGGTGGTGCACACTTGGGAGGCTGAGGCAGGAGGATCACGAGTTCAAAGCCAGCCTTAGCAATTTAGCGAGGCCCTAAGTGACTCAGTGAGACCTCGTCTCTAAATAAAATACAAAAGAGGGCTGGGGATGTGGCTTAGTGTTTAAGTGCTCCTGGGTTCAATCCCTGATACCAAAAAAAAAAAAAATTGAAAAATGTAATTTGCTAATCAGCTATTTAATCAGCTATCTTTTCTGGATTTAATGTAATAATAAAAATTAATAAAGCTATCAAAACCTTTATTATCTATAAAGTCCATAATAATAAGGTAGGTTTATCCAAGAAAATATAAGATTTGGGGAAAAGAGAGGGATGACTATGAATTTCCCTAATAAAAAGCCAGTGTTGCCCTGGATCTCAGCAGACTACCATTGCGAATGTTACTGCTACTGCTTCTTCCTTTTCTTTTCCCTTTTTAAAATTGGAACCATTGGTGATTTATAGGCAATTCATTTTCCTAATTCAGACAATATCTATACTTCCTTTTTTTTTTTGGTGGGGAAAGACTAAAATTCTTTGTCTCACCAGTAATCATCTCCAGCCATACATTTTTCATAAACAGGGCCATCCAGTTCTTTAGTGTCTGGGAATATAGTCTCATGGTGAATGATGATGGTCTTGATGATTTCATTTACATGAGCCTGGCAAGACACTTGATCCTGTATTTCTGGGACGGGCATCAATGTTGGGCCAAAGCAAATGGCCAGGTTGTAAGGGTCCATCATGTTCTCATCGCTGTACTGTGAAAGACTGTGAAGGAAAGCAAGAAAGAAGTTGTAAAGTAACAAGGGGAAAAAAGAAAACAGGGATCTAAAATATTTTACTTGTTTTTTTCTTATTATAATAAAATGAAAAAAAAAAAAAAGAGAATACAATGATATTTCAACTGGCTTAAAGTTGACTCACTGAACTCCAAGGAAAGTAAAATGAGGTATGATCTTCTACTAGGTAAAGATTGAGAGGGGAAAATTTGCTTAATTTTAAGTGGTGTTTTTGCAAGTTATAAGAGAGTTTATATAGTATTCACTTCAATGGCGACCAGAATCAAGTACATGAGTTTTATTTATAAGTATATGGTCAGGCTCTGAATGCTGTTAAAGTAAATTTGGGAGAGACAGTATGGTATCCATAAAACTTTATGTATGCCTTTAAATTTGTCTTCACACCACTTAAAAATACCTCAGATTTCGGTTTTCTTCTATAAACCTTGAGGAAAGCCTAGAAACAAAGTTCTTTTCTTCGTAACTACGGAAAGGAAGCAAATACAATTCCAGGTTTTCAAATCTGCTGTTGGCTAAGTCTACCAACACTAACTGACAACCAGTGTCACAAGAACACTGAAGTGTCACAAAAGGGGAACAGAATCCTTGATTCTCTCATTTCACTGAAGGGGGCAAACTTTGGGGGAGATTTCCGGTATTTAGTACCAATTTTTAAAAAAATTACAATGGACATTTATAAAATATTTTTACAGGTAGGTCAAAATAAGGCAGCTCTTTAGCACCATGCCTCTAAACCATGGGCAAGATGCTGTTCTAGGGAGAGTTTTGAGACGCTCTCTCTCAGTATATAGAATGTCAACCTTGAAAGGAAATGTAAAATCCAGGTGAACAGATGACAGATGGGAGGAGAAAAAGGAGACTCAACTACCTTTGTGAGATGATGAAACACAAAGAAACGGAGACACCACCTGACACGATACTTTACCCTTTCTCGGAAATAAGATAGTCTAGAAAGTAGAAAATACAAAAGCATAATTTCCATAGCTAACATATGTCTTTCCCTTCTGCCACTTCTCAAACACTCAATCTTACAAAAAGTCCACAGTAACAGCAAATGATCATGTTACACACCATCTTAAAAACGGGGGCAGGATGGAGAGGTGAGATTCAGAACAAGAATGGTCTAATTTTCAAAAGACACACTTGAGCTCAGCAGGGAGACTCATACTTAATCTTTCTTCTAGTGCTGACTAGAAGAGAAAAAACCCACATAAAAATGCTATTTTCAAGTTTTGAATTTACAATAAAAAAGAATGGCTAATCTTTCTTTTTGTTGCTTTTTTTCTTTTTTAATTCTTTGCAGTGGTGGGCACTGCACCCAGGGTCTTCCGCATACTAGGCAAGCATCCTACCAATGAGTTAAATCCCCACCCCACAATCTCTCTTTTCCTACTTCTTGTCCCTGGACCCCTGTCTCTGTAAGAAGGCAGGTTCAGGAAGCCAGGAGCAACTGCAGGGAGAGTCACTAGAAGAATGCCAGCTGACTGACCCCTGGTACAATTGTCTTCCTGGTGAGATTCAGGATGTGTTTAGACTCAGGTTTTGAGAACTTTCTTAACTAATAGCTGCTTTCCTAGTCCACTGTGGCTCATTGGTTCACAGTGGATTTGTTCAGTTGTGTCAGGAAAATTTGGCAGGAACAGCATGGAGAGGGCCAGCAGCGATGTGGGGCAGGCCATCCTGGGGGTCCAGGTGAGGGGGGGTACAACATATGCAGTTAAAAGTAAAGATGGCAAGGCCCTGGATTTTTACAACCGCCTGGGTGACTGGGCTTATTTAAACGTTAAATGTAGAGCCTCTATCTAACCTAAATATAGTTATTCGCATCTCTCTGAATACCATTAATTTCCAGCAGTGACTCCTCTCACCCCGCTCCAGTGGTGACTTCTATACACATGGGTTTCTACTGTCATTTGGGAATGTTTTAGGCACCACAGGGTCAGCAGCAGAGCCCCTTTCTGTTTGGTTCCCTGTCAGCATTGCGTGGTGGTTGGCTCGTGGGGCCAACCTGAGTGGGTGTGATTTCAGGACTAGTCAGCAGGGTTGTAGAACATCTCGATGGCTTTTGAGGATGCAAAACCTCCAGTGAAATAGAGAAGAGAAAATATCCTAATTTTAGGAAGGGAGAATGCATGCCAGCTTACTCAACATGTAGACTTCCCCTGGATTTCTTTATTTCCAACTGCTTAACTGAAATGCTGCACAGCAAGGGGCTCTTCAATAGGACTCCTGGAAGATATTCTTATAATGGAGCCTATACATTAGGCAATAACAACTGAAAATCAAGTTGCCTAAATTAAGAGTAAAGTTTCTCTGAAAATAGTGTAGTGACTTACAAGATTTGTTACATTACTTTAGAGAATATTTTAGAAATATTTTCTTTTTGACAAGGTCTCATTATGGTGCATTTGCAGAAATTCTTCTTTGGTTCTGGGTATAACTCTTGTCTATGATTGTCTTATATCTTTGACTATGACATTAAAAATCACAGAAACTTTCTGGAATGAGCAGGCAGTTTACACCATTTTGACAAAAAAACATCATTAGCTTTGGGTGGAGGTTGAAAAAACATACATTTCACTAGAAGGTTTGTTTTCTTTTTTAGTAGCGTTTTTGCATTAGCTTCTGGATCTGAGGTAGATTTTTCATCTATCAATCATACAAAGACTTAGGTCTGCTGAGAAAAATGTACCTTCTGTCTATAGTCAATCATTTTCTCTTCTACTTTGCTGATAAATGGAACCCAATGTACATTTTATAGGACTCAGGACACAGACAGAATTCAGATGGGCATTTTGACAGAGCATTAGGGTACTTACTGATTGAGGAAGGCAAAGAGGTACCTCATCACTATAAGGACCGACCTGGGCAAGGTCAGGAGGAGTTTGCGGATGTGAAGCGCCCTCTCATAGAGATTATCTATTCCTACAGACAGAAGATGACATGGTCAGGCTCCTTTAACTTCCACATTTAAAACAGATCATTGTAGAACACATCTGAACATAAACAGTACCTTGTCCTTGGGGAGATGCAATCATAACCAGTACAGTGAATAAATGACCAGCTTGGGTGTGCCACTGTTTTTGAGGGCATTTCCTCTGACCCATTGCTGTTTGATTGCTGTGGCCTTAGCCTTGAGAAATTTAGAGTCTTCCTAGGTTTAAAAATAATCTTTTCCCTTGTTGCTAATTTAAAACTTTGCATCTCACATGGTTTCAACTCTTTTTGCTGCAAGTGACCTAAAGTGGTATTGGGGGCATGGTACCCTTCCCCCTTCCATTATTAATTAATTCATCATATATTTATTCGTCTATTGCTCTGACCCTGGCAACATGCCAGGTTTTGAATCTCTCCTTTCTCAAAACTACTGTTGCCATTTCATTTAAATGATTTTTTTTTACCTTGTTTTATATTATTGTACCAACTTTCTAAAGCAAATATTTAGGAGAGCCTATGAGGTTCCGAGCACTGAATTAAGCCTTAGGAACATACCAGTGATATGATTCCAGCCCTCAAGGAGAGTACATATTTATAGTTATCTATTTCCTTATCCTGTCTTCCCTGTGGGATGGTGAACTCTTTGAAGACAGAAATCCTAGAAAGGACTTCCTAATATTATTTTCCCTCTTTGCTAGGAATACAAATTGTCCAAGACAGCTCCATACTAAGGTGCTTGTGAAACAGCAGTAAAAAAGTTACTATACTACTCCATTATTTGCTTGACTGTCTAAATTTTACAACACATTTTAACAAACTAAAGCATCTAAGTTAATGGGAATAACAACCCCATGGAGTAGGCAGGGCATATGCTGTCATCCCCATTTAACAGAGTAGGAAAGTGAGACCTTGGTAAGTGGCTTTCCCACCATGAGTGGGCTAGGAGGGGTGGAGAGGGGATAGAAGCTTTATCTTGTTTCATAAATCTGCTAATTTTTCTTGGATCTCAAAGTGCCTTTATGAAGTACAACTTTGAGGGCACCCAATAGGCGGACATTTGAGAAAATATTTTAAAGGAAAAGGTGTTTGAAAGTATTATTTCAGCTGGATGAAGTGAGGCATGCCTGTAATCCCAGTGGCTTGGGGGGCTGGGACAGGTGGATCGCAAGTCTGAGGTCAGCCTCAGCAATTTAGCGAGGCCCTAAACAACTTAGTGAGATCCTGCCTCAAAAAAATAAAAAGGGCTGGGGAAGTGGCTCAGTAGTTAAGTACCCCTGGGTTCAATCCCTGGTCCTGCCCCCCCCCCAATATTTCATATTGCTCCATCTAATTCCTAATTGCTCTTGAGATATCCATATCCTACCTGAACATTGATTCTACTCCTCAGTTTTTTAAAAAAATTTTCCCCACTCCCAAATCCCTCCGGATTTCTACATGATCTCTTCAATGGCCACCTTGTCCAGTCTCAAGGTTATCTATCACTTGGCCATGGTGTCTTTTTTCCTCATTTGAGTGGGAGAGATGTCTGGCTGTTTCTTCTTTGGGGTATCTCACTGCTAATTTCCTCAGCTGAAGTTTTATTATGTTCCACTGGGACCATCCTGATACTCTTCTCAGTTTCCCTTTCCTCTTAAGCCTGTGGTGCTTAGCCTTGACTTGGGTTCACTTAGGGAGATTTAAAAATGTTGATGCCTGGGATTCTTTTTTGCAGCCAAGGTTGAAAACTATTGCCTTAATTACTCAAGCCAAGCTGATTTTCCTGGAATTTTGAGTGCGGACTCCAGCTGCTTTCTACTTATTATCAAATGGGGCCATTTTATTTGTCTCTTTGAACAGTTGAAAAGATACAAAAATGTATTAAGAATATTCTTACTCAACCACAAGTTTGCAAAATAGCAAATAATTTATCAAGAGTCCTGGGAAAGAACACTTCCATTCCTGTCTTTAAGTTTGCCATGGTTGGAATTGTAGCTCTGTCATCTCACAGAAAGTATAATTTCAGAAACTCTTTAACTGGAATTTAAGTAAAATATAATCACACAGTAAACATTCCTGTGACATTTTTATTCTTTAAATATGAACCTCTGATTAATAATAGCATGACTGTAGTAAGAATTGGAAACATTTTATTTGGCCTTTTTATTTGAAAAGTATTTAGGAACAGAAAAACCCGCCACTATGAACGAGGTAGGTTAGCGTCACATCTGTTGAGGATAAAGTAGTATGTTTAATACGCTTTCCAGGCAGTGGTCTTTGTTTTTCTTTCTTGACAAAGAGGGGGTAAGATGCTTTATTAAAGTTATTAAACTGGGACATAAATTCACTCAGGCCACAAGAACTCAAAAATTGAATTATCAACATTTCCTCCCAATTTAGACCCAGAATGCCAGTAGGATCAAAATATGCTGTAGAGTAAGCTGATGGCCTTCCACAACAATCTCAAGGATGTTGGGGAACCTACGCTGTATAGAGGGAAGTACCTATGGATGAAGAAATGTGAAAGTCATTGAGAACCATTTTCCACCTATTATTTCATATCAGAATTAACTGGTTAGAAGTTTATTATCTGAGCCGGGCGCGGTGGCGCACACCTGTAATCCCAGCACTTGGGAGGCTGAGGCAGGAGGATCGCGAGTTCAAAGCCAGCCTCAGCAACTTAGCGAGGCCCTAAGCAACTCAGTGAGACCCTGTCTCTAAATAAAATACAAAATAGGGCTGGGGATGTGGCTCGGTGGCGGAGCGCCCCTGGGTTCAATCCCCAGTACCAACCAAAAAAAATACAAAAAAAGAGTTTATTATCTGAAATAGCTGACTTTAAAAAAAAGTATCTGATGGTTGTTGCTTTATATTAAAGAGTGAAAAGATAACTTGGCACACAGGTATCCATTAACGTTGAAATTTAGTAACATGTGTCCCCTGGTTCATTAGTTAATTGTGCTTGCATTATTGATTTTATGTTCATGCTTGCAACTGGTTACAAAGTTTAATATATTCATGTAAATATAAATTGCAAAGGTGAATGATCTCAACAAAGGTCTTTTGTTGGCAAAAATCCCTCCTCTTTACTGGCCACATATAAAGGCATATGTGAGGATAAAAAACAAAACAATGCCAAAATGCTTCTGCCCAAAACGCTTCTTGGGTATTCTGAGAGTTAAGCCTCCTGATTTTCTGGGCTAAGCCTCACTTTAAAGTTAAGGTCAACTACCAGGGACAGAATTTCAGCAACTAGTTTTTGTTTTTTTGTTTTTTTTTTTGGTACTGGGGATTGAACCCAGGGGCACTCCACCACTGAGCCATATCCCCAGCCCTATTTTGTATTTTATTTAGAGACAGGATCTCACTGAATTGCTTAGGGCCTCGCTAAGTTTCAGCAACTAGTTTTTTTTTTTTTAAATTACTTGTTCTTTTTAGTTATACACGACAGTAGAATACATTTTGACATATCATACATACATGGAGTATACCTTCCCATTCTTGTGGTTGTACACGCTGTGGAGTTACACTGGTCGTGTATTCATACATGAACATAGGAAAGTTATGTCTGATTCATTCTACTGTCTTTTCCATTCCCATCCTCCCTCTCTTTCTCCCATTCCCCCTTATCCAATTTGGTGAACCTCCATTCCACACTCTGCCCCCTGCCCCTGCCTGTAGTGAGTCAGCATCTGCACATCAGAGAGAACATTCTGCCTTGGCTTTTGGGATTGGCTTATTTCACTTAGCATCTCCAGTTTCATCCATTATCAGCAAATGCCATAATTTCATTCTTCTTTATGGCTGAGTAATGTTCCATTGCGTATATATGCCAATGGATTTTCTTTATCCATTTATCTGTTGAAGGGCACCTAGTTTGGATCCATAGCTTAGCTTCTGTGAATTGAATTGCTATGAACATTGCTGTGGCTATGTCACTAAAGCAAGCTGATTTTAAGTCCTTAGGTATATACTGAGTAGTGGAATAATTGGGTCAAATGGTGGTTCTATTCCAAGTTTTCTGAGGAATCACCATACTGCTTTCCAGAGTGGTTGCACCAATTTGCAGTCCTACCAGCAATGTATGAGTGTGCCTTTTTCCCCACATCCTTGCCAACTGTTACTTGTATTCTTGATAATTGCCATTCTGACTGGAGTGAGATGAAATCTTGGTGTAGTTTTACATTTCTCTAATTGCTAGTGATGTTGCATTTCTCTAATTGCTAAGTGATGTTGAACATTTTTTTTATTTGTTGACCATTTGTATTTCTTCTTTTGTGAAGTGTCTGTTCAGTTCCTTTGCCCATTTATTGATTGGGCTATTTGTTTTGTTGGTGTTCAGTTTTTTGAGTTCTCTGTATATTCTGGAGATTAATGCTCTATCAGAGGTGCAGGTGGCAAAGATTTTCTCCCATTTGGTGGGCTCTCTGTTCATGTTCTTGATCGCATCCTTTGCTGTGAAGAAGCTTTTTAGTTTGATACAATCTCATTATTGATTCTTGATTTTATTTCTTGCACTTTAGGAGTCTTGTTGAGGAATTCAGTTCCTAGCTGACGTGATAGAGATATGGGCCTACTTTTATTCTAGTAGGCACAGGATCTCTGGTCTAACGCCTAGGTCCTAGATCCACTTTGAGTTGAGTTTTGTACAGGGTGAGAGATAGGGGTCTAATTTCATTTTATTACATATGATTTCCAGTTTTCCCAGCACCATTTGTTGAAGAGGCTATCTTTTCTCCAATGTATATTTATGGTGCCTTTGTCTAGTATGAGATACCTGTATTTATGTGGTTTTGTCTCCGTGTCTTCTATTCTGTTCCACTGGTCTTCCTGTCTGTTTTGGTGCCAATACCATGCCATTTTTGTTATTATCACTTTGTGGTTTTATTTAAGGTCTGGTTTTGTGATATCTCCTGCTTTACTTTTCTTGCTGAGGATTGCTTTGGCTATTCTGGGCCTCTAATTTTTCCAAATGAATTTCATGACTGCATTTTCTATTTCTATGAAGAAGGTCATCAAAACCTTAATAGGAACTGAATTAAATCTGTATAGTGCTTTTGGTAGAATGGCCATTTTAACAATAACTAAGTCTGCCTATCCAAGAACATGGGAGACCTTTCCATCTTCTAAGGTCTTCTTCAATTTATTTCTTTAGTGTTCTGTAATCTTTCACCTATTTTGTTAGATTGATTCCCAAATATTTTATTTTCTTTGAGGCTACTTCAAATGGGATAGTTTTTCTAATTTCTCTTTCAGTTGATTCCTCACTGATGGATAGGAGCGCAATTGATTTATGGGTGTTAAATTTATATCCTGCTACTTTGCTGAATTCATTTATGAGTTCTAGAAATTTTCTGGTGGAGTTTTTTGGGTGTTCTAAATGTAGAATAATGTCATCAGCAAATAGGGATAATTTGAGTTCTTCTTTTTTCTATTTGTATCCTTTTAATTTCTTTCTTCTAATTGCTCTGGCTAGAGTTGCCAGGACTATGGTGAATAGAAGTGTGAAACAGGGCATCCTTGACTTGTTCCAGTTCTCAGAAGAAATGCTTTCAATTTTTCTCCATTTAGAATGATGTTGGCCTTGGGTTTAGCACAGATAGCTTTTACAATGTTGAGGTATGTTCCTACTATCCCTAGTTTAGTGTTTTAAACATGAATGGACACTGTATTTTGCCAAATCAGCAGCTAGTTTGGGGATCCTAGAGTAGAAAAGGATAGGAAAAAAAGTAGTTGAAACCCCTCCTTCTATATTACTGACCTTTGATATTTGTCAAGTCTTGTCAAGGGAAGTAGCTCAGGAGGCCAGGCTGGGGCACAGGGTGACCTCGAGCGGCTTAATCTCACCTCAGGACGCTCTTGCTTTCCCTCTCAGTTCTAGCCTCAGTCCTCCTTCCCCTCAAAGGCAGTTTCAAAATTTACACCAACTTCACAGCAGCATTATTCATAAAAGCCAAGAGATGGAAACAGCCCAAATGCTCATGGATGAATGAATGGATAAAGAACATGTGGTAAACACACAATGGAATTTTTCAGACTTAAAAAGGGAGGTCATTTTGCACATGCTACAACATGGATGAGCCCTGAGGAAATCTTGCTATGTGCAATGAACCAGCCACAAAGGGACAGATGTGAGTCCACTCACATGAGGAACCTAGAATGGGCAGAGTCACAGAGACAGAAAGGAGAACAGTCTAAGGACCTGGAGGAAATGAGGTGGATGAGGAGTTAGTATTTTAATTTTAATGGGTACAGTTTCTATTTGAGAAGAAGGACAAGTTCTGAAATAGTGATAATGGTTGCATAATAATGTGAATATAACTGTACACTTAACAGTGGTAAAATTCTATTTTTTTTTTTTTTTGGTACTGGCGATTGAACTCAGGGGCACTCCACCACTGAGCCACATCCCCAGCCCTATTTTGTAGTTTCTTTAGAGACAGGGTCTCACTGAGTTGCTTAGTGCCTCACTTTTGCTGAGGCTGGCTCTGAACTCTTGATCCTCCTGCCTCAGCCTCCCGAGCTGCTAGGATTACAAACATGTGCCACTACACTCAGCTAAAAGTGGTAAATTTTTTTTGTCAAGTATACTTTGCCACAATCAAACAAAAAAGAACTGGGGAGGCTCTAGGTAAGGATGAAAGATGAGTGAAAAGCAACAGGGGTAGAAAAGAAAGACTGCATAAAATGATGTAAGACAAGCATATATTCTCTACATTATAGTGAACACATATCCAAGCAAAACAGAATTGCTGGCCTGCCTAAGTAGCAGCCAACGTATCTGTCCCAGAGGCCTCAGCCCTGTGAGAGGCTAGCTTCTACCTGGCGTTCTGCTCAACCAGCTTGCAGCAAGCATCCTTCAGGAGCTCTGCTCTGGTGCAAAGGACTCATTTACTCTTCCGAGACCAGTCAGCAGGTCGAAATTCATGATTGCTACTGACACTCTGATTAACGTGCATTCCTCATGTGCAATTCATGGGCTTCCCTAGTTTCCTGCTGGAGGTAAAAGATGGATACTTTCTCCCCCTCCAAAAAAGTGTCAATGAGGAAAATCTGTATTTTTTTTGGATTTCTTTTAAACTGGGCTTTGTTTCCCCAATTCAGGATCTCTTGTAATTAGGTAAAAGTGGCATTCATCCAATCTTGGTCACAGTGCTCAAAGCTCCTAAGGCTAATTTATGTTCTTTTCCCAGCAGTGCAAGGCTCTCGCGTCAGAGGCTCCACTTCACAGCATGGGGGTGCGACAGCTCCACGAAAGCACGCATGAGACTCACCACCAAGTGCAAGTTACTCCAGAAAAGGCAAAAATTCAAAAGGGCATTGCCCTCAACATACAAGTTCTTCTGCGGTACTGTTTATGAAAGTATTCGTTTGCCAGAAAACAAATAATAAAAGACAGGATGCAAATTTATCCTTAAGAATGTAGACAAAGGAAAAGAAAGTCCTTGGTGGCCACATTTAGAAACTGTTCAACAGGGTCACACAAGTATTTCAGAGCTCCAAAGCCCAACCTCAGCATGAATGGTGAATTTACTGGTTTTGGGGCATTTTTAAGTTCGCTGTAACAACATCAAGGTGTTATCAATTGCATATAGTAGTGTGTGTGTGTGTGTGTGTGTGTGTGTATATGTGTGTGTGAGAGTGTGAACAAAAAGGAAAGAGAAAAACTGAGGGATGTTTTGGTACATTTGGACCTGAGCCTTGCCTTGACAGGAGTCACTGGTGGGTCTCTTAGTTAAGAAATTATTGCTTGGCAGTTCAGAATAGCTAAGCTATAGTACCATCTTAGGTGCCCTACCACAGATGAATGGATAAAGAAAATGTGGTACATATACATAATGGAATATTACTCAGCCATAATGAAGAATGAATTTATGACATTTTCTAGTAAATGGATGGAACTGGAGACTATTATGCTAAGGGAAATAAGCCAATCCCAAAAAACCAAAGGCCAAATGTTCTCTCTGATATGCAGATGCAACCTCACAATAGGCTAGAGAGGAGAGGGGGGAGTGGAGATTCACCAGATTGGACAGGAGGGAATGGGGGTGTGGAGAAAAGGGGATGGGAATGGGAAAGACAGTAGAATGAACTGCATATAACTTTCCTATGTTTATACATGAATACACGCCAGTATAACTCCACATCAGGTACAACTGCAAGAATGCCATCCTAATTAGAATAAGTTATACTCCACATATGTATAAAATGTCAAAATACACTCTATTGTCATGTATATCTAAAAAGAACAAATAAAAAAATTTAAAGAAAAGAAATAATTGTGTGGATACCTCTACTCTTAATTAATAACAAATTAACTTCTGTGAATGAAACCATTGCTTTCACTCTTCGGTAAGTAACAGCACTAGACAACCAAATGTATAAATAATATTTTCTATTCTTCTGAATATCATATTGAGGTTAGTAAAGAAAGTTAGCCTAGGAAGCTACCTATTCAGATACTCAGCCTTGTAAAGTTTTTTTTTTTTTTTTTTTTTTTAGGATACAAGAAATCCTAAGAATGTTATTATACGATATCAAAGAGAAATTTAGAATTCAGAGAGAAAACCATCATGGAGGTCAATGAAGCCTTTATAGCAATAATATACATTACGGCAACAGGAAGAGCTGAAAGCCTTTTTTCATGAAATATCAGAAGTGGGCAAATAGATATATGCACTGAGAGGTGCACCATAATATCCCGTACAATTGCCATATCATTGGGCATAATCCGTAGGTCAGAGACTAGGAGATCTTCCACATTAAAAAAAACCCATCAGATGGCCACAAAAACTACATTTAAAAAAATATGTACTGACATGATAAAATGTTAATAACTATTGTTTAAAAGTGCTTTATAAAGAGCCATTATGACATGATTTTATTTACAACAGCTTTATTGAGATATAACCCATATGCCATATCATTTACCCATTTAAATTATACAATTCAATGATCTTTAGCATTCTCAGAATTGTACATTACCTCAAACAATTTTGGAATATTTTCATCAACTCAAAAGAAGCTTCATATAAATTTGTAGTAAACCAGTATGATGTAATTTTTATTAAAAGCACATAGGAGTGGTATATCTGTGCAAAATATTATTTGGCAATAAAATGGAATTAAGTACTGACATATGCTATAACATGAAGTATGATATATGATAAACATTACGCTAAGTGAAAGCTAGTTATAAAACACTACAGATTGTATAATTCATTTCTATGAAATGGCAAGAATAGGCAAATCTATAGAGCCATAAAGGAGATTAGTGGTTGCCTAGGGCTCGGGGTGGTGTAGTTATAGGTAAATGGAAAGTGACTGCTAATGTTTAATAATTGGGGTTTCTTTTGGAATAATGAAAATGTCCTAAAATTGATTATGGTAATGGTTGTTGCATAATTCTGTGAATAGAAGAAAACCTTTGAATTGTATTCTTTTTTTTTTTTTCCAAACACAGGGGCACTTAGCCACTGAGCCACATCCCCAGTCCTTTTTTAATTTGAGACACTGTTTAATTAAGTTGCCAAGGCTGGCTTTGAACTTATGAGTCTCATGTTTCAGCCTCCTGAGTCACTGGGATTACAGGCATGTGCCACCAGGCCAGGTTAAATTGTACACTTTAATGGATGAATTGTATGAAAATTATATCTCAATAATGCTGCTTTTAAAGGTACATGTGCATGTATAAATAAACTCCAGAGAATGGTCTGGGATGTAGCACAATAGTAGAGAGCTTGCCTAGTGTGCGTGTGTGCAAGGCCCTGTGTTTGAACCCCAGCACTACAAAGAAAAGAAAAAAAATCTTCTGGAAAGAAACTAAAAAAGTTAAATTATCTCCATGCAGAGGAATTATAATTTTTCTACAATGATCACATACCAATTACATAATAATTGTTTAAAAAAAAGTCCTGACTGCCTATTTGATGATTTAAAGGAATCATTAATTTTTTAGGGTATAATAATAGTATTGTGGTTATGTTGTATAATAAGATACAATATAATATTATTGTTTATTATACACAAAATGTATCACACCATTGTTTTTCCTTGGATGTACACTTTAATGGATGAGAACTGTATCGTCATAAGGCATCATGAAGTACAGTATTTTGCATTTATGTGCATTGTATATTTTTCAATTATTCTATAACGATGGCAGTGACAGAAGAGAAATGAAACCGTCAGTTTCCAGCGATATGTACACACAGATGAATGATGTGATGTCAGAAGGGGTACAGGTGACTAAGAAATGAAAACTGTTAAAGATGGGTGATTAATTATGTGGGAGTTCATTATATTGTTCTGTCTTCTCCTGTAGATGTCTGAAATTTTCTATAATATACTAGTTAAAAAGAAGGTGGGTTACAAAGAGTATGGACAGTACAGTTCTACTTTGGCCTCAAAAGATGTGGTGTGCACATGAATATAAAACAAACCTGGGGGATATAGCTCAGTGGGTAGAGTGCCTGCCTCGCAAACACAAGGCCCTGGGTTCAATCCCCAGCACAGCAAAAACAAAAAAACCCCCCCAAAACGAAAAAACAAACCTAGAAGGAAACGCAATGCCATGGGTTCTCCATGGGTAGTGGCTTTATGGGGGATGGAACTTTGCCCTGTGAGCTTCTGTGTATATTTCAAGTACTCTACAATGACTAAATGTTGGTTCTATGAGAGGAAAAAAGAATCTTCCTCTATAAAAAGGTTTCCTCATGTCCAAGTAGTCACTGAAATAATAACACAGTATGCAAAATGAAGTGCAAATGTATCATTTGGGCTCACAGCTCTAAGGAAGCCAGGAAAAACCATGACTTACTTGAGTAATTACTTGGACTTATGCCCTACAGCGTCTCAGAGCCATGATACATGGACTTGCTGGAAGCTGCCCAGACTCTGTGGGTATGACCTGGAGCAATCTCAAAACTATTCATAAAGTGGATGGTTTTAAAAAGGCCCCCAAACAAAACAAAACAACCCTTGGGTAAGAAACAGGGAAACTATCAAGTTTGTCATTTCCAACTTACAATTGCATTTGATTCTACCATGTCTTTATCCAGACAAGTAATTCTTAAAAGAAGCATCTTTTAGCATCTTTTGGGAAATGAATAGTGTACATGTAAGAGAGAGAGAGAGAGAGAGAGAGAGAGAGAGAGAGAGAGAGAGAGAGAGAATGTTAAGATAAATTCCCTTTTGCTACAAATATTTGTACAAATGTACTCCAAAGAATGGGGTCATTTAGGGGCACGAATATGGCAGAATAATAACTCAGCCCCTCCACAATTCTTTCCCCAAATAATCCAAAAATAGGTAAGCCAAAAGTAGTGGGTATTCCAAGGACTTATGTAACCTCTTAGAAAAGATGAAAAGGGAAGATTTTTCTATATAAAATAACTGTCACATGAAATTACCTTAATAGGGAAAATCAAAAGCAATTATGGCAGTGCTACAAGATGAC
Source organism: Glaucomys volans (assembly GCA_020662805.1). Taxonomy (NCBI): domain Eukaryota; kingdom Metazoa; phylum Chordata; class Mammalia; order Rodentia; family Sciuridae; genus Glaucomys; species Glaucomys volans. The sequence continues at coordinate 698,180 of JAJEJO010049607.1, forward strand.
ATGGATAAAAACAATCTGTTACTCTGAGATCTCCTCCCTTCAAATTTCTAAATCTGATGTTAGAATGTGATGTGTTTCTATCACATTCTAACCTAGACTGTTTTTATTCATAAATTTCTTTCCTGCTAGATTTTAAACCTCCTATAAGCAAGAATCAAGTCTGAATCTCCAGAAAGTTTTGGCCCACTGTAGGAAATTAGCCAACTCTGTTCAAATGATCAAAAGTTTATAATATTATTGATATTGATGAGTGATATGTTAGTCTCAAATAACTTATTGGAAACTATGTGGATACATCGTCATCATCGTAAGATACATTGTCACACTGGTAAGAACAAATGCTTGCATGGAGATAAATCAATAACATCAGGAATACCCTCTTTTTAAACAGGTAAGATGTTGGAGGAAAAGCAGCTTATATAAAGGGGAAGTTAGATAAAGAGACTGCTAATAAATATTTTGAAAAACCTATTATGGAAAATTGCGCACTAAAAACAACATGACTAATGGGGAGTAACAGGGTTGGGGTAGACTGCTTGACACCTATCAAACCTTGTGCTAGAGCACTAAAATGTTAGCAATATGATTAAAAATTCTAGCACAGTTAAATGTCAACTGAAGCATGCACCTAGCACCCTTTGCAATCCTTGGGCCTCCTGCTTCTTCCTTCAAGATGCAGGTCCTGGAGGTTACTCATTTCATCGAAATTAACCAAATATTGTGAATTAACTGATTTCCAGTAATCTACTGTTTTACTACAAGAGGAAATGAATTTGCAGCCTCTTCATTTGCACTTGCAGCATACTGGGCACTGCTGGCATGAAAGAATGATGCCACATGAATGGTGCGACTCTACATCGTGTACAACCAGAGACATGAAAAGTTGTACCCCATTTGTGTACAATGAATCAAAATGCAGTCTGCCATTCTGCTGTCACTAAATAGAACAAATAATTAAAAAAAAGAAAAAAGAAGGAACAATGCCTCTGTGAGTCTTCTGTCTTCTCCTAACGGTCTACACACTTTGCTGAGCCAATTTTAATTGTGAGGAAGTTTGACTTTGTTAGAAAACATTTGATGTGCTGGGAAAAATCATACTGGAACCAATACAACTTCTGAGTTACACCAACATCATCTTCTAAATGCATCCGAGGTAATTATGTCAAAAAAACACATGTATAGCAGAACAGATAGAGTGGGAAATGCTAACCCAGGTACTGGCATATGTGAACTGATTTACACAAAGCAGCTGTAAAAGTTGTAATGATGATAATAGCTAGCAATATTTATTGAAGGCTTACTGCATGGACAGGCATATGATGTCAAACACTTTATGTGGATTATTTCATTTATTCTTCACACAGATTCTATGTAGTAGATGAAGCAATAGCTAATTAATAAGATTAAATATCCATCTTTGCCCAAGTTTACAAAGCTGGTAAAGCTAGGTTTGGAACCCAGACCTCTCTGACCCTATGGCCTCAGTTATCAATAACCACGATGAAATAATATTTCTCATCCATGAAGTGTGAAATGATTCTGTAGTGGTAACTGATAATGTTCTTTATCCAACTGATAGATGTTAATGTTAAAGTTGACATAGACCTAGAAAACCACTAAGCATTGTAGAGTACTTATTATTTTTCCAGACTTAACTTTTCTGGCTAGAGTGTGAGGGAAATCTTTGGACATGGCCAAAGGAGAATTCCAGAAGGAAGACACCTCCTTTTCGGTTCTTTCCAGCTGGGTCAGAGGTCTATTGTGATGACTCAGGCTATGTAAGAACTTGGAATGGATACACAGAATACTTCTACATTTCAGACAGATCTGTCTGTGGGGAGAGAACTATGACTGGGGAATTTATACCCAGCTTGAGCCAGGACTGTAGGCATAGATACCAGTAAAAGGACTTTTGGTAGAATCTTAACTCTTCATTTCATTTAAAGTCTATTCAACAAATATGTATTAAATTACCATGCACCAGAAATTATGCCAAGTTTTAAGCTATGAAACTGAATAACCCATCAAGACTTCCAAGGCCTGTGGAGCCAAGTGCAGGCATGTCATTGAGCATGCTCTGTGCCAGGGACTCTTCTTGGCACTTCACATATATTAACTCATTCAGTTCTCACAACCCTGTGATGTACAGACTAATGTTCTGCCTGATTTGTAGATGAGAAATCTGGGATGTTAGGTGCTTAAGAAACTTGCTTAACTGTCACATAGTTGGTGAGCAAGTGTCAGAACTACAATTTGAATCTAGGTTGAGTTCAGAGCGTGCATTCTTAACCTCTTCTCTAAACTCCCTATGTTGTAGAAGGAGACAGAAGGATTAAAACAATTATAATGGGTGGCAATAAGCAAAATACAGACATATGTACACAACAGAATATTAATAGAGGAGAAAGTGATGAATTCCACTTGGTGGGGGTGGGGGATAGCATTCTGGGAGGAGTGCCAATTCAGCAAAGCCTTCGTAGCAGATGTCCACAGCCACTGGGGACAGCACTCGAATTAACCTGGGCAAAGGCATGGTGGTGGGGATGGGCATGTGTGCGGTTTGCTATGTTCCCTGCATATTTCAATTATAGCAAAATATAGGGTAGAAGAGGCAGGAGATGAGTGCATAGCAGTAGGACAAGCTCAGATAGAGGGAAAGGTCAGAAAGACAAAGAATTCATTTCTATGAACTGGATACACCAAGGTGTGTTTTTATATGGGAAATAATGAAACAGGTTTTGAAACAGGGACAGAGCAAATAGCCTGATTTTATCTTTTGAATCTACTGGCAGTGGGGGTGGGGGTGGGGGGGTTGGAGGGAAAAATCTAGAAGTAGGGAGTCCATTCAAGAGACTGTAACAGTGCCAATGAGAAACCAAGGTGATAGAGGTGGGTGGGGAAGGAGGGATGAGAAGAAACAGTTTTACTTTTTTGAGATCAAGTCAATGGGACTGGTTAATTCCCAAGGTGGGGGTGGGGTGGGGTTAGGGGAGGTTTCTTCATCAAGGGTAAAGTTTGCTTCTTAAGAAAGTCTAAGTGGTTGAAGTCAGCTCTAGACTCTTGCTTGGCAACATGGACTTACAGAGGTGCTACATTTTTAGATGCACAGAACCCGACTGTGGTTAATAACTATTCTCGATACCATCATTTTCACCTTCCTTTGTGTAGTGTCGAAAGCCTCTACTGAAGAAAACAGCGATGCTTTACTTTTTTGATGAGTATTGGTTTTGTAATACATTATACAGAGCCCTAGAACACTCTGCCCATGACTTGAGATGGCCAATGACAGATGATTACTATTATTAGTAGTATTATTAATTTGTTTTTATTTTTGTTTTTGCTGTCTGGGGATTGAGCTCGGAGCCTCATGCATGTTAGGCAGGTATTCCATCACTAAGCCACACCCACACCCCTCCACTGACAGATTATTACCACCTGGTGTTCCTGTACCATAATAATTATCTTCTATTTCATTTAACTTATTTTTTTGTTTTAAATATTTTTTAGGTGTTGAGAGACCTTTATTTTATTCATTTATTTATATGTGGTGCTGAGAATCAAACCCAGTGCCTCATACATACTAGGCAAGTGCTCTACTACTGAGCCACAACCCCAGCCCATTTAACTTATTTCTTAAAGTAACACTCAGAGATAAATGGGGTAAATTACCCTGTTTTTAAAATTGGTTGAGAAAATCAAGAACCAAAAGGCAAAAAAAAAGGTGAAAGCCTATACCTTTCTCATCTCCCTTAGGCAGCTGGCACCTGCTTTTCTGCTTTATTGCTATGACTAAGGGGTCAGCTCCTGATCCTATGCAGCCTGAGATGTTGGAAGCAAAGCCTGCTCAGCCAAGGGAGAGGCCACAGCTGGGAGGATGACTCACACTGGACCCAGAAAGAAAACAAATGGCCTCTGAAGTGTGGTGGTCATGGGGTGGTGGAGGAGTACTTGGAGGAGGTCCACTGCCTTTTCCAGGAAGTTGGTTAGTGTAATAATTCTGGTAGTAAAAGACAAAGGGAAAAAAAAAGTCCACTTACTGATACAAGAAATCAGATCATTAAATCTTTCCTTAGGAAAGAGGGGGTTTTCCAGCCCACGGAAATAGAGCTTCAGAACACCAGCCACTGAATTAATATCATGGTTACTCTGGTCATCTGCCAGAGGATTTTCACCTAAAAAACAACAACAACAAAGAGAATGTTTCTATGCACACACACTGCCATATATATATATATATATATATATATATATGTGTATATATATATGGACACATACATACATATATATGTATGTATATATATATGGAACTTTTAATTACACTTTATGAAAGATTATATGGTACTAAAATTAAAATAATTGGTTTAGATATCCCACCCCATGATTAACCTAAAAATAGTTGACTAAAATAAAACTTTAAAAAAAAAGTCTTAAGCCACCAAATATTCCCTTACGAGCTACCCAAATCTTAAAATAAAATACTGTGGGATTTATAATTTTACCCAATATTTTTTAAAGCAAAAATCAGTAATCTTAGTTTGAAATGAATTAAAAAACTACATTCTGTGTTTCTTATCCTACTAGGAAAAAGACTAGAGTTTTGTCTGGTTAATATATAGGTCAGCAAATATAGCATAAATATCAAATATAAATTGTGAACACCTACAAGTAAAAAAAACTGCCTCCCAAAATGGAATGGTGATGTTCATAGTACATTTGAAAGCCACCATGAACACTGGAAGATTCTGAAGCCAGGAGAAGGAATTTGAAACTATCCCCTTAATGATACGTACCAAAGAGCTTTATGAAAAGTCAATATTTGAAAAACATATAGCAAATATAAAATTTTATTTTTCATTATGGTAAAAAGTTTTAAAATATTAGGAAATTGGGCTGGCTAGCCCATCTCCCTGAGAATTAAACAGATAAAATCTTTAATAAGCTCAACATAATAACATGCAGCCTTAAATCACAGCTCTACTTATTTCACAAGTCTACTTTTTCTAAAGTTCATGAAAAGTGGGTTTTAGATTTTAACATACTGTTTGCCTTTTGAGGCAGTTTATTTTCAGGAGCCTGTTGTTCCTTTTTTCCTCTGCTTCTAGGGCAGAAAATCGTTGAACAAAAATTCACCAGAATTTTACTACTATTGTTTTTACCCACCGTGAGAAAACTTCAACCCTACAGATTACAAACAAATAATTAATACCAGGGGAATTTCAAGGAAAAATAATAGATCATTTGCCTGTTGTGGCTGCTCAGGAACATGATGCTTCACTACGTTTCAACCTGCCATTCTGAATATGGTCAATGTCAAGGATGTGGCACACACAGCTGCGGACAGGGGAGGCTGCTCTGCTCCTATACATCATATTGGCCAGAGAATTTGGAACTGGAAAAAACAGTGTGGCTCCAAGTCTACTCTTTAACAAGACTTCAAATTTTAAATGGCTCTTCATCAGGTCTAGGCCAGAGGAAATGAGACATGAAGGAGGGAAGGTGGGAACTGCAATAACTGCTCTGCATTTTCACCTTGGCCTCTAAGCAGGTGAAGGAAAGCAGAGATGTACCCAGAAGTAAATGCATTGTAATTGGGGGGAATTAATGAATAATGCTACCTTGAAAGAGTTGGGCATTCTCACAGATCATATCTAATCCTCACAACAACTCTACAGTTTTGCAGATGAAGAAACTGGGGCCAAAGAAAGAACTGAGTCACTTGACCCAAATCCCATGAGACTCTGATTTGATACTAGGTCTTCTTGATATTGAAATGTAGGATTTTGCTAATCATAATGCTCTCACTAATAGTTTAGTAGAATTGATGTGACAGCCAATTGTGAATACAAGTACAGAAACAAGTAGGGTCACAGGGAGGAGTCTGGGGATGGTAATGAGAGGTGGGGCAGTGAGGAGGAGCCATCTCACACACCTTCTGTGTAACCCAGGTCACCCTGCTTTTTCTGGAATCCCTTTAGGTGCCACCTTTGACATAAGTCACGGGGATCAATGTTAGTCCTCAACCAGGATGCAAAGCTCACATGCTTTTTGACATTTAATCACATGATTTGGGCCTGTTCCTCAGCTATTCTGGATAGATTCTGACCCCAGCATCCACAGTGAAGTAAAGGTTTTGAGGATATACAGAGAGAGTACACCACTGCAGGACAGAAAATGATGACTTTTTAACATGTTTTGCTTATAGATATAGACAAACAATTACCTCTCTCGAATGAATTTTTAATATCATTGACTTCCACCTGGGAGCCAGACACTCTGAAAATCCCCTGATGCTGAAGACCTAAAGGCAATAGAAGGGAAGAGAATGAGACACCCCATCACATCCTGAAGGTCTCCTTTTCCCAAGAATTCAACAGTAAGCTCAACGAAATGTTCACTGAAACACTCCCAGTGATAACTTTTTGTAAGAATTCTGTAGTTTATGGCTTACCATAGAGATTGATGAACCGAATACAGCTTTCCACAATGAGGGGGATGACCTGTCCTGAGTCCTGGTAAAGAGATGGAAATTAGTGAACTTCAAAGGCAAGGTCTAAATCACACATAGAAATAAAGCTCATGGTTCAACAGTAATTAGAGTGTTTCTCTCCTTTTAGATGATCACTTCCAAATCCACCCCTTCTAAAATCGACAACACCAAAACAAATACATAAATAAAAAGTGAAAGGATATATATTTAAGCAAAGGTATATTTCAGTTCTGAAGCAAACTAAATTAATACATTTAACACAAGAAAGCAACACTGGCTTCAATTTATCCTGCTATGCCTAGAGACATCAAAAGCTAACTCATCTCTTTTACTTAGGCTTACATACCAGAATGAATAACTCACTTTTTGAAAAGTTCCTGATACAAGGGGTCAATCTTTGATGGACTTTAAAGGAACAATATTCAGTATAATCATAGCACCTTAGAACTGACTGATTGTACTAGTCACCAAAGTCATCTTCTAGCCATCTTTCTGCTACACCCTGGAGAGTTTGCCACCTAGATGATGAATTACAAAAAGGGCTTCCAGGGTTACAGATACCTGCTATGGGAACAGGTAATAAAAACGTGTCATGTATTTACTTAGTTTGCATCAGAACTTACTCATCCTTTCAGACCCTTCCTATTTTTCATGTTTTAAGGATTAAGGAAAAAGATCATACAAACGTCCATCCCATTAGATGTTGTTTTGTTAGGAAGGAAGGTTTTTTTTCATCCTTTTTTCTCTAAGTGTTGTAAAATAGTCACTGCCCTTAACTGAACATGTGTGAATTCTGAATATGCTTTAAAACACACAGAGGGTGACAAATGAGATGAAGGAGCTGTCGCGGCCACAGTTAAAAATGTATCAATGCCATGCACTCCGCAGAGTTAAATCAAGTTATTGAGTATGGAATTATTCTTCATGTACTTTTAAGACTCTGATCTTTCAGGAATTAGAACTTTAAAGGAAACATGGGATTTAAAAATGATTAGCTGACTTCAGGCCTACATTCATGAGAAATTTTACTCTAAAACACAAGAAGAACTTGTTCTTGATATATTTGAACAATTCAGAATCCACTAACCTTTCCAATTAAGCAGTGGGTGGAAAGATTGGGAATAATGCAGATCAGCAATTTAAGCTCTTTACTATTTCTGGAATGGGTAATGTACTTCTTAAGGAATAGTTTTATTTTAAGTTTTAAGACAATCTAATCAGTGTATAAACCTGTTAATTGTTCAATTACTTCTGGAGTCTGCATTAAGTTTGTCTGATTAGTTAATTTGTTTTAGGAGCATATATTTCATTAATTCCTCAAAGAAGAGCCTTAAGAATAAAAGCACATCATCATGTGGACTAGTTGGCTCAAAAACAGCAATGTAATTACATCAAACTTTACTCAATACCCAAAGGGACTTTTCTTTAAAACACAAGCATGTTTTTTAGTGGGAATAACTGTTATATGAACATTTCATGTAACTATGTAATATAAAAGAGCAACAAATATTTAAAAATAAGTGATGGAAGGAGAATATTAGTTTACATCTCTGCAGAACTTAGTATCAAAACAAAAAGAAAAACAAAGAATAAAGGATTATTGAAAGAAAAATGTTTGCACTAAGAAATTTCTAAATAAAAAATTCAAGTTTATATTTTATCTAAAATATTTTTATCTTTACATTCACTCAGGTGATTGCTAGTCTATGATTGGTATTTCATTCAGATAAAATGAATTTTGTAGTCAAAAAGTAATGAGTGTGTTTGACTTTAATTTCATGGGTGACATGAAATATTTTCTAAGGAGTGGAACGGTCGATGGGTTGCACTCCAGCTTGCCATTCAAACAAATCTCTTTGTGTCTCAGTTTCCCTACAGGAAAAATGGCTTTGCTCTTGCAGCCTCACAGTGGTACTGCGGAGATCTCAACTGGGCCAACACTTTTCAGATGTGCAGAGAGAGACCTCTGCACCCTCTCCTTGTTAGAGCCACTGCTAAAGAGTCCTCAACCCATCATCTGAGATGGTGGAGGGCTCACAGAAGTGAATTCCCACAACTTCTTTGCTCCTTCTTTAGTTTTTCAGTTTGGTTTCTTTTAACTATTCGTAATAGAATATCTTTTAAAATATAATATGTGCTTTCCTATCATCTTAAGTACCCATTCTCATAACACATCAGCAAATAGGACAGAATCCTATAGCTGCTTCCTGGAGCTTTCCCGTATTCTCTTTCCCTGCCAGGCCATCAGCTGCACATCTCGTTGCTTTCATTTTATTGTTTCCCTCTCTCCATCTAATTTGCCCCTGCTTATTTGCCGTGGCCTGGGAAACTACATAATCAAATTTGACAATAATTTTACATTAAATTAGAGCCAATAAGGCTCTTCTGGGTTTAAAGCTCAAGGCAATGGATTTGTGATTGCTATTTAGGTTGCTCAGTGGCTTTTCACTTAATTTCAGGGTTAGGGCTCAGTTTTAAAGCTGCTAGAGGTTTCCAATCCCTCTCCCTTTCCATGTATATACATGATGCTTTCCATGTATATAGCTGCAGATATCTGTCCATAGACATAGTGCATGCACACACTTGTCTTTTATTCATTAGTGCATACATTCAGTAGACAGATCTATCTTTAAAGAAAGTAAAATGTCTATAACATACCAATTAAGGGTTTTTAAAGATATAGTTCCCCACATAGATTTAGTTTTCAAAAATACTGCATAAAATGTGAGTTCTGCAGGAAAAAGCTCCTTTTTTGTATGTATAATTTGCACTATGATTCACAACCTATATGAAATGTATTTTGGTATTTAACATTCACTTTCCTTAATAAAAGTCCTTGACTCAAATTTGATACATCTTCCAAACACATAATATAAAAATCAAGAGTTTATCAACTTTTACCGGAGCAGACTATTCCTCTTACATTAGTGTTCCTTCTTAAGTAAAGCCTATTTATAAAATCTGTCTAATTTCCTACTGCAAACATTTTTCTTTGAAAGCCCTTAAAAACTCTAATTAAAGCCAAGCAGGAGTAGGACTTGGAAATGAGACCAGCAGTGGGAGAGGCCAAGTCCTCACTTCCATCTAGCACTATACCTGGTGCCTCGCGTGCGAGTTCCTTCGTCCTCGGCTAGAAGCATTATCAGAAACACAGATGAAAAAGAAGACAGAGAGTAAACGCAGCAGAGATACAAGACACAGACCACAGGGTCTTACAATTGATCCAATATAATTTATTCCTCAAGTCATTAGAAGTCAAAATTCTTGCTGTGCTTCAGCGTGAGCCTACCAAATGGATTTTAAAAAATATATTTTGTGCCATCTCATTTGCATGAGGAAAAGCAAAACATTTTATCAGATTTCTCATTTCATTTTTGTACAAATCATGACTTTTTTTTTTTTAAATAAAGAAGAGAGCTCTCTTTTTTGCTCACATGATAACACCCACATTTATTTCCTCTTTTGAAGGTATCCAACCCAAATATTCTTTCCTCTCTGACTTCAGGAAATATTATATTGATTTTCTGGGAAAGCAAAGAGCCCCAGGATAGACTTGGACATAATGACCTGCCCCCTTTTATGAGAGGCTGAGACCATTATAGTGAGAAGCGTGGAGATCAGCCACCCAGATGGCTGGTGCGGTACCTTGACGAATGTTTCCAAATCCCCATTAAACAACTTAGCATTATACTGTGAGCGGGGTCTGGACTTCCTGTGTTTCTGGGGCTTAGGGGGAACATTTGGAGGCCTAAGGGAAGGGAATATAATTACTGAGCATGGCAGAAATCAAACAATAAATGAAACACCCGAAGGTCACATTAGAATTACAAAACATGGGATCTTGGGTTCCTTCCCCACCCCCACCCACAGGGAAAACAGTTCCACCCCTTCACATTCATTTATTTTACTTATGTATCAAAAAACATACAAGCTATTCCTTTAGATTATGTTTTCTCATATGTCAAAGCTGGCATTTATTTGCCAGTTTGTTTAAAGATGATAAGCATTACCAAATGGAATTGTGAACTATTTGGGCAAATGTTATAAAGTTCTTATTATTTGGTGTACAAGTCACATAGTAACCCATAATTGGCCATAAAATTTAGGGCTCTCATACATCCCAAAATGAGAAATTATATGTAAAATTTTCAGCTACAACATAGTTTTTCAATGTAAGTAATATCACATCTGTTCAATACCCTTCAAGTATTAATGCGATGTTAACTATTAATGGGTCACAGATGAGAAAAAAAAATAGTTGGGCATCAGCGCTGATTCCGACTGGGGACACAGGCTCACATGAATAATTATTCCTGTAGAACAAATTGTCTTATCACCTAAATTTCTGCAAGTCATTAGGATACACTCATTTACACTGTTCCGTACTCTTTCCATCTGTCTGTCTGCCAGCTTTGCAGATGCATATGCAGGGCACAGGTACTGTATTTAGAAACCCTGCTCTGTAATTGGAGGGAGGGACTCTTTTCTGCCCTCTTCCTTTAGAGCAAAGAGGGACAGTATTATCTGACCCAGCTTCTACATCTGTATAGAAAGGAACATATGGAAGAAGAGTCCCATGACCTCTTTCCAGATATTCCAGTTTAAACTTACTCTTACATGTAAGTTTTCTAAGAGGATGCACACCACAGTGGGAAATAGTGTAAAACTCTTCATTAAATGTTTTGTTCAAATTCAGAAAGTCTGGTTTAGAAACAAAATCCCAAAAATTTATGTCAAAGCCCAAATAGCTTCAAAAAGAGCAATCAAGAGATGCAGAGGAATGAACCAGCTGAGAAAGTCTTTCGTAGCTAAATTCTAAGACTCTCCCAGCAGGTGGGCTCATATGACTAACGGGGTATACATGGTACAGCAGGGTCCCATGGTACCTCAGAGCTCAAGAGGAGCCTTTGCAAATACTTCAAAGTGAATATGGAAACTTCTACCAAGCAACAAGTCATGACCTACGCCAGCTGAAATTTTTGAAATCTTTTATACACTAAATTCAATACCATTCATGAGGTAAGAGATCTGGTAGGTGTGAAAACACAAAACAACTAACTATGAAGGAATTTAACCACATATGTTTGATATAAAATAACATTTCATTATTTTGTAAATGTTTTAAAATGTAGGTATGCTGAGGCCAACAGATCAAGAGGTAACTGCCATTGTAAACAAGGTTTGTCACTTCCAGCTGCCAGAAGAGGGCTCACAGTCTGCTGCTCTGTCTCATGAGGCACAAGTGGATGCAGCAGCCTTGGTTGAGAGGCAGAGGGAGCAAGGGGGAAATGTGGGCAAGAGCCATTGTTGTGGTTTGCATGGGAAGGAAGGGGAGAAACAGGATGAGCAGGTTTCAGACAGGTGGATTTGAATAATTTCCATGGCCTCTGTGGTACTGGAGCTGTCCCTAGTTGTCTATTCCTGGCTCTGAGACAAGGGGAAACAGTGGTCCTGGGTGGGAATATGATGAAGAAGGTGGACTCTGTCTGGGCTCTGGATTGGTTGGTTGCTTAGGAAAGGCTCACTTGCAAGCCAGTCTTTACTATCTCTGAGAGAGGCAGTCCCTCTAGGCTGAGCAAGGATCTAAGATATCAAAGCATGAAATATTGAAACTAGAAAACATAATTATTACAAGATCCAACAGAGCTGTAAGTTTGGTGATATCTAGAGTACCTGATGAAACTAAGGGGATCAGAATTTGGTCACTGATTCATGAGATGACCCAATTTTGCAGCTGGAGTCAAAGCCTCCAGTGGCATTGGATATTTGTTCCTGAATGACTGGAAGACACAAGGTAATCTTGGCTGTGGCTAACAGGGATGTCTTAATATTTCTACTAAAGACCTGCAAATTGTCTGTCCTAAAGGTTTTAATGAGGTAAATGTGAAGAAACTAAAGTTGTGAGAGGGACTTGGATTAAAATGAACTTCCTGAATGCCTATCAAAATCATTTTCTTGGCAGAGGTAGGTTATTCAGGAGACTAGGGTGCCCACAGTTCTGGCTGCACTATACCCACATCAGGTGAATAGAGTCAGGGCTATTCAGCTTCCAGCTGCATGACTCATTTTGGCTCTGGGTCTATCATGCAACTTCAACTTCCTGGCAATTTGATTTCCTGTATGGGATTTCCACATGACAGGAAGCATTGAAGTGAATATCTAGCTTATTTGGCAATTACAGTTCTTGTTGAAAATTAATATATTTGAAGCCTTTTTTAAAAAGATATTTTTAAATGTCTTACATTAATTATAACTTAGAAACAGCAGGGAAAAAATTGATGGTGTAAATAGATACTATAAAAGCACCATAAACTGCCCATTGCTAGCAGAAGCAATATTCTTCTTTGTCACTGACAAACCAAAGAAAAACCTCAGTAGTTTTTTCTTTTGGTAAGTTTAGAAAAGTCAGTAACTATTTCTTTTCAGTTAGTTCACCAGGAAGTAAGAGGAACTTCTTTATGAATCAATTATCTAACAGTATAGAACCTTGAAAACCAAATTGGAAGATACACCAATGTTCTAATATCTCTTACTTCAAACAGAACAGCCTTCAGAAGTTCAAAGTCTTGCTAGTCAATTAGAATAATTTCTGGCTGTTGTACAAATGGTGTCATAGAAACATAAAAGTTGACACAAATGTTCTCTAATCCAAATCAGAATCAGTTTCCAAAATGGCTTTTCTTTCCTAGCAATAACTTCAATACCTTTATGAAAGGTAAGGGGGAAAAAAAAAGAAATGCAATGTTGTTGTAGGGATCAAAAGTTCAACTTTTTTTTTTTTCTTTTTAACCAGGGATTGAACCCCAGGGCGTTTAACCACTGACCCACATCCCCAGCCCTTTTTTTTATGTTTTATATTTTGAGACAGGGTCTCATTAAGTTGCTTAGGGCCTCATTAAGTTGCTGAGACTGGCTTCGAACTTGTGATCCTCCTACCTCAGCCCCCACCACTCAGCTGCTGGCATTATAGGCGCCATGAGACCCAGCCAAAATTGCAGTTTAAAAAATGAGCTATTAAGGGTTTAGCAGAAAGCTAAAATCCTGAGTATTCAACATAGTTCTATTTTTATCTGATATAAGACAAAGTTGAAGTAAAAAGGAACTAATTCTTTCTTTTCATTCCCTCCCTTCCTTCCTTTTTCCTTTGTTTTTTCTTTTTTGTAGTATTAGGTATTGAACTCAGGGTTTTGCACATGTTAGGCAAGTGCTCTGCCACTGGGCTATATACATGGTCCTTTTAAATTTTTATTTTCAGACAGGGTCTCACTAAGCTGCCCAGGCTGGCCTTAAACTTTCCATCCTCCTGCCTCAGCCTCCCGAGTAGTTGGCATTATAGGCATGTACCACCAAGCCTGGCTGTAACTAATACTTTCTACTTACTACTGCAGTAGATAAACATATCATATTATATGTTAACTAAATCATCAAATCAAAAGTCTTGTCATAATATTTTTAAAAACTTAATGTGTTTGGATTAGATAAACCAAACCTGTTCAACTTAGGCCTTTGTTATTGGCTCTGCTTATTAAGAAGATTTATAATTCCACTGGGAAATCCTCAGATATTCCAAAGCATATCTGATCTGGTAAGAACCCCAAGCATTTGCTTCTTGTTAAATAGAAAAGAAAGTAAGATAGCTATGAATTATAATAAAATATCTTCCTACCTTGTAGTCATATATTCAGCTCTATGACCTGCAGAAACAGAAAATAAAATTAGTAAATTCAATGGAATCAGTAGAATGCATTTGACAGTCTTGTGTATCATCTGTCCCTTATTTTAAGATGCTGAGTTTATAACTCACACATTTTATGGTAGAAAACATGAGTATACAATATAAAGGTTGACAAATAATTCAAAATCAATATTTCATAAAGTTTACACAATTTTAATAAATTCTATAGAGAAACATTTCATTTGATAAATCAAGGTAGCTTTGTTTTTTAACAAATAAGAAATAGCTGCTTGATTTTAGCTAAAATTTTAAACATAAAATACAAATATAATATATCCAAGAGCTGCATGTTAGTTATTCTGTCTTGAATGATACTCGGGGAGGAGTAGGAGGTCAAATGGTTGGGTCAACTCCATTTCTGTTAGACAAAATTGGTATTCTTTCTGTCACATGAAATCAGGGCACTGTGAGAAAAGTTGCCTTCTCTAATCACAAATGACATTTGCAGATACTAATGTACAAGACCTTAAATTATACTGCATTCTAGCAACTTGCAAGCTAAAAGCCTTTCACAGAACTCTGTCACTTAAAGCACGAGTTGCTTCTTAGATATTTGGGCTTCTTCACTTGTTTTAAATAACAGGGCTGAATTTTCATAGCACTCGCATGATCTGCTCTAATTTCAAGCTTATATATGTCAATGGCTGCTGTCTGCTTTTTCTTACATTCTGGGTGGAGAAGAGGTATGGGAGACCTGAACCATTCAGCTGATTTGTTTGCAAAACGATGACTGGTCCTAAAACAGCTTGAACATAGAGCTGGCGGAGGAAGGTCACCTTGTAGCACAAATGGATGAGCTCAGGTCATATCATAATGCAGTGATTCAGACTCATAGGCAAGGTGCCATAAGCATATGACACAATACTCTTGTATTGCAGATTCAATATGTTGTATAATATAACACATTGTAGAGAAAGCTGGTTCTTGAATGAATACTCTAGGCTGCAACTTGAATAAAAAGTGACATGAAGTATTTGATTCATATCCAGTGATTAATAAGGGAGCAACAGATTATATCACAAAACACCTTTTTCAATATAGATACAGGCTACTGTAATTAAGTGTTGGCAGAATCAGTTCTTGGCCAGAGTTGGAGTGGAAATGAGGGGGAAGGGGAAGAACCTGACTCTTCTTCCTCTACCTGACTCTGTCTTTTAACTATCAGTCCTTTTGGTTTTATCCTTTAAATATAGGATCTTTTCTTTTGCTGATCTTTGCCTACTTGGGAGAAGGACAAAGGGAACATGTACACAGAACTGAAGAAAGATGTATAGATATTCATGAATGGACAAGATCTACTGGGAAGGAGAGGGGCAGGCAGTGAGCTGACATGTGGGGTCTTGTAGACAGCCGAGTGGAAGTGTTCAGCAGGAATCTGGCCAGATAAGGTTAAGGCACAGAGAGGACAGGGTTTGAGGTAAGATCTGAGAGTCACTATCAGTTAGGTTGTGCTGGGACCTTAGGAACTGGCTGAGATCATCAAGGGTGAACCAGTAGAATGAGTGAAGGGTTGGGGTTCAAGAAACTATGTGGCTTGTGCTGTTCTGCATTGTCATGTTGCTTGTTTTATTATGACATAAAACTCTGATATATATTATTAAAAATAAAGATAGCAAGATGTCTAACATTTATTAGACACTGATAATGAAAGTTCCAAGTATTAAGTAAATGTTGTAAAGTGTACTAAGTACTTTATATTAAATATTCTAACATGATTTTCCCAATAACCTTATGAGGTAGCTTCTTTTATTCTTCTTCTTTTACAGAAGAGACTGAACACATACCAAAGGGACGAGCCCAGGGCATTGCTGTTAGTAAGGAGTAGACCTGGCTCTAGGATCCAGGTTTGTTTTAATTCTAATTCTGAGCCCCCAACCACCAGATGTACTACCTTTAAAAATGTAAGTCTTGGGCTAGGGATGTAGCTCTCAGTGGTATAGCACTTGCTTAGCATGCATAAGGGCCCTGAGCTCTATATCAGCACCACAAACAACAACAACAACAAAAAACAAAAAAAAAGGGAAAAAGAAAAAAAAATCTGAGTCTTTTTTCCTGGAAAACACTTTGAATAAGCCTAGAGGAAAAGTATGAATCATGGCTTATACTTCTGTCTGTCCCAGAAGAATACAAAGTTGTAAAGATTTTAATAAATATGAAAAATTACATAAATATGGAAATTATTAAGCAGTAACTGTCTGAAACCTCAAATTGAATAATACAGGCTAATCACTTTCAAGTGAGTCAATGTTAATTATGTGGATTTCTAATTCCTTAGAAGTGAAATGTTTTAGAACTTGAATATTTTTCTTTTTTTTTTGTTAAAATATTCCAACCAATTTTTCCCTAGATTTAGTAAAAGATGATATATAAAATAGCTTAAAATTATTTTGCTCCATCCATCTATAGTTAATAGTATGAGATAAAAAATTAAAAACCTATAAAAGATAAGTTTTGAGTAATGAACGAAGAGCAAGCTTTGCAAGAACTATCACTCACAGCCTAACTGCACCACCACATCCATCGTTTTCTCAGCTAATAGACCTCAGTGTGTCTTGGCTGATGAATGAGGTTTTATTTTTTAATCAGTATCATCATTAATAGATCAATAATGCACAGGCTTTGAAGACACTCCTTCCCAGAGAAATGTGAAAGCTTCCAGGGGTCTGAGGATTAGATTTCAAGCATTTTCTTTGGAGGCCTACTTAATTATTAAAAACTACGGAGCCACACTGCCTTCCCTTCCATGCAAGCCATTTGGAGGAAATAAAAATGACCTAGGATTAACTTTTTCTTGGTATAAACACCCACTTTGATTACTCTTAAATTTCACTTGAGAATTAGGAAGTGAATTATTTTTCACATGTCAATGCATTTTGTCTCTATATTGCAAAATGGGAAAATGAAGCATAATTTGGTGTCAACCTGAGGTTAAAAAAAAAAACTAGAGAAAAATATTTAAAATATGCACAGTTCAAACTGGACGGAGACACCAAGGATGTGTCCTGAGGAATGACTGATGAGGATTTCTGGTGTCACTTCCCAGTCTTTTTCTTCCTTAAGAATACCGACTACTGCAGTGCTTTTCTAAGAAGACATAATTATTCACAATCAGCTTTTCTTTCGAAAGTATATTTGTACTTTACCCAAAGATAGACAATGGATTACGTGAAGATATTCCATTTAATTCCTTAGGCCCAGGGCACAAAACAATGTAATATAGAACTCATCTTTCACTGTCAGATCTTATGTGTTTAGTAAAAGATTTTTATGAATATTTACACCCTCTTAGCTCCAAATGTACACAAAGAAGCCAATGTGAACATTAAGGCTCATTCCTGAAAAAGTGCCTCCCTTCTATAGATGAATATTTCATTTACTATCATCAATCAAACTGACTTAAAAACAAATGATATCACAGAAGGATATAGTGGTGTTACTGAAGGATGAAGAAGCTGATGATGAGTGTGGCTTTAAGAGCTCATTATGTGTTTCTTTCTACATCAATACTTTTTGAAGATTTAGAATTCTGAATTTTGACAGTGTGACTTTAAGAGCCCCATGTAGTCATTTCACGATGTTGTAAAGCACAGAACTTACTGGGCCACTGGTAGCCTGCCAAAAGCGAGCAGTACAGCAGGCCAAACACATGTCTGCAGTTAGAGTCTCAGCTGTGCGTGATCAGCTGCTAAGTCCTGGGGTGAGGCTCTATTTGTTTTACTATGAAGGCAGTTTTTGCAGCGGTCAGTCTAGTCCAACTCACAAAGGTGATTTCTATCTAAAAGTCAAGACTGTCCACAAACACGCCACTTAATCCTGTCCTACTAACCTTATTGAAACAAATCAGGACTTGGATCCCTTCCTAAGGGCTCACCATTGGATCACTTCACTGTGGGACAGGTGCCATTAACTCTCCTGGTCTTCTGTAGTATAAGCCTATTAATATGAATAGGGCTCGCATGGAAAGCCAGCAGACTCACAATGGTCACAACTAAAAGGTGGAGCATGTCTGCCTTGCTTAGCTTTTCTCTGGGTGACAAACCCAGCCACTGACCAGCAACTGATGTGTTGCCAAGCCTGCTTGAGGGACAGGACTGGGGAATACAGAGGTCTGCAACCAGTGGGCAGAGCCCAGTGTGTCTGTGACCACCACATGAAAGCCATCCAGTTCCTTCTGTAAAAGAAACTGAGTGTGGTGAAGATCTTGGACACCTGCACATAGTTGTGTCACTGTGGGACACTGGAACCCACTGAAAGAAATTCCAAGATAAAGAAATCCTGGCTTTGGGTTCAGAGGATATAACGTTATATAGTATAGCAGCTAGAGACAGAATCTGGCATATGGACTCAGCAAATTGGCCAAAGTATAGCTCTATCCAAGAATGACATGTAAAATAGTGTTAACTATTGGGGCTTTCTCTCTAGGAGACATAGGAGAAATTATGTTGACTGAGTACTATAAAAGTTTCAGAATGTGGTTCCAAGCCACATTAACACGTGTCTGCATGCAGTGCCAAGAATGAATTCATACTTAATTCTCTCAAACTCACAATTTCTAAAGATGGGAGGACTTCAGATTTGTAGGGAAGATTTGTTGTGTCTTTAAGCATTCACCTATACTTGATAATTTATGCTCTGGGGCTGGTAATTGACCTTGAAGTTCTTCTTAAAATATCAGGCATTTATGATAAATGAGGGGTGGGGGTGGAATTTACATGACACCATGAAGGAAAAGGAAAAAAAAAAAAAGGTGACACAATTAATTGCTCAGTGAGAAAACTACTGAGATAAAAAAGCTTTTTTTTAAAAAATTCAAACCTATAGAAGAGTTGAAAGAATAACAGTACAAAGAATATCCTATACCCTTTGTTTAGATTTTCCAATTGTTAACACTTACCAAATTGGTTTTATCTTTTGTTTTTCTGAACCATTTAAAAGTGATGATACCAGAGTGAGTGTTTTTAACAATAAGTCCATTCTTTTTATAATCACAGTACCATTATCATACTTAAGAAAATTAATATTAATTCAATAATATCATTTCATATATAGTTTATATTTATTTTCCCATTTGTGCTTAAGATGTCCTTCATAACCTTTGTTTTATGATTCAGAATTTAATGAAGGGCCACACATTGCATTTGGTTATTTTATTTTTTTAGACACTTTTTAGTAGTTTAAATGTTTTTTCTCTTAGGTAAAATTGGCCTTTTGTTTTGGAAAAGGACATCTTAACTGTGTAATACGTGGGGGCTTAAGTCATGATAACCTCTCTCCATGTGGTCATTCCCTGGTAATGACAGGTTCTTTAGAGTAAAAGCATGAGACAGGGGATGGGAACACTGCTTTCTGAGCAAGGAAGATTCCAGAATGATAGGCAGCCAGGTACAGGTCTATGTGTGGCAGTCTCTTTTTGACTGGGTCACTCCATTCATTTTTCTCATATCCTACCCTCTTCTAAATTTTCTTTTACTTTTTATAATGTTTATTGTAAATAAAAGATAATTAAAGTTACATACTCAGAGGCACTTAAGACAGGGCCTTTGTATTTATTTTTTTCCTTTTAAATTTCATGAAGACAAAAAGAGAAAGAACAGCATTTACACAAATCCCCTTTGTATTTAGTCTATTTTGTTCATTTGTAAAAATGAGGAAACTAATAGGGCTCAGTTAAGAATATAGTTCAAAACAATGCCCCTCCTAGAGAAAATCTTATATAAACATTAACCCTTGCATTTGTTTTTATTATTAGAAACAGCAATCTACTTATACTATTAGATTATTTCTAACTACCAACAATGCCTAATGAAAGAAAGAAAAAAAAAATCACCCAAACTGGTTTAGCTGGTTTCTAGAGTCCAAAAAGTCAATAGATGGAACAACAAAGACCAGCTCATTCAAACAAACAGGGGTGGGGCTGGAGAAGCCCAAGAAAGGAAGGAGGAGTAAGTGACTGGGGTCATCGTACCCACCCCATCACTAGCACCATGCTCTGAAGATCCCACAGGAGCTGTGTGTTAGTTTGTCAGCCCTCCCTAAATTGACTATTCTTCCTCAAGCTCACCACCAAGCTTAAACAAAAACAAAAACAAAACAAACAAAAAGAAGAATTGAGGGGAGAACTTGGTCATCACAGACACAGACAAAAACAATTCTAAACACATAGTGTTGTTTCTTAAATCGCAGATATAGGATTCATTCTTTATGGACTACGCTCATGCATAATACGTAATCCACATCATCTTTCCCCCTGTCCAAATAACAGACCTTCTCCAAGAGTCCGCTGCAGCAAGTCATGTTTGGCTTGAAGTTTTGTGATGAGATTACTGCCTTCCAAATATTCTCTGAGTTTCTGCAAAAGGCAATTAAAAGGTAAAAATAATTTTAATTTTTTCAAACTATTCAATGCCAAGGAACTTTTCATAAGAGATCTAAAGCCCAGTCACTTTTATCTTCTAGATTCTAGAATTGTGCTACTTAAATGTGGTCAGTAGTCTGGCAGCATCAGCCATCACTTGGGAGCCTATTCTAGGTGCAGACCCTCAGACCCCTTCCTCCCCAGATCCACTGAAATCAAACCTGCATTTTAAAAAGCTCTCACGGTGATATGTATATAGTTAAAGTTTAAAGGTCCTGTTTTTAGAGTAGTCCTAATGCCTAAGTGAACTGAATGAATTGGGAATTCTGAGTGCAGACAGGAGTCTATATCTTAACTAAGATTCCAGATGATTCAGATGCAGCTATGGAAGCAGCACTAGGAAACTGTGGATCTGGGCTCTGTCAAGAATGGCTGGAGGAGCAACAGGTATACCATGAAGTAGAATTGCTCGGTTTCCTGCTGGTTGGCTCTCCTCTTGGCGATGCTAGGCTTGCTCAGGTAGGTTTCAGAGACAGTGGACTTCACAGACTCTGTGGAGCGGCTGTGCTGGAAACATTCAGATACATCGTAGTCCTCAATGGTGACCATATCTTGTATTGTCTGCAAGGTGGCTTCAGTAGTTTTCTTGACCTGTGAATAGAAATACATTTCTCAGGTTTAGTACATTGTTTCACAAATCCTGCATCTACTCAGTAAGAGCCCATTGTGTCAAGCACAGATGAGGACAGGAGGCCTGCACCCCAGGAGTTCAGAGACTACAGGCCACTGATATCCCATATCACCAAAGTGAGGGGAGGATTCCTTTGAAATTTACTGTAAGGAAGATATCACTTAATATCTGAATATTTATAAATTTCAGAGATCACAGGTTCTACCAATTACTCCTTTGCTTTTTAACTGAAATGAAACTACATATTGAAGAATAGAGGCCATATGTGTGCAGCCTGATGAATGATCAGAGTGAACAACCGATGTGAACATAAACAACACTCAGACAAGAAACCTGTTACCCGACTTCCACACACCCTTCCTTCTTCCTCCAAGGTTCCCACTACCCTGATTTCTAACAACATATTAGTTTTGTCTATTTTTGTACTTTACACAAGTGGAATCCTACAGCACGTATTCTTTGTCTTGCTTCTATTGTTCAATGTTAGTGAGATTTATTCATTTTGTACGAGTGTGGTACTTTATAGGTGAATATTGACTATAAGACCACATTATAACACTTCCCTTTATCTATTTATTTTTTGTGGTTCTGGGGATTGAACTCAGAGCCTCAGGCATTGCTAGGCAAGTGCTCTATCCCTTAACTATTCATAGAGAACTTATTTTTAGTTTTTGGCTATTATGAATAATGCTGCCATGAACATGATTTTGTTGGGCCTCATATATAGATAGAATTTCTGCTCAGGAGTATTGCCAGAATGTTTTCTAAAATGACTGTCGGAATTTATATTTTCACCAGCAGGTGTGGAGAATTCTTCCATATCCTCCTCAACAGTTAGTATTGTTGGTTTTTTCAGTTTAAACCACCAAGCAGTGGTATCTCCCTGGGGTTTCAACATGCTTTTCCCTGATGTATGTCAGTGAACAAATTATCATAGTTTTGTTTAAGGCAGTTTGGACCTCCTTCCTTGGGAATGCTTTGTTCTAATCTCTTGCTCAGTTTTCTCCTGTGAAGAGTCACTTTCTTACTGATTTATAGGTATGGATATGAGTCTTTTATTAATTATGCATGTTATACACTCCATGCCATGGTTTGTCACTCTTTTGTTATTATCCAGATGAACAGGCTCCAATTTTAATGCAATCAATTTATCGATATTCTTTCCTTTATAATTGATGCTTTTTGTGTCCCATTTAAAAAATATTTTCCTATCTCATGATCAGGAAGATACTGTTCTATGTTATCTTCTAGGATCCGTCTTATTTATTTATCTTCCAGGAGTTTTTAAAATTTATCTGATTTATCAAAGGTCATAGCCTGCCTTTGCTTATCAAAGTTTAATGTAAATTGACAGTTTTATCTTCCTTCCACAATGTAAAGCATTTAGAACATCTTAACACCATTTCTCCCTCTTGATTTATATGCTCTATTTGTAATGGATTGAATAGGATATGTGGGTAAACATTCTTATATATTTAAATAAGACAGTACTAGTTATCCTTATGTATGATCAGTATTTACTTAGTTTTATCCATATATTTATTACATTCTTTGATCTCCCTCCCTTGTATTTTGAATAACCTTTAAAAATTCTTTTATTATGAGTCTATTTTTTGTTTGAAAATACCCTTTCTTTCACCTTCATTTATGAAAGATATTTTTCTATTTGGCAGTTATTTTCTTTCTGTATGTGGAAGCTGCACTTTCGGGTGGTTTCCATGTTCTCATTGAGATGTTTATTGTCAGTCTGTCATTACTTGGAATGAAACCTTTTTTTTCCTCTAGAAGCTTTTTTTCTTTTTTTGTGGTGCTAGGGATTGAACCCAGGGCCTTGTGCTTGACAGGCAAGCACTCTACCAACTGAGCTATATCCCAAGTCCTCTAGCAGCTTTTAAGTTTTCAATTCATCTTTGGACTTCTACAGTTTCAACATGATGCATCTAGGTAAGGGTTTAAAAATATATTTGCCTAGTACCCTGTATCACAAAAATTAAAATAAAAATAACTAAATTAATTAAAAACTATATATTCTGCCTGGAATCTTTTGGATTTCTTGAAACTGAGTGATATTTTTCATAAACTCTAGTAAGTTTTCAGCCTTTATCTTTTCAATTATAGACTACATTTTTGGGGAGTGGGGAGTTCAATTATTATACTAGATTTCACCGTGTTCTCTAAATTTCTTTGTTTCCCATATTTATATCCTTTGATTTTCACAGGCTTCATTTTGATTATTTTTTTAAATTTTTCTTCTACTTTGACAATTCACTCCTCAGCTGTATCTAATCTGAAGTTAAGAACATTCACTGATTTCTTTGCTTATTGTAATTTTTACTTCTCAAATTCCTGTGTGGTTCATTTTCAAATCTTTTATTTTACTGCTGTGTTCCCTATTGAAATCTAAGCTCGGTTTTTTACCTCCTTGAATACTTTATAAACAGCCCTTTTTAGTTTTTGTCTAATAATCTCAATATTTGAAGCTTCTGTGGATCTTAATTCTCTGTTATTCTTCTGGATGTAATTCATACTATTGTTTCCTCTTGTGCCTTATTATTTTTATTGGACATTGTTGTAGAGTTATTTGAGGTCTAACGTGAGGTTATCAGTCTCCAAAGAGAATATTTATTATCTCAAACCACTGGGGGGCTGGGGATATAGCTCAAATGGTAGAGTGCCTACCTCACAAGCACAAGGCTCTGGGTTCAATCCCCAGCACCACAAAAAAAAAAAAACCAAACAAACAAAAAAACAAACCACTGGGGACACTAGTAGTTCAGAATTGCTGGATTTTATTACTATTTGAAATATTCAATGAACTTCCTTTTGGGAAGATGTAGTTTCCTGTGTCATGGGCTTCAGGTTTGGCTAATCACCTTGTTCTGGATAATAAAATGTGAATGGAAGAACTAGATGAGTGACCCAGTACACCATTACAGGAAGTGGAAATCTTTCTGATTACTTTTTTAAAAAAAATAGTCTCATACTATTTGGTGAAGAAACAATAGCAATCAGTACTAGTTTGGATGTTTAAAATGGTCATTATGATAGGATTACTAAAAAGGGGAAAAAGAAATTTAATAAGCTTAATAATTTCTGGGAGTAAGCACAATGCAAAAGACATATTGTTGGATAAAAGCATACTTGAAATCAGTTTAAAAAATAATACTATAAATAATTACTTTAAGGAGGTCTTGCTTAAATATCAATAGTCCCTGTAATCCAAGCGACTTGGGAGGCTGAGTCAGGAGGATTGCGAGTTCAAAACCAGCCTCAGCAACTTAGTGAGGCCCTAAGCAACTTGGTGAGACCCTGTCTCTAAATAAAATACAAAATAGGGATGGGGATGTGGCTCAGTGGCTGAGTGTCCCTGAGTTCAATCCCCGGTCCCCCCACCCCCCCCAAAAAAAAGTAAGTATCAATAGTCAAATGGGTTCTTGTGGCTTCTGGGAAAATTTCTAATGAAGCACCATGCATGAGTTTTTGAAGTATAATATCTCAAACAAATAGATGTGAAGAAGATGCACTCTGATAAGAACATTCCTGATGACTCAAAATGTGGCTCTAATAATGACAAATACAGTATCAGAAAATATGAGGAGTCTCCATAAAATTTTGAGAATGAAAAATAAATCATATTTCTAATTACAACATAATTTTATATGTGATTTCAAATTCTTATGCATAATAAATTAAATGTTGAAGGTATCTATTTGACTACCTTATAGCTCTGTTTTATAGTCACATTAGAAAAATGAAAGTCTTTTACTTACACCTACATATAGCAAGAGAAGTGTCATTAAATAAGCATGATTACTGCTTTATTCAACTAAACTCTTGATACTTACAAATGTATAAGGAAGTACTGGTGAAAGAATAGACTGCCATCTGAGGAGGTCACAGAAGACACAAGTGAAGAGGTGAGCCAGGTGTTGAAGATCAAGTAGAAATTCACTGGAGAAAAGGCTGCTCCAGGTAGAAAAGGGTGGGAAGAGAAGCCCCAGCAGCTCTTTGGCTACAATGAGTAGTTTTATATGAGTCATAAGGGAATCTATGCAGAAGGTAAATTGCTGTACTAAAACCCCAACACATCACTCTCAATTGAGAATCACTAGGAGCCATTGATATCTACGAGGAGTCATATTTTAAAAGAATCCCTGACCTCATGAACAATAAAGGGGAAAGAGACAGAAGGCAGAAAAGTGAGTCAGAAGACCTTGGTTAAGACATGATCATAAGCACCAGTGCGAATGAAGATGCCAGGACATATTTGAAAGGCACTGAAGCAGCAGAAGTGGAGGGCTTATCTTGTTTTGGAAATGGCTTAAATGAAAAACAAACAAACAAACCAGAAGTAACTTCATAAGGCACATCAAAACTTCAAAGGATAAAGGAAAATTGAAAAGTACCTAGTGTTTTTAAGATTTTGGTGGTGTGTAAAAACAAAATTATGTAAGGTGTGGGAAGATTAATTAGGTCTCTAATTAGAACATGGTACTAATTAAGACAAAAGAGAAAGCTCCCCAAACCAAAAATGGGGGGGGGGGGGAAGAGAGAGAAAAGAAAAATCACCCAAACAAAACAAAACAAAACAAAACAAAAAGTCATCATGGCCTAAAATAAAAATCTTCTTTGTAGTTTGTGTTAAAATAATCTATAAATTTTTGGAATTTGGCAGTTAAGATATGTTCACCGGGCAGGTGGGGTGGCAGATACCTGTAATCTCAGCTACTGGGAGGCTGATGCAGGAGGATAGAAAGTTCGAGGCCAGACTGAGCAATCTAGTGATACTCTGTATCAAAATTTAAAAATTCAAGTGGTGAATCCTCTGAAAGAGAAATTAGGAAAACTACCCCATTCACAATAGCCTCAAAAAAATTAAAATACCTGGGAGTCAATTTAACAAAAGAGGTGAAAGACCTCTACAATGAGAACTATAGAACACTAAAGAAAGAAATTAAAGAAAACCTTAGAAGATGGAAAGATCTCCCATGTTCTTAGATAGGCAGAATTAATATTGTCAAAAAGGCCAATCTACTAAAAGCACTATGCAAATTCAATGAGATTCCAATTAAAATCCCAATGACATTCCTCATAGAAATAGAGACAGCAATTATGAAATTCATTTGGAAGAATATGAGACCAGAATAGCTAGTGCAATCCTTGGTAGGAAGAGTGAAGCAGGGAGTATCACAATTCTAAGCCTTCAACTACACTACAGAGCAATAGTACCAAAAACAGCATGGTACAGGCACCAACACAGGCAGGGAGACCAATGGTACAGAATAGAGGACACAGAGACAAACTCACATAAATACAGGTATCTCATACTAGACAGAGGAGCCAAAAACATACAGTGGAGAAAAGACAGCCTCTTCAAGAAATGGTGCTGGGAAAATTGGAAAGCCACATGTAACAAAATGAAATTAAACCTTTATCTCTCACTCTGCATGAAATTCAACTCACAGTGGATCATAGGCTTAGGCACTAGAACAGAGACCCTGCACCTAATAGAAGAAAAAGTAGGTCCAAATCTTCATCATATCGGCTTAGGACCAGACTTCCTTAGCATGACTCCCAAAGCACAAGAAATAAAAGCAGGAATCAATAATTGGGATGGATTCAAACTAAAAAGCTTTTTCTCAGCAAAGGAAACAATCAACAATGTGAAGAGAGAGCCTACAGAGTGGGAGAAAATCTTTACTACACACACATCAGATAGAGCACTAATCTCCAGAATTTATAAAGGACTCAAGAAACTTTACACCAAGAATACAAATAACCCAATCAATAAATGGGCTAAGAAAATGAGATAACACTTCATAGAAGAGGATCTTCAAGCAATCAACAGATACATGAAAAAATGTTCAACATCTCTAGTAATAAGAGAAATGCAAATCAAAACTACCCTAAGATATCATCTCACCCCAATTACAATGTCTATTATCAAGAATACAAGCAACAATAGGTGTTGGCAAGGATGTGGGAAAAACAGTACACTCATACTTTGCTGGTGGGGTTGCAAATTGGTGCAGCCACTCTGGAAAGCAGTATGGAGATTCCTTCGAAAACTCGGAATGGAACCTCCATTTGACCCAGCTATCCCACTCCTTGGCCTATACCCAAAGGACTTAATATCAGCATACTACAGTGATTCAGGCACATCGATGTTTATAGCAGCCCAATTCACTATAGCTAGATTGTGGAACCAAACTAGATGCCCTTCAATATATGAATGGATAAAGAAACTGTAGTACATATACACGATGGAATATTATTCAGCCATAAATGATCATGTTAAGTGAAATAAGCCAATCCCCTAAACCAAAGGCTGAATGATTTCTCTTGTAAGTGGTTGATGACACTTAATGGGGGAGGGGGAGGTAAGGGAAGAATGGAGAAAAGATGGATTGTATAGAGGAAAATGAGGGGTGGGGGGGAAGGAAAGATAATAGAATGAGACAAACATCATTACCCTATATATATGTATGAATATGCAAACTGTATGATTCTACTTTGTGTACAAGCAGAAAAATGATAGTTGTACTCCATTTGTGTACAATGAACCAAAATAAAAAAAAAATTCAACAAAACGAAAGGGCTGGAGATGTAGCTCAGTGATAGAGCAACCCTGGGTTTGATCTCTAGTACCCCCAAAATAAAGTATGTTCACCTAGTTTATGAGACAGAGGGGCACAGAACAGGGATTCACTAGAACCATGTTCTGGTGGGTAGGGTAACCAGATGCAGCAGCATTACTAAATGCACACATACAGAATATGCACAGAAATCTCCAGATACTATGGACGAGACTATATATCATTCCATGGGATGCTTTCCAAGAATAACGCCAGCTCCTGACACCTGACACCATGTTACTGCGTGGGGTGGGGAATCCAATGAAACAAATTGGAAACAGCTAACAAGAGGCTTGCGGTGACTCCACATCAGGAGAAGGAAAATTGAGTTGGCTTTGGTGGAGGGAGAGGTCAAAGACTTGACAAGGCATTCATGAAAACCCAAGGCGTGTGTCTACTGCACCAAGGAGCTGCCCAGGTGGCCTGCACTCTAACTGGGCATGGAAAGGAATGATGGGGAGGAGGTGATTTCTGCTGGGCTTTTGTAGACTGGCTCTTCCCCCACCCAGGACATTACAACTTTTGGAGAGAACAAGAAAGTCATTTTGGGGTCTCATTCCCCAAACACATTGTATTAGTTCAGTAGGACAAACCATGGACTTGAATGACAGAAATCTATTATCTCACAGTTCTGGAGGCTAAATGTTCAAAATCAAGGTGTGCTTCTGGCTTGGTTCCTCCTGATTCTGAAGGGAAGGATATGCTTCAGACTTCTCTTCCTGACTTACAGATGGCTGCCTTCTCACTATCCATGTGTCTCTTCACATCATCTTCTTTTTATCTGTGTCTGTATCCAAATTCTCCCCTTTTCATAAGGACACCAGTCATATTGGGTTAAAGATTTACCCTAATGACCTCACTCTAATTTGGTGACTTCTGTAAAGACCTTTTCTTTTTTGGGGGGCAGTATCTGGGGATTGAATGCACAGGCACTCAGTCACTGAGACACATCCCCAGCCCTAATTTGTATTTTATTTAGAGACAAGGTCTCACTGAATTGCTTAGCATCTCTCTGTTGCTGAGATTGGCTTTGAACTCATGATCCTCCTGCCTCAGCCTCCTGAGCTGCTGGGATTATAGGTGTGTGCCATCATACCTGGCCCAAGACCTTTATTTTTTTTTAAATAAGGTTGCATTCTGAGTCACTGGGGGCTAAGATTTTCATATGTGAATTTGGGGGTAACACAATTCATGCCATGACACACATACCACTACTTGATGGCACTGTGCCCTGCACCTTGAATCAGATACAGGCCTATTCATCCTCTAAGATCCATCACTGTCTCTGCAAAGGTGACTCTCATCCTTCCTTACCCTCCCCACTTAATTACTCCCTCCTCACCATTACTGACCTGTGTGTATTTCAATTATAGGACTGTGTCATTTCAGATGTATTAAAAATTAGCAGAAGGGAACCATACACACATGCACAAACACCCGGAGATTGGACTAATACCGTAGTTAATTAGCTTAGGGCACACAAACTTCATGCTAGTGCAAGCCACAGATGGCAAAATGGCAAGAGCAGAGAGAGAGCATCTTGCTGTGGCCTTCCCTTGCTCCTCAGCCTGTGACCCAGGGCAGAGGCCTGTGCTGCATAAGGTGCTACCAGATCTGGAAAACCAGCTCAATTGCTGCTGCCATACAAATTTGGGGGCAGGGGTCACATCACCATTCCAGAGGAGTTCATGCTATTAATCTATGTTCCTGCATTTAAATGGATGTTTACAAATACTGAGATCTCCCAATTTTTGGAACAAAATCCATTTTCTCAGCAATGATACAACTTAAGGAACAAAACAGCTGCATTGCCCAGGGGCTCTCTGAACAAAATCTCTGCCTTTAGCTGTGTCTCTGAAAATTTGTTTTCCTGCAGTCCACCCTGATTCTGATGTAATGGCCCAAGGGGTACACCCAATACTGACTATGATTTGAGGAGCATGATCCCAAATCCGTTTCTCACAAGTTTAGAGGTCTATTTTCCACCTACACTGGGTTCAACTTTAAGTCAGAGGTATCTTATTAATCTAGCTCCCGTGACCAGCACGGTGCTTGGACCACATCAGATAATCAGAAAATGTTGAAAGAATGGTGAAAGTTAAAACATTCTCCTTTCAAACTCATGGATGCCAAAGGATGCCAACATACCAGCAATGTGTGGATTCTCTGCTGAGAGTCATCTTGAGCTCTACCACTTTCTTTGGGGTACAAGATGACTTTTATATCTTTTTAAAATTTCTTTTTAGAAATTTTCCTCATTCTGCTTGGGGTTCTTCTCGGTTAGGTTCCCTCCCTTCAGTGAATTAAAGCTTATTTGAAACCAAAAATATAAATATGTGTTTGCAGTGAAAGTCAATCCTGTTTTCAATTTTGGCCAAGATAATGACATCACTCAAGGGAAGAATGGCAGTTGTCTTTCAGTTATGTTCTCATGTTTGCTCATTAGTGGAAGGTTGCAAGCAAGTCAGAGATGCTTAAAGAAGTATAACTGGAGTTGAAGGCCACAGAGACGATCCAAAACAGCCATTACAACTAAGTAGTTTACAAGCTCTGTGTCTCACACTGTTTTAAAAGACTTTTAGAATTACTCATGACGGTTTGTGATTTATGTCATCTGGGATTGTGCTGTATGGGAAATTTGGAGGGGAAATGTGATTTTTCTACTCTAGGTAGTGAGTATAAAACTGAAATCTTTCTTACTTCCCTCAACTACCCATGTCAGGAAAACTGTCTCAATGTTTGCCTAAAATCCTGCTCATTATTGTTGAAAATATCTCCTGTAAAGAATATATCTTTGGAACAGTCTGTGAAACACTCCCTAGCACTCTGCTGGTGAAAGATTTTAAGTGGTACTAGGAAAATTTGTGTGGGGATATCAGTTCATTAAACACTGTTGCAAATTGGTTGTTGGAATCTCAAGCTTCTTTTTTTCCAGGGTGGTAAATCTATTGGTACAATTTAAGAATCCAGTTGTTCCACCTGTGAGAAAATTTTACTCAAAGCAAAGAAGTGATATGCTGATGAAAACTCTATGTTCTGAACCAAATATTGGGGCAAATGGTTCAAAAATGGGAAAAAGTGCTTAAAACCAACATTGTCCTAAGAAATCTGAAGGACAGAGTTGTTTTACTTAATGTAATTCACTTTCTTCTTTCTTTGGCTATGTGTGCATGATGGAGACAGGGAGGAATTCTTAGAAAAGGGAGCTGTAATATTCTGGCAATTGCTCCAAAGGTTAGCTTTAAAAGAAAGCACCAACAGGAATGACCCCTCAGCAGAAATCCCTATGACAAAACTAAAAAGTAAACTTTGAGAAAGGAGACACAAGTCTGTGTAACAGGTCGAAAGAGTTTTGAAAATGTTTATAGTGAGAATAGTATCAATGATTGCTTAGATTTAGTTTGCTTTTACAGTGTTGACTTTAAGAGTAATGTTTATTAGTGTTTCAGTTTTAATAAAAGGTTATTATCTTAAGTAAATAAAAAGAAAACCAAAAATTGGGCAGAAGTTGTCAGGCAGCAGACCCTGCTCTATTCTATCGACCACTACTCATTGACTGGGAGTTGCAATCACCAGACTGTTACCATAGATGCATATTTACCACATAATGAAACTGAAAGTTCATTAAAAAAAATTTAACAGGTAAAGATAAAATTGTGAAGTGACAATAAATGTTAATCCATTATGAATTTCCATCCTCGAATTTAATTAAGTCCTTTGCAAACCTTTGGGTCCTTTCAGCTTTTACTACTTACAAGTGTATTGAGGCTATTTCACAAATGTTTACAGCTCTCTTTGTTTTTAAGGAGGTGTTGCAAACTTGAATATCTTGAAGGGTCAACCAAGTAATAAATGAGGAAAATGGGCTGGGTGGAGAGCATGGCAAAGGGGAAGTACATCCTCTGTCTGAGAGGAGAAATTCCTTGATCAGCTTCAATCTGCTATCTTCCTGCAGAAATGCCTAGTGTAATTTGATTTTCTTTTTTCATGAGCAAGATATCGATATTTTATGCAAAATTCCCCATTTTTAAAGGACAGAGCTAACTTTAAAAAAAAAAAAAGCACAGTAGAATAAAGAAAATTTACCCACAGGCCAAAAATGATCTGGCGTCTTTCAGCATAGAAACTCCCTTGGGGGGACCCTCTATAGTCCGATGTTGTCCACTATTTAGTCTTGGTGAAAAGCTTCATGTTCTGGTTAACGCCAGTGTCCCTGCTTTTGTATACTTGCATGAAATTATTCCTCAATGTTGATCTTTTTGCTGGGAAGTTGTAACTGTTTTTAGTTAATTGAAGTCTTCCTAGTAATTTTGGACAGAGGCAGAGAATTACACATGTACTTCTTTACTTGCAATTTTGATTTGATACCAATGTGTCAATTTTCTGCCTTTGCTTATATCAGAGGAAGATAGAGGCAAATCCCTTATTTACGGTAGAGAAAAGAGCTACCCAGGGACTCTGAATCAGCAATGATGGCTATGTTGTTCCCAAGCAAATTACTTGTTGCAGTTACTCTCTTAATCTAGTCAGAAGCTCATTTTGAGTTTGTAGCTCTGTGCTCCCCATACCTGGCAAAATACCTGGAACGTCAAAGGTGCTTGACAAATATTCTTGCACCAAAATGAACTGGATCACAGTAACAAAACTCCTTAACTTGGCTCTCAAATCCTCCTGTCATGTGACTTGCCTTCACCATCCGCTCATTCCCATGGAGATCCAGGCTGACAACCAAACTGCTCTATCCTCCCAGAATACCTGGAGACATACTGAAGCATCTTTTCCTTCTTCTCTATCTGTGGAAATCTATCGATTGCCAAAAAACCAATTTAAATTTTCTTTTTTTGAAAATACCATTTCATTGCAGTGAACTTTGTTCTGTATCCAACAAATCATAAACCACTAGTGATGCTTGCAGGGAACATCAGGACAATCCAATTCATTTGTCTCTCCAACTAATTTTTTCAAGTTAACCCTCAAAAAGCACTGCCTGACTCTACCAGTTTACAGGGACACCGTGCTTCTCCACGTTAAGCTTATCACGGCACATATCAAGGGTTACAAACTCAAAGGCTTGCAAAAGCCATACAGATAACACAAATAGAACAAGTGACTTCAGACACCCTAGCTCTCTAGTTCATGAGGCAACACAGGGCCAGAGTTGCCAGATTATCTGTGCTTTCTTTATTTTATAAGTCAAAACTTTGGAAGCCAAACAAAACAGGTCTGTGGGTTGCCAGTGTTGACCTTGGGTATAACACATTATTTTCCTAGAGTTTAGGAATGTTTTTCAAATAAAACAGCAGGAGGATATGCTTGAAAAACATTGGAAGCCACTAAACATACAAACAAGATCTTCTAGAATCCAGCGAACTGCATTAGGCAAGTATTTTGTGCTGCCTAGCCCAAACCCTAAGCTCTAAAACGCTACTTCAAGGACAGCAATACTTTCCTGTTGGAAAGGCTCATTTGTGGGACTTTATTACATAGAGATCACGATGGTTGCATCTTGAGTAAGGATTGGTTTGGTTCCTCTAGTAAGAACAGAATCCTGAAAACTACAATGGGTTTTGATCAAATTATAAAGGTCTAGAGAAACCAATCACTCTTTCTTAACAGAAATACACGTAGCTCAAAACATCCAGCGACTTAGAATAAAACAGGCTACTAAATTTGACAATTAATTTTATCTATGTGAGTTTGTTTTTCTCTTTCTGTTCCACATTCCTTCTTCTTGGGAATTGTCTGTCTCTAAAAATATGTCATTTCTGTTAGGGTTGTCAATCAAAGGGGTCTATGAGTAGCACAATATTTAGGCTGGCAAAACAAGAGAATCAAGTATGCATGACCTAAGCCCAGCCCATGAAGAGGCACCTTTATTTCAGAGATAAGGATGTGGTCTGGGGTGAGATGGCAAGCTGCAAGTGAGCACGTAGTTTCGGATGTATGCCCCGAACCCCACTAATGCTTATGAACAAATCACTGCAGAGAGGGAGGGAGAGAGAGAGAGAGAGAAAGAGAGAGAGAGAGAGAGATATCTCTCTGAGATCTCCTTACTTACATTAATATATCTCTTTTAAAATATATTTTTTAGATGTTGATAGATCTTTATTTTTACTCATTTATTTATATGTGGTGCTGAGAATTGAACCCAGTCCCTCACACATGCTGGGCAAGTGCTCTACCACTGAGCCACAACCCCAGCCCCATGTTAATATATCTTTAACATAAATCTAATACTGTCTGAGGCTATTGCAAGCATTGGCCAACAAGTTAATTATTTGACTTGAGTAAAGTTGACTGATTCCTATAAATTATAACTGAAAGCCTTGACTGATATAAGAAACATTTGTGGTTCATATTTTTATTTTGGCAGAATGTAGATCCAATTAAGTTAATTTCAGAAATAGGCATCTGAATATCTGAATTGTACAACTGCATCCTCCCTTTTTCTCTCTATGTATTCATAGTTCACATTTGCATATTCTATCCTTTTAAATATATGAATATCAGCAAATAAATTCTTTTCTCTCCCCTTCAAGTACTATTTTAAAATATGATCTTTGTGCTAATTTTATAAGTAATGCCACAGTTCGGACCAAAAATTTAGAGAATACAGAAAAACATAAAGAAAAATAAAGCAATAACTACTGATTTCAAAAGTGAGTATTAAATTAATTTGTCAATCAACAGTTGCATTCTACACATGACTACATATTTTTTGAGATATATGTGGAATTAGATATTCCATGGATATATTTTCAGTATGAATTACAATTTAGGAAAACAAGGTATGCTTACATGTATGGGCAGTGAAAATCTTTAAAGTATTAATCTGTGGAAGGGTATAGAATCTCTGCCTTTATCCTTTATAAAGAGTTTCATAGGAACCCTGGTGGCTCAGAGTACATGCTGCAGACTGCACTTGGAAGGGCAGCTATTTATGCCTAAGTCACGAGACAGTGCCTTCTGCTTTACCCTGGAGCTCTGTACTGGTGGGGCAGAACAAATGCTCACCTCCTCGTTCTCGATTTTGAGCGTGGCCAGGCGGGACTGCAGTTGTTGGTACCTCAGCATGAGCTCTGCCTGGACCGGCTGCTGGGCGCTGACCTGACACACCTGATGGAGAATCAGAAACTGCAGTTACAAGGGGCACCACCAACCAGAGGCACATGAATCACGCCGATTCTCTCAAGATTCCAATTACATCTTTCTTTTTTTGATTCCAGGGATTGAATCCAGGGGCACTTAACAATGGATCCACATCTCCAGCCCTTTTTATTTTTTATTTTGAGAGAGGGTCTCACTCAGTTGCTGAGGTTGTCCTCAAACTTGCGATCCTCTTGCCTCACCCTCCCAAGTCTCTGGTATTACAGGTGTGCACCACTGAGCCTGGCACATCTTTTCTCTGAACAGCCACCTCAAAAACTTCAGTTTTAAATAAAGACTTGGACATAAGTGGCAAGCATGGAAAGCAGCTGCCTGGCTTGGCTGTGACTGGGAAGACAGCAGCTTTGGAAGCACTGCTCTGAGAACAGGCTGTCCTGGGATGGAGCTCTGATATTGGAGCTTTGCTTGTGGAATCCTAATGACTACTGGGCAGAGGGCAGAGCACAAAGGATGATCCAGGGGACTTTACAGGTGAACCAATGAAGGCAGCAGGGCTTGCTGGATAGTGAGCTTTGGAGACAGCCAGTTGTGCTTGGATCCCAGCTCTGTCATCAACTAGTTAAGTGACTGTGGTAAGCTATCAAACCTCATTTTTCTCATCTGTCAAATGGAGATAATAGGAGTTCCTACACAACAGAGCTGGTATGATAATGAGACAATATATTCAAAAACACTTAGAAGGGTGCCTGGCCCATAGTAAAAACTCAGATGTGAATGACTATTTTTAGCATCTTTTAACCATAGCTTCACTGGCTTATATCAGCCAAATCACATTATTAACCATTAAATTGAAGAAGCAACTCATTGTACTCTTTGGTAGAATATATTTTGGTCATGATTTCAGTTATGGAAAAAAAATCAAAATTAGAATATTATTACAAAGGTGCCAGAAATAATTTCTTTTTGTCATCCTTATCATAGTTTGATGATGCATCCAAACATCATAGAGATTACTGGTCCCTGGAAGAACTGACCATAAAAAAAGGCAACAGACCCACTTTATTAAAATACTAATAAATTCATTGACATACAGCTGAAGTCAGTTACCTATGGATATTTTATCATTCTATGTTTAACATATGCACAATTGAAAAAATAAAAATAACAACCATTTGAATGAGAAGATAATGCTGGGTAAGATAAACCACTCATCTTGTTAAAATTATGTGTTACTGATAAGAACTACAGGTTCAGTATTCTTTATCTGAAATGTTTGGGACTAGAATTATTTCAGACTCCAGTTCTTCAGATTGTGGGATATTTTCATAGTCCTTACCAGTTGAGCATTCCTAACGTCAAAATCCTAAATCCAACATGCTCCAAAATCTGCATCTTTTTGAGCACTGGCACTCAAAAAGGTTCAGATTTTGAAGTATTTCAGATTTTTGGATTAAGGATACTTGACCTATACTTACCAATTATAGTCAAGTAATTTACTCTATTTAACAAAAAGTAAGATTAGATTAGAAATACAGCAGGCACACATACATAAATCTCATATATTTAAATATTTGTATCAAATAGAGACATGAAATAAATCTTCCATGAATATTATAATTACATCTATTTTTAAAAACAGACCATGATACCATAAGCTAAAATGGACTCAAGTTGAATCTTAAAAATATTTTGTACTTTTTCCTCCCTCTTCCTTTATCCTGCTGTTTTCAATTAGTTTTCTTTATAGAGATCTTTAAATCAGTATTATAAGGAGTCTTCAGAGAGATTCTATTGAGTCTGTAAGATGTTTGGTTTTTAATTTAAATTTGAATGTTCTGAGGTAGAAGAAGAACTCTCCAATTATTCTGGAATGATTTGGGACTTACACCCAGACAAATGTGCACCTTTATCTGCTTGGCATTTGAGTGTTCAACTCTTGCCTTAAAAGGTGGTAGTAGCTGGTCTTAGCATAATATTATACTGAGATCTTGTGCAAAGGCGAAAGAGAGAAAGTGAATGGGAATTTTTTACAACTGTTGGGTAATAGCAGGTGAGGAGCAGTATAAAATGAAGAGACAATTCATTAATTTTAAATTATCAGTTACTGACCTCATCACCCATGTGAGACTGAAACTCAAACTTCATTGGTGGACAGAATGCAGCAGGGTACATCTCCATGAATCTCTGCTTATCACTCCTTGGCTCTAAATTGTCAACTGCATTCTCGATGATGTCTAAGCCCTCATGTCTGGAGGTTTCAAGGTTATACTCCGCAGAGAGATATGTTCTTAGGGCTCTGTTCAGACTTGCATGGTAGCCAAGATCACAGCACTTAAAAAACCAGAAGAACACAATATACAAAAGTTAACTTAAAATTGATCAAAGACCTAAATGTGGGACCTATAAGAACAGACTCTTGGAAGAAAACAGGGGTAAACCTCATGACATTGAATTAGACATTGTTTGCTTGGATGTGACATCAAAAGTGCAAGCAACCATAAAAACACGAAACTGAATTTTAAAGTTGAGAACATCATGTATCACTTATACAAGGCATAAAACACAATAATATCAAGTATTGTTCATGGATACCTAAATGTATTAAAGTTTAAAAAATTAAAAAAAAGAAAACATTTTGAAGTTTTCAATATTGATTCAATAAGATGCAAAAGTTTTTAAGTACTTACTTAAATTTCAAAAATCTCAACCTCACTCTGAAAATTTAATGAACCTAAATGTTAAAAAAACTAATAAAAATAAAATTGGGGAAAAAAAGTGCAAGCAACCAAAGAAAAAAAGAAATGTTTGATTTCTTCAAAACTGACAACTTTTGTGCTTTAAAAGATACCATCAGGAAATTGAAAGATAACCCATGGAATGGTAAATATGTTGACAAATCGTATGTCTGATAAGACCCTAATTAAAATGGGGGCAATGAATCTGAAGAGACATTTCTACAAAGAAGAATATATAGAAATGGTTAACCATATGAAAAAATGGTCAAAATTATTGTCAAGGAAATGCAAATCAAAACCACAATGAGACACCACTTACCACTCCTTAAGATGGCTATAATAAAAAAGACAGATATCAGCAGGTGTTGGAAAGAATGTGGAGGAGTTGCAACCCTTGTACACTGCTGATGGGAGTGTAAGATAGCACTGCCACTCTGGAAAACAGTCTGACAGTTCCTCAAAAGGTTAAACATACCATTACCACAGGACTCAGCAAATTTATTCCTAAGTATATATCTAAGAGAAATGAAAATATATTTCCACATGAGAACTTGTACATGAACATATATAACAATTTTATTCATAACAGCTAAAAAGCTGAAATGGCCTACATATCCACCAACCACTGAATGAATAAACTGTGGTATAGTCATACGGTAAAACATTATTTATCCACAAGAGGAACAAAGTCCTGATACATGCCACATGGATCAACTTTGAATACATTATGCTATGTGAAAGAAGACCGTTGCAAAAGATCATGTATTGTATGAGTCTATTTATATGGTGTGCAGAGAATAGGCAAATCTATAGAGACAGAGTAGATTCTTGGTTGTCTAGGGCTGGGGGCATGGAAGACTGGTATGGGAGAGGGTGATGGCTGAGGGGTGCAGAATTTCTTATTGGGGTAATGAAAAGGTTCTAAAATTTGTTGTGGTGATGGGTATATACACTGTTAATATACTAAAAGTTACTTGTAGATTTAATGGGTGAACTGTATGGTATGCGAATTATAACTCAATAAAGCTATTAAGGATTCAAAAAGTAACATCAAATACTGAAGGAAATAATGAAAAATGGTATTCAAGTTTCATTCATGAAATACTATGATTGATACAATAATTTATTCAAATTCTTCCAAGCTGCAAATATACTAATTGGAATCTTTTGGGATGTGTATGCTTTATAGAAGACACAAGAATAATCTGTACCCTCTTACAAGTCGAAGAAGAGGTTTGAATCTGTCACAATAGTCCATAAATGCCTTCCCTCTTATTCCCAGAGTATAATTCTTAAATAGAAAATGATTTTTGAAGTCCTCTTATTGCAGAAAGAATTTTGTTCAGTATGCCTAGGAATAAAAGAACTTTGAGATTCTTGAGTCTTCATTACCTTTAATTTGTATTTATTCATAATTTTTCATGTTGCATTTTAAGCAAATATGGTTTAAAAAGGATGTATAAGTCTGAAAATTAGTTATCAATTACTAGCAGCAGAATTTTAAATTTGGACTTAAAAATAGTATAAATCCCTTAAAGAGAAAACAAGTGGTTTTAAATGAACAAAACCAGGTCATCTCCATACTGTTCTAATGAAGTTCAATCAATTCAATTTGATTCAATTCAACTCATTAATTGGCCAGGAGCCAGGGAATATGCTAGGCTCCAGGCATATTAAGACTGGAACACAGTGAAATACCTCCATCCTCAAGAAAATTGAATACAGGCTGTTCATTAGTTTGCTACTAAAACAGGAGTAGAGGGGGCACAGGGGAAGCAGCCTTTGTACTAAGGATGAATCCTCCAGGATGTGCACCAGGAAAGCAGCCTTTCTGAAGATACATGTTCCACCACTGACCTGTCGTTAGACAAACCACACCAACCTACTGAATTCTACCCTCTACCCTCCAATTTCCAAATTATTGCAT
Source organism: Glaucomys volans (assembly GCA_020662805.1). Taxonomy (NCBI): domain Eukaryota; kingdom Metazoa; phylum Chordata; class Mammalia; order Rodentia; family Sciuridae; genus Glaucomys; species Glaucomys volans. The sequence continues at coordinate 737,852 of JAJEJO010049607.1, forward strand.
TTGGAATTTTTATATAAAGATACTTTAAAATGCTGCTATTTCCAACTTAGTCTGTGCTCAGCAACAACGGCATCGCCAGGGGCTTATTAAAAATGCAGAATTTTAGTTCACACCCCTGACCTACCAATTCAGGACCTAAAGTTTTTAAAAGGATTCATAGGTTAATCATATGCACAAAGTCTGAGAGGAGCTGCCCTAAAACAATCAAGAGAAAGATTCCTCAATCCACTCCTTTGGGGGTGTTATTTCCCTATGCAAGCAAGAGGATTTGATTAAAGCTTACTAGATTTGCACAATCAGAAAGTAGCTATGACATCACAATTACAAATACAAGCAAAATACAATTGTGAAATGCAGTGATCTGACTCACCATTAATATATTTCCAAAGCAATCAGCTGCACTCAAACAGAAAATGATTCATTTTGGGGTTAATTAAAAAATTCTCATCTCAAATGAACAAAGTCCTCTTATTATTCTTGCTCCTCACAATCCAGAATGGTTCTATGTAGTAGTTTCATATACATCAGAAGGACTGAAAAATTATTCTATTTTCAGTCACACCTTATTTTATGAAAACATGAGCTTGTAAAGGAAACAGTCTCTCTCTCTCTCTTTTTTTTTTTTTTTGAGATATACTGGTGCTTGAAAACACCCACCATGGCAAAAGAAGACAGATTCCACTTGATTAAAAGGAAGCAGATGAGACAAGTTGGTTCATTTTATGGGTATTGATCCCAATGGAACTTAATAACAAGTTGAAATTGAGGGGAAAGAAAGTCAGAGAAAAGTTTATTTTCCCCTTACAAAAAGCCAAGTCTCTTATAACTTGAAGATAGAAGGAAAAAGAGGGAGAATAAAAAGAAGGCAATCTAATCCCAATTACCTGACTTGGAGCTCTGAAAAATGCCTACTAAGTTTTCCCTAATCCCAGACTTAAAGAGTTTTCTCCATAAATATCTGAGTGTGGCTTCTTTGGGGGAAGAAATGTCAAGACTACAAAAGTATCAGCCTGTGTTTCCATACCCAGTTGTCTGGACCCAGTGAGAGTGTTGATTTCATGGGGGCTTCCTAACAGGCTGGGAGGAGCCCATGTGTGGCTTAGTAACACATCCAGTAGTCTCTCCAGGAATCTTCTGGACTTGCACTGCTATATGTAGGAGGTTTCTGTGATGAGCTTTGACGGGCAATTTCCTTCTCTGACCCCTATGGTACTTGTCAGTCTTTAAGGTCAATTAATTGGCATGATTTTATTACTTCTGATACACTGTGTTTTCACACTCTAGGTTTTTAAGGCATCTTGAATGTAAAAAGAAACCAGAAATGGGAAAATGTTATTTTTTGAGGTCCCCCGAGACAGCAAGGCTAGCCACAGAATCATCTTTTTTCTAAACTAGAAGCTGAAGTGACACTGGATATGTAAGATTCAAGATATTTGGTTTAAAAGGTCTAAATAATTCTACGGAGTTTATGAATTATTAATAGGATATGAAAAGTCAGCTTCTGCATAAAGAGTTCAGTTATAACCCAAGTATATTTAATGATGAAAATACATAAGAAACCAATACAATATTTAGTGCAAACAAAACTGTTATTCTGATGGATGAAAAACTCTGAATGAATACATAAATTTATAGATCAAAACTGGAAGAGGAGGGGGCTGGGGATATAGCTCAGTTGGTAGAGTGCCTGCCTTGCATGCACAAGGCCCTGGGTTCAATTCCCAGCACCACCGGGGGGTGGGGAGTACTGGGAGAGGAAAGATTGTTGGAAGCAGTACAATATATATTTTTTTAATATCTCAAGAGCTGCCAAGATATATCCCACAAAATATTAGTCTAAATCATCACAACAAGCTAAATTTGTTAGGCAAAAGAGTTGAAAATAGTATCAAAATGAAGATGAAATCCAAGTATTGAGAGCTGTGACAAACACTTCCTCTTGTCCCAAACCCTGAGGGACAGCTGAAGTTTACATGGTAGGTATGGTGTTAGAGGCAGCTGGATCACAGCTGGTCAGAAGGGCACCTGTCCTTTTCTTTTAGCATAACTGCATAACGTGAGAAGCCCTGGTGAGGTAGAAGTTTGCTAGTCATACGGGAGTTGCTGTAATGGAAATGCAGAGGAAAGAAGTCCAACATTTATGTTTCTAGAACACTAAAAGCCAATGTTATTTGCCAGGGCAGTCCTAGAAATGCCTGGAGGGCAGCCCTAAGCTCCCACATGACTCCAGAACTAAGCAGTGTCATGAGAATGGAAGTGTTCCACTTTTTATTTAAAAAAATTTTTTTTAAATTTGTTCTTTATAGTGGAAGTGTTACACTCTTTCTACAAAGATATTTTACCTTCACTTCTGTATTCTGGCCTCTGAGAGACTGGACTAGTTTCTTCCTTTCTGGGTCCTATCTCTGGGTGTTAATAAACTTGTCCTGGACCATTGCAGAGCCATGGATTTTGGGGAAAGATTTTTGTCCACCCTTATTTTGTGTTTTTTTTTGAAAAATAGTGTAACCAAAGCAAATTGAATTGTACAAATGGATGGCTTTCACATGACCACAAGTGGCTTCAAAGGATCAGAAGGAGGTTAAATCCAGATTTTTCTTTTTTTTGTACTGGTGATTTAACCTAGGGGTGGTTTACTACTGAGCCATATCACCAGCCCTTTTTTATTTTGAGACAGAGTCTTGCTAAGTTTCTGAGGGCCTCCCTAAATGCTGAGGCTGGCCTCAAAATTTTGATCCTCCTGCTTTAGCCTCCCAAGTTGCTGGGATTACAGATGTGCACCACTGTGCCCAGCCCAGAGCTTTAATTTTAGTAGCCAAATGACGAGAGTGTACTTCTCTTTATCCTCTCTAAACATTTAGTATTTTACCCAAGAAACCACAAACTCATTTTGTGAGAGGCATCTCACAGGACTAAGCTGGATGTCACTTTCATACACCCACTTTCATGTCTGTGTTCCTGACGGTCCACAGACAGCTGCCAGTTCATTTCTTGCTGCTACTTTAACTGTAGCCGAGCATTTAGAAAAAAAGGCTTTGAGTTTTCTCTTGAGCACTGAAAAGGTCATAAGGGTACATCCATGTTATAGAAGATACAAAGCTGGAAAGAGGAGAACTGATGTAGCTCATGCCTGAGCCAATGAGTAAGCAGAACAATCGTGTGTTGCTTAATGCACCTCCCAACCATCAGACTCATTTTTCCCAGGCCGAATCTTGGTAACCAGCCTGAATCAAATTAAGAGAGAAAAGAGAGAACAAACAAAGCAAGTCAAAGTAAATACAGACCATATGGTAAATGCATGAAGAAAATAAAAGGTCAGAGGAAGAGGGAGTGCTAAGGGGAAAGGGTGTTGGTGCCTTTATATAGGATGGTAAAGGTGCAACATGAATGAGAAGGAATCAGGCTTCTAAGGTGCAGGAGGAGAGTGTTGTAGCAAAATGCACAAAGACTCCAAGCATGAAAATACTTGGTGGTTCTATGGAATAGAAAGAAGGCAAATGTACCAGAAGCATGGTGATGGGGATAAAGTTGTAGATGATGGTAGCGAGGGGCAGGTGAGCACCAGTTCACACAAGGTCATGGTGAAGAGTTTGGATTTATTCTAAGGACAAGGGGAGGGCTTTGGAAAAATTTAAACAGGATCTACCACTTGTGAGTTCTGTTTGCTAATATTCTGGCTGCTTGGGAAGGGACTAGATTTTTGGAAGATATGGGTGACAGTGGGAGACATCTCAGCTACTTCAATGCAGGAAGAGAAGATGAGCCTTTGTCAAGGAAACTGAGAGTTCAGGCAATGAAAAATGTCAAGGTCTGGGATATTCAGGAGTTAGGAATGATGGGATTTGCTGATGTATTTATATGTGGAGATGAGAGAAGCGGTTTTTTTGGCTTGTGTAAGAGGGTGGAAAGTGGTAGTGTTTTCTGAAAAACAGGTAAGAAGAAAGTTATGTGTGTGGAGGGTGATGACGTATGGCCAGATTATAAGAAGCTGTGTTTTGGAAGCCTGAGATGATCAAGATGCCTATGAAACATCCAGTAAGAGGTGTCCAGTGGACACTTGGTTATAGAAATCTGAAGCCCAGGAAGATGATCAAGGCTGCTGATAAAAATCTAAGAGCCATCAGATGGTATTTAAACCAAGGGACAAAACAAAAGAAAGTGGAGGATCATCCCTCAGGAGATTTTCAATATTCAGAGGTTCAATCAAGAAGGATGAGCAAGTATGGAAGACTGAAAAAAGAAAGAACAGCTCATGCTGCAGGAGGAAAACAGGTGTGTGCAGTTTCCTTTGTGCGAAGGCACACGGCATCTCCACTGGAAAGAATTTTAAATGCAAACTACTTCAGTCATCTAACTCATTAAAGTTCTAAAATACCCTTTCTAGAAGAGTGGGATAAAAAACATGCCTAAATTAGTTTACATGAACACTACAATATCCCAACCCATTTAACATGATCTCCCTATAATCTTCCTAATAAGAACTCAGGTCTAAGGGAGAATACAGTATCACAATTTGGCAGGTTTTCATGGATAAATCTTAATACCCTTGGGTATAGGGAAAAGTCAAACTAATTAAGAATATCCTGAACTCTGAGTAAGTTGCTTTTTAATTAAATGCATATCCCAAGAGACAAAAAGATAAGGCTAAAAGCTTTAGCATAGCTGATTATTCAGAAATGATAAAATAAAGATGGCATGGGATATATGATGCAATCTAATTTCACTCTCATCCTGTGTAAATGGCCAATAAAACACATGTGACATATATCCCTATGAAGAAAATTGGCTAGGGTAGAGGACTATTCCCTGGCAATATTCTACAACGGTAACAAAGATTTATCCTTCAAACTCCAAAGTGACCTGCAAAACCTTTATAGAGAGAAATTGGAGACCATGAAACTGTAGTGAAAGGAAGACAAATACTACTGGGCAGGTGCTCTGGAACAAAGCACCAGTAAAGTTTTATTGTGGAGGACTTAGTTTCTCTGAATGCATTTTGAAGATGTGAAACTGGCTACATTACCAGCAATGCAATCTTAAAACCACTTGTTTTACAATTCCAAATTTGCAGACTGGTACATATGATTATAGTTCAGGGAATCCTAGCATTATGGCTTGTAATCTTTCTAACTATTTACCTTAGGAAATCATAATCTCTGGAAACTCAGCATTCAATTACAAATATCTGTTTCCTGAATGACTTTTCTTCTGCATGTAACGTATCCTAATTTTTAAAGGGTAAGTTATAGGCTCTTTTGCATTTAATATCTGAGACATCAATGATCATAGATAGAGAAACTACTATCTGCAAAACTAGAATCTACTTTCTTCTACAATGATGTCTTTATTCTTCCAACCCAATTAAACTTTGTTTGGTTAATACTTGCAACATATTTCTTGCAATTCATATTTATTCTTTAGAATGACATAAATGACATAATAAAAATTCTTATTTGTTGTGAAAATAACACTTTGTTCCACATCCCACCTGATTCCAAAAAGTTGTTGGTCTACAACTAAAATTTACTTAGGACTTTCTTTAGAGACAGAAGAGAATCCCTCTTAACCAGTCTTTTGCTTAAGTGATGCTCTGGCTTACCTAATACTCAGTTCACTCTGTAAAGCAAGGGTCAATAAACTATGGTCTGTAAGCCAAATCCCTCCCATGGCCTCAATTGTAAAGTCTGATCGCAACACAACCACACCCATTTTCTTACTTAAAAATCTAAGGCTGCTTTTGTATGAGAGGTGAATAGTTGTCCAGACCACATGGCTCACAAATCCTCAAATATTTACCTTCCAGCTCCTTCCAGAAAAAGTTGATCAACTCTAGCTCTAAAGCACAGTGACTAATGTCAATGGCACTGTCAACACACACAGCTACTTAAATGGTCTCTAATTTTTTTTTCATTATATATATATATATTTTTATTTACTTATTGATTCATTGAACACAAATGGAGTACAGCTATTGTTTCACTGGTTGTACACAAAGTAGAGTCACACCATCTGTGCGTTCATACATGTACACAGGGCAATGGTATCTGTCACACATTCTGTTATTATTTTTACCCCCCACCCCGCCCCCACCCCTCCCTTCCCTCTATGCTATCTATCCTTCCTCCATTCTTGCCACCCTTCCACTCCGCATTATGCATCATCATCCATTTATCAGAGAGACCATTTGGCCTTTGGATTTTTGGGATTGGCTGATCTCACTTAGCATAACTGTCTCCAACATCATCCATTTACCTACAAATGTCATAATTTTATTCTTCTTTATGGCTGAGTAATATTCCATTGTGTATATATACCACAGTTTCTTTATCCATTCATCTACTGAAGGGCATCTAGGTTGATTCCATAATCTAGCTATTGTGAATTGAGCAGCTATGAACATTGATGTGGCTGCATCACTGTAGTAATCTGATTTTAAGTCCTTTGGGTATAGGCCAAGGAGTGGGATAGCTGGGTCAAATGGTGGATCCATTCCAAGTTTTCTAAGGAATCTCCACACTGCTTTCCAGAGTGGCTGCACCAACTCGCACTCCCACCAGCAATGTATGAGTGTACCCTTTTCCCCACATCCTC